>CM026280.1:3526339-3623881 GCA_014851415.1 Cnaphalocrocis medinalis
GTGCTGGGTATTGTTTGCCCAGCGTACAACTGAGCTGGTATCCCTACCGTGCACAGTCAAAATATATTATAAGTAGTACACAAAAATACAAATACAAAATATAATTTCAGTTTCTTAAAAAATAGTATTTACAGTACAAGGTTTGCGCGTTGCTTGTGTTAGGAGAAACCACTCTTCTATGACTAGGTATATACGAGTGTGGAGTGCATCAGTTGTACTTACTTGACCTCCGAATTTAAACTTAGTAATACGTAACTATAAATTAAAGAGTGTCAGATCGAGTTTTAGTATAACTGACGTACATACGCCTAAAATTTACATTGTACCTAGTCTATTAAGAAGACGTAATTTTTAGGTGTCTATTTGTGTGTCAAGCTATCAGGTCAAAGTCTTTGAGAGTCGGTTTGTCAGATTCACGCACTAACATATTTTTGTTGATAAAAACAGATACTTACCCATTTGTGTATGGTCCAAATCAAACACAAATAGGTAAACTTGTTTTACCCAAACACTCAGTGTTGGCGGTATATTTGCTGTTGTTATCTATTGTTGTTGTGGATTTTAATAGTCTTATTAACATCAACCATTAGCGATGGCTGGATGGATGCACAAGTGTGTGTGCAGATAACTGCATATTCTTATTCTTTTACCTACCCTGATATCTCATTGAAAAAATATTTCATGAAAACTATGATTTTATATCTAGCTATAATTATTTACGATAAATATCACAAGCGGTGGTAGTACCTAATATTTCTGTAAAAAAAAGTAAAGTATCAGCCTATATTACTGTCCCACTGCAGGGCAGAGGCCTCCATCATAGAAATCAAGTCATCGCTACTATGATGGGATTAGGCTTAATCACCACGCTTGCCTAATGCGGATTGGTGATCACAAACCCGAGCTAAGTATGTTCGAAAAATTCGAAACATACTTTTGCTCGACCCGGGAATCGGAAACCGGGACCCCGAGATCACAGCCTGGTACTTAAACCACTAGACAAACGGGGCGTTTTCTGTAGCCAAAAGCGTTTATGCTCATAAGCGCATAAATGCTCATAAGCGTTTCCTTGAAAAACTCAATATAAAATTGCATAAACATAAATTTTATTTATTTCCTGCAAATGCAGACTTAGTTTTATCAAGGAAATGAGGAAATGTTCCCTATCTTATTAGTTTATTTATTTATAGCACTACTAGGAATTTTCCCAGCTCTTTATGAGTTAAGAATTCTAAGAACAATATAATTGTGTCAACTGGATACGGATTCTTCGGAAAAACTTGCTTTTATCGATAAGTTAAAAACGTTTGTCTATGTTTAGAAATACTTCTCGGGTAGAGGAAGTCATTAAATCCTACTACTATAAAGGCGAAAGTTTATATGGATGTATGGATTTTAGATACTCTTTCACGTAAAAACTTCTGAATGGATTTGAATGAAACTTTACCACAATATAGCTTATACATCAGAATAACATATAAGCTACAATTTTTCAGGTTTCAACGAACCTGAAGTCCACGCGAACGAAGTCGTAAATTAATAAATTCACACAACATCTTATTTTCTTATTAAGGCACATTTCCATCTACAACTGCGCAGATTGCGGTCACAGCCAACGGAATAAGAGCCTATTTCGGGATAATTCCATTTCATGCCGAAGCCGAAGCGTAGCTCTTCCAATTAAACCCAGAAAGTCGTAACATCATTATTCAACATCGAAGAAGTTGCAAAATTGACAATAAGATGCTACAAGTAGTGCGACTGCCGTTGGACTTAAGGCGACACCGCGACGATACTAGCGCCGCCAATTGATTTATATTAATTGTGAGAATTATTAGATATATTTTTAAAAATCTAGCTATGAAAATATCAAGGAATGCATTTACAGTTTTTGGAGATACGTAACAATAATTTTCATAATTGCGAAAAGTGGCCACTTTTAGTAATTATGAAAATTATTGTGATTTTAAAGAAGAAATTATTACTTAAGTGTGCCCCAAAAATTATTAATGTTGTCATAGCTGATTTTTTAAAATATATCTCATAATCCTCACAATTAATGTAAATCAATCGGCGGCGCTAGTATCGCCGCGGTGTCGCCTTAAGGAACCGTTGTTTTAATTGAAAATAAGAAATAAATGACTATCAATTTCAATATTTTACAACGAGCTTGAACAGAAATGAACGATGTCGTACCAACAATGTTTTTCTTACAATAAGTTTTTGCAGTGTTTTCTAGAGCAGTTTTTCCTTTGAACTACTTTAGTGGGTATTATGGCTTCAATAACGATGTTGCTGCATTGGTGTTACACGTGCATAGAAAAAAGCACAATATTAACATTGCAAATAGTTCGTTATACCTGGATCTACTCTACTACTCTGGATTTTGAAAATGTAGTAATTACAAAGAAGTAACTTTTATTTTGACCTCCAGAGGACTGGCTTTGCCCATTGTGGGAATCACTGAAAAATGTATTTACCACGGCTAACTATTTCTTTTGGCAAATAAACGTTTTTTAAAGTGACTGCTGTTTGTATGACCTTCGCATCCCTTAGACCTAGGAAATCCAGGCCAAAGATCATGGTTCCATATTCAAAACAAAAAAACAAATTACGAGTAATGCATGTTTCCTTATGGTACATTCCCTCAGTGGTCTTATGGCTTAAAGCGATTGAGACTAGCTAACCTTCAGGCAAAAGGTACGGCTAGTTAAAAGTGAATGGGTTAGTAGACATCTATCTTGACATATAGCTATCTCCGATTTGGGAGGCGCTTTTTCTTGGTTACCATCGGTTTTGGTTCCCAAATTAGTAAATATTGCCTTCTATTCTAGTAAAATAGTTTTTAAGCGCTTATGTTACGAATACGACACAACTAGAATCATAAATACGATTATGATAAGTATTTAATTACATCCAGACGGAAAGAATACCAGTATTCATCACCTGAACATTTATCCAAGGTGGAGATGAAACCCACGACCTTTGTCCTTTAGCAGGATCGGTATCAAATACGCCATCGGGTCAGTCTATCCCAGATTGCCCTGAAAAAACTGAGCCGACCTTCGTCCATTATTCATCGCATTCCGAAATTCTCGAGAGCAGGCCGGCGATAAAATTTATACCTAACGCTAGAGAAAGTTTAGGAAAAGTTGAAACTGTAGCGTCGCAGGACTGATTGCGCCTTTGTTGTTTATGCAGATCAGGGACTGAGCCTTTATAACAGACGGGGAAAAAATCATAAGGCCCGAGGTTGATTGAAATTACGGCCTACGGGCTTTGAGTAGCCTTGAGATCACAGCTTTGGTGGAACAGTGGCTAGTGGGTCGCAATGGAGTGGCGAACATTATGAGAGAAGTGGTCTAATAATATAAAAATAAAAATTATCCGTGATTTTTGTGTGACGGCCTCCATGGCGCTGTGGCTAAGGTGTTCGTCCCAAGCGCGAAAGATTCCCAGTCGATTCCCAGTCAAGTCAATTAAGGAAACTACGTTTTCTCAGTTCTGGCACAAAATAAAGACTCTGACACAGAAGGCTGACTTAGCCTTGATTTTGAATTTAGAAGAGTTCGTTGACATATGCTAGGGTTGTAGCCCGGCATGAGTACATAAGCGCGTGGCCTCTACCACAGACTCGACAGTTCGAACATCTTAGGTCATAAGTTAGGATTAATGTGGTCGAAAAGGCGTTTTTGCCCGTTAGTGCGCATGCGTGAGTACATGACATATTTTTAGACTAAGAGCTAAATTTTTGTGTGATGACCTCCATGGCGCTGTGGCTAAGGTGTTCGCCCCAAGCGCGAAAGGTCCTGGGTTCGATTCCCAGCCAAGTCAATTTAGGAAACTACGTTTTCTCAGTTCTGGGTTGACGCCCCCCGTTGTTTATTGTTATCTATGATACTCATAGTACAGGAGTTGCCCTAGTTTGAGACTGGTGATTCGTATGATTGTCTAGTATGCATGAAAAACAAGATAATATCGACATGCGACGCAATTTTCAAAATTTTCATAAGAAATGCTGCATACCATAGCTTCATACATTAGCTTCAAGAGGCGTTTAAAGCCCCTGCTCTATCTAAACTGCTAGTATACCCTAGTAATTGATCTTGTATTAACGGCTACGTATATAAGGTATATCACCCGTCTTAGCTTCGGGCGTGGTCATATATCCTCTTTGACCAGCGTGTTGCGCTCTTAATTGATTCCATAATGAACCGCATAGCTTCATTGCCGTAGCAGATAATCTGTTGGTCTATCGGTTCAATTAAAGATAATTTACGTTCCATTGATTTTGGAATTAGTTTCCTTTTATCTTTTTATAAGGAAATGGATAATGAGTTAATACCGTTTTCCTGGAAAATTTGCTAAATGGGACTATTGCGCCATCGCATTCGATTCGAACTAAGCGGGTTTGAGGACACAATATTTATGATCTATCTACGTATGGATATTGTGAAATTGTATTTGATCTGTATCTGTGCATTTAACAAGTGTATGATAAGGTGTTCCCACACAGCTGTTATAAAATGTTAAAGACTTCTGCTGAATAACTTTTTAATCCTTAAGAATAAATTTCATGTCTTTATTGAAAGATCGATATTATGTAATCGTATGTGTACTTGTTTTCTACCTATTGTTGAATATATTTTGTCTGTGGTCAATAAATGTTTAGTAAGTAAGTATTACTTACTTAATAAATTAAAATTTGCATCACAAAAAGTGAAACATTATTACAGTTATCGTGTTACACATTACTTACCAAGGGATAAATTCTATAGACATCGGCAAATCTTACATGCAAATAAAAAAGTCGAAACACTATGCAATCGACACCCAGTGCCATATATAATATGTACAGACTGGAAATAATAGCAAAATTATGTCCCGAAACGAAGTGAGGGCGTGCCACTAACATAAAATTACTCGTATATGCCTGCTATAATGTGGGAACACAGCTTTTTACTCGCCTACGGCAATGCCAAAAACTGGTTTTGATTTTAGCATTCTCTCTACGAAAATATATTTGTTCCCAACTGCGCCTAAACTATCCAGTCGATTTTATGAAAGAGCTGTTTCGATTTCTAAACTTCACCTGTCAAGAAGTAATTTAGTCAAAGATTGATCACTCACCATCGTTTCAATCCGATAGCTTTAAACGTCTTATCGATAAATAAACAGGATTGGCTTCGGAAACTTTTTGAGTTCTCGTTGGAGTTAACAATAAATCCTTGTCAAACTCGTATTTTATAACTGTCCACTTGCCTTTTGACAAATCGCAGGCAAGGCACGTTCTGCTGAAGCAATATTAAGGACGATGAAAAATTGTTAAATCAGTTACGGAAACAGATTCAATTCAATTCAATTCTTTATTGCATGCTCCATTGGTACAAAGTATCTTAATTACATAGCAAGTAGGTAATGTACGTACAATGTAGTAGTGGGTGTAAACAGTGCAATGTAGCGCCCTGTAATGTAAGGACATAGCAATTTATAAAATATACATTATTTTTTATTATCTATACATTATATTACTTAGTGACTTTGTTTCTACCTATTACTAATATTTATAATAATTTATTTTTACTTATTACTAATATTAAAAGATTTGTTTCGTGTTGTATCTTCGTTGTATTATAAGTAACAGACTCACCTTATGTACATCTCGATTGCTTCCAAAGCTATCGCTTCAGAGTTCGGATAGATACGCTCAGGTTTGGGGTATCTGATAATTACAATGAAGCGACAGCTGCCGTCTGACTTTCGCAACTCTAGGAAACCAGCGTATCATAATCATATTTATCTACACATTCCATCAATTGTTCGTAACGTGCAGGTTTTCTCATGATGTTTCCTCTCACCATAGAGCTAATGGTAGAAAAACGCTCAAAGATTTAGAGGTTAAAAGCGCAGTTTTGACTCCACTGGTGTTGCGGGTGTGCATAGACGGCGACGATCGCTTACCATCAGCTGACCCACTGTCTCGTCTGTCATCTATCACATAATAAAGAACAGTAAACTGTAGCTCCGGCGACAAAACGCGTCGCCCGGTGCTTATCTCAGGTCATGGCCAGTCGACATCGCTACCTACACAGGACTGGCGCGCATAAATTTACCATGGACTTATAAACGGCTGATGGAATTTAGCGATAGACGGAGTGCGGGTGCCTCCGACGTATCTCAAGTTGAGTTCCGCTGTTTGGCTTGACCTTTTCGTCAGCATGCGTACTAATTATGTAGTTGTCGCAGTCAGATTGTATAATCCATTGTATTATATTACGGCTAGCTATCAAAAACAGGGTCTCATTGCAATAGCAATAGCAAAACGGCGGATTTTATTATTTATTATAGCTATTTTAACTATGGGAGAGCAGTCAGCTACGAGTACGTTCAGCATGAGTGCCTCGCCGAAGACCGGCGTGAAGCAGAGCTTGCGCTGTGTTTCACTGAGTGACGGTACGGGAGGCCCAATAAGAGAGAAAGGGGTAAAGGTTGGCAGCGCACTTGTTACTTCTCTGCTGTTGTGGGTGTCTATGGGCGGCGGCTTACCATCAGCTGACCCACTGTCTCGTCTGTCATCTATCACATAATAAAGAACAGTAAACTGTAGCTCCGGCGACAAAACGCGTCGCCCGGTGCTTATCTCAGGTCATGGCCAGTCGACATCGCTACCTACACAGGACTGGCGCGCATAAATTTACCATGGACTTATAAACGGCTGATGGAATTTAGCGATAGACGGGAGTGCGGGTGCCTCCGACGTATCTCAAGTTGAGTTCCGCTGTTTGGCTTGACCTTTTCGTCAGCATGCGTACTAATTATGTAGTTGTCGCAGTCAGATTGTATAATCCATTGTATTATATTACGGCTAGCTATCAAAACAGGGTCTCATTGCAATAGCAATAGCAAAACGGCGGATTTTATTATTTACTATGGCTATTTTAACTATGGAGAGCAGTCAGCTACGAGTACGTTCAGCATGAGTGCCCCGCCGAAGACCGGCGTGAAGCAGAGCTTGCGCTGTGTTTCACCAAGTGACGGTATCGGAGGCCCATAAGAGAGAAAGGGGTAAAGGTTGGCAGCGCAGTTGTTACTTCTCTGCTGTTGTGGGTGTCTATGGGCGGCGGCTTACCATCAGCTCTTCTACCACCTATTTCAAAACAAAATGTAAAAAAAACTGTGTTTTATTGTATATTAACTTTACTTATTGTCGCTGGAGGGACGAAGGTCATCAAGACCCTTTAAGACACAAACGAACAGAGCCGAACCAATGGCGAACTTTGACGTCGAGTCACAAAATAATTTCACATACCTATATATTGTTCGGACGCCAAGACACACTTTGCATCGTTGAGCCAGCGTAGACAGCAAGTACCTAAGTAATATTGTATCCTCATTTCAGCCAATAGACGTCCACTGCTGGACATAGGCCTCCCCCAAAGTTCTCCACACAGATCGGTCCTGTGCCACCCGCATCCAATGGACTCCCGCGACCTTCACCAGATCGTCGGTCCACCTGGCCTGCCACGGCTGCGGCCTCCTGCGCGTGTAATATTGTATAGTATAAAGTATATATTGTATACACTTTGTTCGATGAAACCATTTTTATGTTCCACTAACCACAAAAAGAGTTGGTCATTGAGTCATGTGTACTGAACCGTCATCCATCATGCTAACAAACGATGGCGCTGTCCCGGTTAATAGTGCTAAGTAATGCGTACCTATTGTTCCTAATTGTCATATCATTGAGCTATATTAATCATATAACTATACGGAGCATATCTGTAGACTGTCAATGAACCGTACCGTTTATGGTACGTAGGTTACTCAGGCTCAACCTTGCAACTAGATGCATTGGCGCTTTATTTTTTATTTACAAACCGAGGGAGAGCCACGCTTTGGCACGAATGGATCTACGGAGTGATACCATAGCCTCACAAACTAGCGTAAAGCAACGCCTGCGCTGTGTCTCGCCGTGAAAAGGGGTTTTTTTTTAATTTTTGCGCTTTCTATCGGTCCTTCCAATCGCTTAGCATCAAGTGACCCGTCTGCTCGTCTACCACCTATCACATAAAAAAGAAAACGGCGTCGGAGTAGTACGGGGTTCCGTTAGCACAGTGGTTCTTAACCGGTGGTCCGCGGACCACTGGTGGTCCCTGGAGGCATTCCAAGTGGTCCGCGAAGACATCGTATTAAACAAGTGACGTGACGTGATGAGTCGAGTCAACACCAAAGTCAATACAACGCACATGGCGCTGCAACGCATGTCTGAAGTGTGTGGTTTGGTAAAATGGTCCCTCATGACTTAAAGGTTAAGAGTGGTTCTTAACCTTTAAGTCATGAGGTCTCGTTAGCATATTTGGTAGAACAACCACACGATATGTGGTAGGTTATCCCACCTAAACCCCTTCGAAGAATTTTTCAAGTGCGTTATTTACTTAAGAATGGCATAGAATTTTATGGCAAAAATATTAGTCTAATTCTATTTTATTTATTAGATACCAAAATGAGGGTGGGTGGTCTTCCTCAAAATAAATCCGCCGCTGTCTTTAGGAGTCTATAAATAAAATTGAATTGATAAATGTTTCTGAGGGTGGCTTGTAGAACAAGATATTTTACCCCGGGGGTATTGTACCAGGTGACTGGATTTTGTAATGTAAAAAAAATATTTGAGGTGACTAAATATTATGTTTTATTTGATTTCTGGTTGAGATAGATATAAAGACTGATATAATATTTATATTTTATTGCACAAAATTTACAATTTATGAATACATAAATTAACTTTAGATAATAACTGTCGGAGAGCCAGCTCTCATCCTATTCCATAGAACTTAGGTTCAATAGGGGACAATTATGGCTAACCACTTTAAGGGCGATGTTGTTGACACGCAGCGAGTGTTTACAAACAGGATGTTTTTTAAGGGTCTTCCAAACTTTTTCGGGTCGCAAAGACGGTAAGCAAGTTTTAAAATCATAGGGTGAAATATGAAAACAAAACATCTTTCCATACAAATCGCATTTGTCAGCTGTAAGGGAAAATAACTTTTGGTAGGAAGTTGATTTTTATTCCTCTGGGAAAATATTGTTTTCATTAGTATAATGGCCTCAAAAGTTGGTTAAAAATATATTGTAACTACCTACTTATATATAATAAAAGTTATCGCAAACAGACCCAGTCTCACATCATATACAATGTTCCATTTAAATGTACCGGACTGGACGATGGTTATGCGGGGACTAAAAATAGTAAGCCTAATCAGCCGAAAAGGGTTGTTTAAAATGAAGCCCAAAGGACAACCCTATATAACTATAAAGGCAGGGAAATATTATATTTAAACTTTGTATAGTTATTAGAAATGTCCTCCTATACAGGTGTGTACCCATTGTCAAACATTCACATCATCTTAATCACACATTTACCCACCAATCCAGTTTTTGTTACAAAGTCGGTCAAGTGACTTGCATATTCTACATGGGGTCGAAAGAATATTTGACCAATTTCAAGTCTTAGAACAAATGTTATTCATGTATTACAAGACCATGATAGAAGGGATGTCAATGTTTACCGACACAGCCTGTATGTTGTACCTTAATAAAAAAAGAAGTGCTGTAAATGAAAAATCATATTTTCTTGTACAGACGTTTTTGTAAATACATAAGTCAGATTTTTCGCACACCCTCACAAAAAGGTTTGACAAAGGAGGCAGGATATCCTGTATAGGCATTTCCAAGAGCTGAAAAAGGTACGGTTCAAATAGTGTTGAGACAAAACGAGACTCAGGCTATTCTTGGTCACACAAAAATAATTATACAAAGACAACATCACATACAGTCATCTACGTAGGACCACCCAGTCCCGCAGAAGAGGCAAACCCAAAACAGTGGCTTGACGCCGTAGGAATGACACGTGTGTCAAAAAAGGAGGCTTGTCGAGTCCAAGCATTAATATCCTGAGGTATGACCAAACGCAATTGCTTATTTACCATGAGGTGATCGATTTGCTCGTCTGCCACCTATTATATAAAAAGAAATAACGAGTGGCAATCGACTGTGACTGCCAAAAATGCTGCTGCTACACACCCTACGTGTTATGTTCGGACACGCACTTGTAGAATCTGACAGCACTAGGGGGAAAATCATCGCTGACTTCCTCCTACAGTATTCAGAAAGTATCACTAAATACTGCCCTACTGCAGGGCAAAGGCCTCCATCATAGAAATTAACTTTGATGGGACTAGGCATAATCAACATGTTTGCCTAATGCGGATTGGTGACACCTACTGTATAATGCAAATAATATTAGAGTACCAAACCAAGATCAATATTTGAACAACACTAGTTTTTTTCAAGTGAGCTACCTAGGAAAGCAGTTCGAGTGAGCCCAATATGGCTGATGTAATCTATCCGACGAAACCCGAGACAGATCAGCCGTCGGGTGGACATCGAGGAATACGAGTGTTTTATTTAGTTATTCAAATGTCTTTTCAGGTTAAGGGGCTATACGAATGAAACTAGCGCCACCAACATATTTACACTGATTGTGGCGAAAATACAATATTTTTTAAGAAAGCAAAACATTACAGACTTAGATAAAAGTAAATTGAATTTTTCAAGATACAATACAATTTATAAAACACGCGATAAGTAGGTAACAATAATGTCAATTATTGCTAAAAGTGGCCGTTTTTAGCAATGATTAACTTTGTTGTTACTTGTCGCGTGTTAGAAATATTGTATTGCATCTTGGAAAATCCAATTTACTTGGATCTCAGTCTGTAATGTTTTATTTTCTTCAAAAATATCATATTTTCGCCACAATCAGTGTAAATAGGTTGGCGGCGCTAGTTTCATTCGTGTAGCCCCTTAAATCTTTTGTCTGCCTTTATCAAAAATATTAAACCTATAGAAGGAAGTCCACAACTAAAGTTAGCGGTGACATATGTACTATAAAATACTATACTTATATGCATCAGGGAAACCTTGTTTTCTGCATTTCCCTTAATTTTTTCCACACAATTCATGGTGATGATGCATATAAAATTTTCATCTAAATAAGTAGGTATTTATATCTTTGGATTTACATTTTACTGTAATATTGCAATGGTTTTTTTTGTTGTTAAGATAACTAACATGTTGGTGCTGTCGATAGAATAATATCAACCTCTTTGACAGTCATCAATGTATTAAAGAAACACAAGTAAACGGCAGCTACTCAAGCCTACATGATAATACATTATACCAGGCCTGTCCCACTCCGCGTGTAGGTATCAAACTTGCAAGTATATGCGGCGGCCCCTCCGGAGGGGCCAATCAGTAGAAAATTACGAGCGAGCGGCGACGAATGCGCGACAGTTGCGTGCGATAGAAAGAGAACGCACTTCTAAGTATGAATAATTGTAGGAGTTGAACGCTGGGCGATCGGAATTTAAACTTTGTTATGGTAGCCTGAGCGTTTATTTTTCTATAAACGGTTTTTAGAAGTGGGCTTTCTGTACTTGTTACTATTAAGTATTCTGTGATTATACTTAGAAACACTAAGGTATGTTAGTAGCAGTAAATAACTGGTGCCACCGTGCTAAAACTTCTACGAATGCGTAGTAAATATTCGTAGTCTCGTAGTGTTTGCTACGGTACTGACTAATGCTACGAACATTGCTACAAACACTCGTAGTTGAACTCCGTATAACCAATGTTGTTTGAGAAAACAAAATAATATTATACTGGTTTGTGTCACTTTTAAAATTAGTTTTTGGGTTCTGCGAAGGTAGCTCAAAAGAAACGTATCACCTGATGCAAATCAAGAGTTTTACATTAGTGTTTAGTGGTTTGTAAAGTTAAAATGGTGTGTATTTTTGGTGCGTTGAAGTGATCATTATTGTATTCGATAAGAGTACTTCAATGGTTTTTATGCACTGCGACTGCAACTGAGTATCGAGTGAGTTAACAGGACTTAGTACAGTCCTATTACCTGATTCATTAAGAGAGCGTCGGCAGATTTCATAATACGATAAAACGTTACGCACTGGTGTTTTATTTATTTACTGTGATTTCAACAAAGATTAATAACTTATTTAACGTCGTAAGGCATTTAAAAGGCTTATAGGCCATAAGCCTTTTAAAAGGCATAAAACAATTGATTTTCCATTGTGTCTGCTGTCTGGGCGTTACGACGTTAAATATTATACTTGACTTTGGCAAAATAGCCTCATAAAGAGGAGAGAAGTGTTCAAGTATACCTACTAAAAGAAGTAGTAATTTTAGTCAACAATTCGATAAGTAATTCATCATCATCATCATCAGCAAGCCATACACATCCACTATTTAACATAGGTCTCCCCTAATGCACGTCACTGCTCCCGATTTTTGGCCACTCTCATCCAGCCCACACCAGTCAGCCTTCGAATGTCATCCTCCCATCTTGTCGCAGGGCGTCCAACCCTACGCTTACAAGTACATTAGTAGATCAAAAAACGTTTAAAAATGTTCTTGTTTTCAACAACAATGAATATTTAAGTGTTTTCAAGTACCTCTCATTACTTATCAGGCCACCCAGTCTCAGTTTCTATTCCGTATCGCTTAATAGGTACTCGTCGCATTCCAATACTGCCGGTTTTATTAGTACTTGAACTAACTTCGCAAATGAAACTTCAGTAACATTTTAACGATCTAAAAGGCCTTGTACCTTTTTCTCTTCCGATTTTCCGATGTAATTTTGCATTTTTTAGCTTCATTCTTGCCTTCTAGCTATCCGATGTTGTTTGCTTATTGCACAACTTAACGAATTTATAGACGAAATCATTTTATTTTACAAAAGATCGTTAATACGTTGTCTAATCGTAATCTATACTATTTATAAAGAGATAACTTCTATAGACAACGACAAGGCTTATAGGTAAACCGAAAACACGAAACGCTTGCGCGATGTAATTGAGCACAGCGCCATCTATTGGTTCATTTCTGAATTACGGTCCCGAAGGGCCACTAGTAATATTATAAATGTGAAAGTTTGTAAGTATGGATGGATGGATGTTTGCTCCTTTTACACGAAAACTTTACAATATAGCTAATACTAGCTAAATTTTAATCGTTTTAGGTATGTACACTTCAATAGTCTGTTATCTGATGGTTGAAACGCAAAGAAAACAACTTACGTTTTCATTTTGATCACTATCAGTAGGTAGGCTTAATCTTTGTCTGTCTTGGGTTTTTAAAAATAAAACGCGAACCTTTGAAAGCTTATTTCGTTCACGTAAAAAAACACTAAATAGATAGCGCCCACGATTTTATATCGTGTGATAGAAAGTGTACTGTCTTACAACATTTTCTGACTCAATAAAAAAGAGATTTAGACTCCGATAGCTTTATCAAAGGCTGTAAAATGAGTTCGTAATGTTTCGGCGGTATCGGGTACTTTTATACTGACATACTTTTTATTTACGTGTTTACTCACATTTTATGCTACCTTGAGAATGGAGAAGTAATATAAATGCGAAGAGGCGGTTTCCCGCTGTTTTATTTGAAACTGGCTATATCATTGGCTCAGTCAGAAGGAGCGGCGTCGCGCCCTTGGTTGGGCCAAAATGTGTACTGAGTTTTTCAGTTTTCTGGACAGAGTACATTTACTGTGTGAGAGCATGATGTTTAAATAATGGTTATACGGGAATTCGAGAATAGCGGAAGGAACTTGGAGGGCTGCAATACAGCCTGTATTTAAATGTGATGTATTTAGTAGCTGTACAGATTGGTTGGCGTAGTTGAATTATTCACTTAAAGTTATTATTTGTATTTAAAGAAAAAACTAAGAATTCGATTTGTAGGCGTAACATCTTCATCATTAAAACTTTCTAATCTTAAATTTTGAGAACATTTTTAGTGAAATGGAAAAATGTATTCCATGAAATGGAGTTATGATACTTATGCGGTTTTAATAATTAAGTAAAAAAAAATACTTTTCTCATTCCAACCACTTAGATTACAAAAGGGAACCATTTCACACGGCTCATTAAACCTAAGTAAAGCCAACTGGCTGGAAAATCCTTTTAAAAGCCAATTCTTCATTTCGACCTCATCTTCAAATCAAGATTCCACAAACATTAATTATACTGACGTCTTAATTACTCTTAACATGCAATCATGCCTTGATGTATCGCCCTAACCCTGGGATAATAAAGGCAATCTCCGGCCAAATAATGATCTTTACGACATTGCAATAAAAGTCATAATTGCGGGGATGAAATGACATTCCTGATGAAGATTTCAATTATCTTATATTTATAATTCAGGCAACACATTGGTTTAATACTTGCTCGTTTCGCGGGAGAAGACGTAAAAGGATATTAAAACATACATGAGCTCAATTATAATTAGGGCTCGCTTGTTATTTTTAAACGGTTTTATTTAGCTCACCCCGTTTGTTTTATTCTTGGGTCAAATTTAGAAATTGAAATTTAAGTACCTTCCTTTTGTCAGATTGATCTGAAATTTGGTACACACCTTTAGTTCCAATGACAATACAATATAGTAATATCAATAACATTGTAAATCCAAGATGGCCGCCGGTACAAAATGGCGGATATCATATTTTTCTCCAACCCCCTCAATATGGGTATCAAATGAAAGGGCTACACAAGTAGAATACCGTGATTATGACAAAATTTAAAATCCAAGATAGATGTCGTTACAAAATGGCGTATTAGGTGAGGGCATGAGTAGTCGTGTCCAGAACAGTTGTGTTCAAGATTGTGTGACGTTAGGAGGACAGATTAAAAAAATAGGTAATTAGATATATAGTAATATCAATAACATTGTAAATCCAAGATGGCCGCCGGTACAAAATGGCGGAAATCATATTTTTCTCCAACCCCCTCAATATGGGTATCAAATGAAAGGGCTACACAAGTAGAATACCGTGATTATGACAAAATTTAAAATCCAAGATGGATGTCGTTACAAAATGGCGTATTAGGTGAGGGCATGAGTAGTCGTGTCCAGAACAGTTGTGTTCAAGATTGTGTGACGTTAGGAGGACAGATTAAAAAAATAGGTAATTAGATGTACCTACGTAGTTAGCGGTAGCTTTACCACCTAAGTTAAGGTAATAGGTTAAAACGTGCTGAGGACTGTATGGTATTAGAAAGGCTAAAAATGTAATGTCGCAAGCATTTTCTCCTCAAGATTGGGCGCCTTTTGTTGTATTTATATTATAGCCTTGCCCCTCTACTGGACTCTGGGGGTCGACCGATAAAATGTCCATTACTCGTAGGGATCTCGAATTTATACCATTTAAGCACAGGACCAACTAATTCACTCCAAGCATAGCCCTTTCTATAGCTCTTTGCGCTCAAAGTCGCTACTTTGAACCGGTGGATTAGTCCAGCCGTGAGTGTCCACGTCTCGGCACCGTAAGTCATGACCGGGAGGACGCACTGGTCGAAAACTTTCGACTTAAGACTTTGAGGGATAGGTGACGAGAAGACTTGACGAAGCCTACCAAATGCTGCCCAGCCTAGCTGAATTCTTCTATTGGATTCTCTCTCGAAGCTGTTTTTGCCTAATTGGAGCGTTTGTCTTAGATAGACATATTCCTGGACAACTTCGAGAGGTACTCCATTAACAGTGACCGGTCCCGGATCAACGAGCTCGTTGAACATGACCTTGATTTTATCCAAGTTCGTCCGAAGACCGACGTGTTTGGAAGATTCAGCCAGGCTGCTCACCATCTCCTGTAGGTCATTTAAGGTTTCCGCCAAGATGACGATGTCGTCTGCGAATCTTAGGTGTGATATGTACTCGCCATTAATATTTATTCCGCGCTCTTTACAGTTTAGCGTTTTGAACATGTGCTGCAGCGCAGCAGAAGAAGAGTTTCGGAGATATAACATCTCCGTTGTCTCACACCACGATTGCAGTAAGACAGGCTCAGTTTGGCCATTTTGGATTACTACGGACACATTAGCGGCGTTTAACAGACACCTCAGCACCTCGATATATCGCCTATCGACTTGGCACCTCTGCAAGGCCTCGAGAACAGACCAGGTCTCGACGGAGTCAAAAGCTTATTCATAGTCCACAAACGCCATGCACAGGGGCTGATTATATTCTTTGGTCTTCTGTATAACCTGTCTATGGTGCTATAACTCCGTCGGAACCCGGCCTGCTCTGCAGGTTGGGCTTCGTCAAGTCTTCGTGTAAAGCGATTCGAAATGACTCTTGAGAACAACTTATAGACGTGACTTAAGAGTGAAATTGGTCGATAGTTCTTCAGTAAGGTTTTGTCGCCTTTCTTGAAGAACAGTACGACCAAGTTCCGCGGCCACGCCCTAGGAGTTCTCCCGGAGAAAAAAACCGAGTTAAATATACGCCGAAGTTCCTTCAGCTCCGGCTTGCCGGCAGCTTTCAGAAGCTCGGTTGTGACTACGTCTTCTCCCGGACAAAAGGATTGCTAAATGGTGCTATAGGCCACATTACAGAAATTGTTTGGCCCCAGTTATTGTAATAAATTATCAGGTAAAAAACCATGTAATAATGATGCACTAAATTAATTATATGAGGAATATTCGGTAGGCATTTTCATTAAATACTAAAAACTAGAAAATAAAAAATCGGTAAAAAACCTTTTAAGTTAAACGGTTTTATCTTATAGTGCACTGAAAACTAGAAAATAATAATAACAATTAGGTATTCTGAACTTCTAGTACAGAAATATTTTAGTACTAGGCAGAATAGCTTTCATGCATATTAGACTAAAATAAAAACGTGGGGCCCCTCTGAAATCCTACCTGTGGCAAAGTTTATCTTTATACTTTGGTAGATCTCGGCGTTCGCTGGTGAAGCCGCCAGCCGATTGTCAAAATCTCCAGTTACGATTATAGTAAGTCGATGCAATCCACACTTAGTATAGAAGAAAGTATTACAGCAATAGTTATGGGCCCCACGTTTTTATTTTAGTCTAATATGCATGAAAGCTATTCTGCCTAGTACTAAAATATTTCTGTACTAGAAGTTCAGAATACCTAATTGTTATTATTATTTTCTAGTTTTCAGTGCATATAAGATAAAACCGTTTAACTTAAAAGGTTTTTTACCGATTTTTTGAAATTAAACTTGTGGAAGTATTTACTTGCCGCAAGCGACTGGAAGTATGTTTTTAATATTTTTTTTTTGTTTGGCAAAGGCCTCCATAATAGAAACAAGTCATCACTACTATGATGGGATTAGGCTTAATCACTCGGTACCCTAATAAGACGAACGATTTTCGAAGAAAAAGGGAATACCGATTGTACCACTAAGCTAAACTACTTAATTTGAATCCCCAGCATTGAATCTAAGGTATTTCATTTTGGTATCTGTCTTTTTAGTATTATGAAACTCGACTTACATAATTTATCGTAAATTTATTAAAAAACGTTTGTAATATATCGCAAATCTTATCTCACCAAAACAAAGCGATTATTTCGCAAGATCGAAGAGTGAATGACCTATTTGTTTACGTTTAAATGGCTTAACTTTTTGCAGTTTTATGAAAAGTTTGTATTACAACTTACTTATAACATTAAACAATTTCCTTCTTCATTCCACCTGTCCACTTTATACCCTCATTTGTTTAAAAACTATTCCATAAATCGAGCCCCACGTTGGGCGCCAGTTTAACTAATGAAGTCTCCAATTAGTTGTAACAAATTGCAAGTGTAAAAACTTTAGTCGCTCCAACCAAGACTCATTATTCTCTAACTATGGAAACAGGAGTCCTGCATTACCGTAATCTAGCCCAGGTGTCCCGCCTTGAAAGACTGATGGTCGCTTCTCGATAAATCACTGAGTTTCCTATTAAACCTGGTTTGAAAATATATTTAAAGCAAAGGCAATTTTACTGAGCAAAATGTGTTTTTATTATAAGCCTTTTTGTCAAACAAAAGTTTTATCACTTGTTAATACGGTTGATATTCAAGGGTCGCGGGTTGTTTCTCCGGCGGCAGCAAAACAAATGTTTGTTGATGAAACTGATATTTGTGTTGGATCTGGTTGTTTATGGTATTATCGTTGTTTCTGGTTTCCATAGTACAAAGGAAAACCTTTGTTTGGGATCAGGATAATACATGTGATGTTGCCTCTATTTCTTTATATTTATACGTTTTCAATAGCTTATCAATACTGTAACTGTTCTTGTAGGTAAGTTGTGAACGTAGTTAGAGTATTTTTTGGAATCTTTAGGGTCCAACAAATAACATATTGTTTTAATTTTTTCGAACAAAGCTCAGGTTTTTGATGATCACCAAACATGATGATTATACTTAATCATAAAGATTACACCGTCCGAGCGACCGAGCGACCGACCGATTATATAGATTGCACCGACGATCTAATGAAGGCTTAGAGTGAAGGTCGTGGGAGTCCCTATTTGGCATTTTCTAAATTTAAAATATTTAATAAGCAGTAACTATTACAGTCAAAGTAATTACGGCGCCATTGAGGTCACTTTTTCAAACGCTTTCAGTATGGGATTTTGGACCTATATATTATTTTATATTGAGGACAATCAAGATGACTCCGCCTGATAGTAAGCGGCCGTGACACAATAATTCGATGTGTCTCATATTTGGAAATATGAGACATATAGAGACACATCGAATTATTGTCATTATAAACCGACCTTTTTGCATCTATTTATTCAGTGCAAATACACCCAATAGATTCAAGGTCACAATAAAGTGAATGTTAGACCGGAGCACATTCACGGATGAGTGTTCCGTCGTACGACGTTCCATTTCACGCACCGACAAATGTAATAATGGGATAAACTCAATTGGTCCCCCAGGATTGTAGGCTTAACCTGCTGCGTAAAATAGCTTATGATAATAAGATTAGTGGCGGTACTGTTTTCTTAGTTAATTGCAAAATCTACTGAGTATAATCAAAGCTCTTGCCAATTAGAGGTTGGACGAATTTTCTTTGCGACAAGTTATTGCCTATAAGCTGCGTAAGCTATTTTTACATGAAAAAAAAAAATCGGTAAAAAACCTTTTAAGTTAAACGGTTTTATCTTATATGCACTGAAAACTAGAAAATAATAATAACAATTAGGTATTCTGAACTTCTAGTACAGAAATATTTTAGTACTAGGCAGAATAGCTTTCATGCATATTAGACTAAAATAAAAACGTGGGGCCCATAACTATTGCTGTAATACTTTCTTCTATACTAAGTGTGGATTGCATCGACTTACTATAATCGTAACTGGAGATTTTGACAATCGGCTGGCGGCTTCACCAGCGAACGCCGAGATCTACCAAAGTATAAAGATAAACTTTGCCACAGGTAGGATTTCAGAGGGGCCCCACGTTTTTATTTTAATCTAATATGCATGAAAGCTATTCTGCCTAGTACTAAAATATTTCTGTACTAGAAGTTCAGAATACCTAATTGTTATTATTATTTTCTAGTTTTCAGTGCATATAAGATAAAACCGTTTAACTTAAAAGGTTTTTTACCGATTTTTTATTTTCTAGTTTTTAGTATTTAATGAAAATGCCTACCGAATATTCCTCATATAATTAATTTAGTGCTACATTATTACATGGTTTTTTACCTGATAATTTATTACAATAACTGGGGCCAAACAATTTCTGTAATGTGGCCTATAGCACCATTTAGCAATCCTTTTGTCCGGGAGAAGACGTAGTCACAACCGAGCTTCTGAAAGCTGCCGGCAAGCCGGAGCTGAAGGAACTTCGGCGTATATTTAACTCGGTTTTTTTCTCCGGGAGAACTCCTAGGGCGTGGCCGCGGAACTTGGTCATACTGTTCTTCAAGAAAGGCGACAAAACCTTACTGAAGAACTATCGACCAATTTCACTCTTAAATCACGTCTATAAGTTGTTCTCAAGAGTCATTTCAAATCGCTTTACACGAAGACTTGACGAAGCCCAACCTGCAGAGCAGGCCGGGTTCCGACGGAGTTATAGCACCATAGACAGGTTATACAGAAGACCAAAGAATATAATCAGCCCCTGTGCATGGCGTTTGTGGACTATGAATAAGCTTTTGACTCCGTCGAGACCTGGCCTGTTCTCGAGGCCTTGCAGAGGTGCCAAGTCGATAGGCGATATATCGAGGTGCTGAGGTGTCTGTTAAACGCCGCTAATGTGTCCGTAGTAATCCAAAATGGCCAAACTGAGCCTGTCTTACTGCATCGTGGTGTGAGACAACGAGATGTTATATCTCCGAAACTCTTCTTTGCTGCGCTGCAGCACATGTTCAAAACGCTAAACTGTAAAGAGCGCGGAATAAATATTAATGGCGAGTACATATCACACCTAAGATTCGCAGACGACATCGTCATCTTGGCGGAAACCTTAAATGACCTACAGGAGATGGTGAGCAGCCTGGCTGAATCTTCCAAACACGTCGGTCTTCGGACGAACTTGGATAAAATCAAGGTCATGTTCAACGAGCTCGTTGATCCGGGACCGGTTACTGTTAATGGAGTACCTCTCGAAGTTGTCCAGGAATATGTCTATCTAAGACAAACGCTCCAATTAGCAAAACAGCTTCGAGAGAGAATCCAATAGAAGAATTCAGCTAGGCTGGGCAGCATTTGGTAGGCTTCGTCAAGTCTTCTCGTCACCTATCCCTTAAAGTCTTAAGTCGAAAGTTTTCGACCAGTGCGTCCTCCCGGTCATGACTTACGGTGCCGAGACGTGGACACTCACGGCTGGACTAATCCACCGGTTCAAAGTAGCGACTTTGAGCGCAAAGAGCTATAGAAAGGGCAATGCTTGGAGTGAATTAGTTGGTCCTGTGCTTAAATGGTATAAATTCGAGATCCCTACGAGTAATGGACATTTTATCGGTCGACCCCCAGAAGTCCAGTAGAGGGGCAAGGCTATAATATAAATACAACAAAAGGCGCCCAATCTTGAGGAGAAAATGCTTGCGACATTACATTTTTAGCCTTTCTAATACCATACAGTCCTCAGCACGTTTTAACCTATTACCTTAACTTAGGTGGTAAAGCTACCGCTAACTACGTAGGTACATCTAATTACCTATTTTTTTAATCTGTCCTCCTAACGTCACACAATCTTGAACACAACTGTTCTGGACACGACTACTCATGCCCTCACCTAATACGCCATTTTGTAACGACATCCATCTTGGATTTTAAATTTTGTCATAATCACGGTATTCTACTTGTGTAGCCCTTTCATTTGATACCCATATTGAGGGGGTTGGAGAAAAATATGATATCCGCCATTTTGTACCGGCGGCCATCTTGGATTTACAATGTTATTGATATTACTATATATCTAATTACCTATTTTTTTTAATCTGTCCTCCTAACGTCACACAATCTTGAACACAACTGTTCTGGACACGACTACTCATGCCCTCACCTAATACGCCATTTTGTAACGACATCTATCTTGGATTTTAAATTTTGTCATAATCACGGTATTCTACTTGTGTAGCCCTTTCATTTGATACCCATATTGAGGGGTTGGAGAAAAATATGAAATCCGCCATTTTGTACCGGCGGCCATCTTGGATTTACAATGTTATTGATATTACTATATTGTATTGTCATTGGAACTAAAGGTGTGTACCAAATTTCAGATCAATCTGACAAAAGGAAGGTACTTAAATTTCAATTTCTAAATTTGACCCAAGAATAAAACAAACGGGGTGAGCTAAATAAAACCGTTTAAAAAGACATTAAAATACATTTTCGGTAACTGTTTGATCAAGTAACTATTTTTTTTTATATGATAGGTAGCAGACGAGCAGGCGGATGACCTGATGGTAAGTAATTGCCGCCGCTCATGGACACTTGCAACACCAGTGGAGTTACAAGTGCGCTGCCAGTGCGAGGCTTATCTCCTTCCCCCCGGGTGGGCCTCCGGTACCTCGGTCCTCACTCACTCGGCGAAACACAGCACAGAGGCTGCTTCACGCCGGTTTTCGGTGAGGCAGTGGTATCACTCCGGTCGAGCCGGCCCATTCATGCAGAAGCGTGGCTCTCCCACAGCTATTTTTTTACATGATAGGTGGCAGACAGGTAAGCGATTGCCACCGCCCATAGACACCTGCACACCATTAGGGTCACAAATACAAGTATGTAATGAGACTGGCATGCGTACACTTGTATACATGCCCAGTATATAATGAAGAGAGTTTTCTAAAGACTTGTGGATCAAATAATCACCCTTAAGGAGGCCTTAACAAACTTAAGGATCCTATTTACTTTTATTACTCCTCCTTAATTATTAACTAAGGGCCCTCAATATTGCTTACAATTTTGATGGTAAGAGGTGAACGTGTCCATCTCACAGCCATCAATTGCGATATGAAATTTCACCCAATTTATTGATACTTCTCAATTAATTTGAAGACCTCGACTTTAAACCGAGCCGACACTTTCACCTCGACGTCCATTATGGAAATATGTCAACACCCTTTCAGTTTAATGCGTTTGTAGCACATGAGTGAATAATAGCTAGAGGTGAATCCATGTAGGTATAAATGAGCTACGTAAAGTATGGACACTCCCTGCCCCCCGCTGATATTACACCACCCGCGATCGGCTGCCTCACAGCTACTGACTGAATAGGGTACTTGACTATTTTTTTTTATGTGTTTAATCAAAAGACCCCTCTATTAAAGAAACATTGTTATAAGAATTATTTGATTCTGATTTGAATTACCTGAGATATCACAACTTTAAGAGCACATATTTTACGCGGGCCCAAAAACGCTCTATACAAATGGCTACCAACATGTGACGTCACACGCTGGTATTTGTATGCGCGTCTAGCAAATTTGTTTGGTAGCTATATCAAATGTTTCGTTTATGTACATAGTTTTATAATAAAAGTTTGTGTTTAATGTGTGGGTAGTTCAATGATATAATTATTTTTATAATATTATAAACTTTAAAAATGGACTTGCCCATGAAACTTTGAATGCTCACAAAACCAGCTAGACGTTATATTTTTAACTGAAAATTTAGGCTATTGGTTCTTATTTACCAATATTTTGGTAAAGTATCAATATTTTTTACTACATCGATATTAGTCAACTACCCTATTGTGGGAGAGCCACGCTTCGGCGGCTCGACCGGAGTGATACCACTGCCTCACAGAAAACCGGCGTGAAGCAGCCCCTGTGCTGTGTTTCGCCGAGTGAGTGAGGGTACCGGAAGCCCACCCGGGGAGGGGATTAAAGGTTGGCAGCGCACGTGTAACTCCAATGGTGTTGCAAGTGTCCATGGGCGGCGGCAATTGCTTACCATCAGGTGATCCGCCTGCTCGTTTGCTACCTATCACATAAAAAAAAAAAGACTGACTGCCATAGAATTCGCACAGGGTGTGCACTGAAAGCAATAAAAAGTAATCATATTACCGTGTCATGTTTGCGTTAGAATGGTGACAACCATAGTTATCTTAAATATGTCACTCGCGTATCAATGGCACACGTTCCGTTTAGGCGCGTGTCATACTTATTCGCAAATGGTCATGTTCGCAAGACGTCAAATTCGCAAATTGTCATATTGTAAGACATCAAATTCGCAAAATGTCAAGTTTTAGGAATACCCATATGTTTAGATGACAAAAGTAAAGTAAAATTATTAAAAAAAGTAAAGTCAAATTAATAACAGGTAAAACAATATTTTTCTCAATTTTAAGAAAATAAATTAATTAAATAACTTGTTTTTTTTTGTGTCTGTGCAATAAACGAAGCGTTCACAAGCACGAGCTCATGTATGACATTGTACAACGGAGGCATACATAATGTAAAAAATCTGATTGAACTGAAGCCCATCAACAGCATTGGTTGTGTCGTTCGTTAAAGGACAGTTTGACATTTATTACGGTCACAATAACCAATCACTTCGCAAGTAGTAAGATTTTAGTCATTTTACGCTGACCTAGAGGACTTTTCCCAGTATTTTGGCAGTAAGTCCTCATAAAAACGCGTTAGTTTCATTTGGCGCGCAACTCGTTAACATGTCAATGCTTTAATTTAGTCGCAAGTGTTTGAGATGTGTAAAGCGTTGTTTCTACTTTCCACCCGTACGTTTATTCACCTACGTAGTTCAAAGCTAGGGTTAGTACTCTATGATATTTAGTAATTTTGTGAGTGAATTCTGATCCGTTAATTGATTAAGTTTGCTTTGTATTTCTGATAATGGTCGAAAGCAACAAAAGCCGATGCTTTTCACTGCTCTTGACTCTTATGGTCTGTGAAATAAGATCCAAAACTGTCAATTATTTGCAAGCTACTTGGAATAATGACTGTGTTATGAATGGGCCGTGAACGTATCAGGTTTCGTTTTAATGATAATGTGTAAATTTAGTCATAGGTAAGTACCTATTATCATTTTCTCTTTTTTGACGACCGAAAATGTAACGTGCTCGATCTAGAAAAGATATTCAGGACCGAGAATGTCCTTAGGTAAGCGACTGGGTATCTCACCTACATTTTATGCTTTTATCTCGGGTCCGAAACGGATCTTGGCATAGTAAGTACGCTCTTAGAATAGAAGTAGTGTTTATAGTAAAGTAATGAATTTGTTAGATCTTTGAGATAATGAATTTCTTAGGCCTTTGAAAGCGTGTGTTTTTAAAAGTGCCACTATTCTGTATTACGATGAGAGTGGAAAAACATTTATACATTGTCTGATATACTATTTCCTTTTGAGTATTTCTTTATTTCGTCGACTGCTTTGGTTGCAAAGTGGCTAGTGGGTCCCACTCTTACCTGCGGTTAGAGTCCACGGTTTGATTAATTAGACGGACTAAATCTGAGCTTGCTTTTAAAACTTGTCATTCTTGTAATCCAAAATCTTTAATCGAATAATCGAAATTGTGCCAAAATCAAATAATATTGGCTGGAAAATGTTATATATAAGGTACTGCTAGTCGCTCTGCGTTGCTGATTTCTTAATTTTCATTGCACAAAAACCAATAATTATATAGGTATAGGTAAGGTAGGGTTAGAATGAATTTAAGTCTTTAACGACATCACTTTTGTTAAACTACTAAAACAAACCTTAGTACAGCTAATTCCTTTTTGCTATTTCTTCTGGAAAATTATTTTATTTCATAAGTAGATAAAATCTTGTTATTATCTTTAGAATTTCATTCCTAGAACGCACTTTGTACAATACGAATGTAATCAAAACGTCTGATGTATAATTTATTTTCATTTTATTATACAGATAGAAGTCAGAAAGGTAAACTAACACTATCCTCTGGAATTCTTTGAAATCTTTTGCCGTTCGAGTAACATCAAAGGTTCGTAAAGCACTTGCAAGTATAATAAGAAAAAATACCTCTTCCCAATATTTTCGATAAATCCGAAAAGATTTTTGTTTGATTTTGTCGCTCTTGTTTGTTTTTCCTATTTTGTTTTGGACGAACATCTCAGAGCCAATCGCTTTGGGTATAAGCGATAAACCAAAGTGTTCCGTTTTATGAGTTGTGTATTTTCGTGAATAGATGCATTTTGAGAGATTCTATTTTAAGACATAATGCATCAATTTCTTTTATATCAGGTTCGTACGCATAATCTTTTAAGAGATTCTATTTTGAAAACACATTGCAACGATTTCTTTTATCAGGTTCGTACGTATAATGTATTTTGTTTATTTACCCTCTTTAGTACTTTGTGATGGGCCTCCGGTACCCTCACTCACTCGGCGAAACACAGCACAGGAGCTGCTTCACGCTTTTCTTTATGAAGGTTCAAACGTTAACTTTTCTCTGAACACCTGATGTATTATGTATAGTGACTTCTGCTGACTATAGGTGCACGAGCGATCGTGCTAAGGTCGGCAGGATCTCTGTCGGTGACGTAACTAATGATGTGGTGGGTGCAGCGAATGGTGCTTTTTGCACACCTGACTTTTTCTGCATTATCGCGGCACGAATGTGAAGCGCTTCACAGTGTTCTAGTGAGTAAATCAGATTTTGCGATGTTGAAAAATGATTTGCGTAGTAACTTTTCTTTTGGTCATAATTTTTGCGTGTGCTGCAAATCAGAGCCTTTTCGAACGTGATCCAATTGGAATATTTTGATGATAAAGTACATGAGTTCACGTGTGACATTGATATTGCTGACCACTATTTGGAATTGAATGTGATTTAAATAAAGGATCATAATAGAAAATAGGCATGTGCTATTTTAAAGCTCTTTTGTATTCGAGCTACTAATGTTTAGCTGTTCTAGTTTTGTTGTTCAGTAGGTAAGTACTGTAGCAATGAGGTGGAGGCGGTATTGGTTTGAAATATCTTTTATTGCTTTTCTGGAATTAATAGGTTAGTTCACTCTCTAGCTACCACAACCTGGGAGGACATTCCCTCCAAGTCCCTACTATAACGTGAGGTCTGGACCCTCCTTACTCTACTCCTCGCGATATCATAACTCAAATCCGAATGCGCTCCCGAGAGCGTGTCTGTTTATTTTTCTATGCATGACAGATTCCCATTATAAAATCAGCCATAAACGGCGGCCAGTACCAAAGGAGTTTACCATCGTTACAGTACCTATCATATAAAAAACCCACTAATATCATAAACATAAAAGTTGTTTGGATGTATAGATGACGTAAAAAACTACTGAATAATTGAAAAGAAACTTTACAATAATATAGCTTATACATCAGAATAAAACTTAGGCTACAATTTATAGAAATATATTGCGTGTACGTATGTACATTACTCCACGCGTATTATTTAAATATTAAAATAATTATTTCATACATCTCATTCTTATACCTCACATAGGAACAGACAGCCACAGATCAGGTTACCACAAACTGTCAAATTTCCTCATTTGTTATTCAACCTAATGTGTTTGACAGAAAGATGAGAGTCAATTGAAGAAATTTGACAGTTTTGTATACTTTGATCTGTGGCTGTACGTACATGTGTTTCCGATATCAGACAACAGAATAATTACGATCATAATAGGTACATAGATAAATACTTGTAATAATCAATTACACCCAGACACTAAACAAACACGAACCGACGACCTTTGTCGCAACGACAACGATTATCATCCTCCTGCCCTATTTCTAGGTAGGTACGGTCTATATGGGGTCGTCGCAGTAATGTCTGTTTGTATATTTAACTCGTGTTTCATATGCACGCACACTTTAGCTGGGTGGCGTAAAGTTCACTGGAATTTCTTATGAATATGAGTGCAAAGAGGTTTGAATGCGAGCGACCAAAATGGATGCGATTTACATATTTTTTTGGTCTTTCCCAGGAAATAAGCGTGGAAAGTTCGTTCGTAAAGTATATAATATAAGAACTTTTAGCGCAATGGACTAAATGAGACTTTGCTCATAGAGGTTAGTGGATACGACCTTGTGTCCTCTATACGAGAAGTCAGAATCACCTCAGAATTTTTCATCTATTAGTCTAAGATCCGTAGAACATCGACCTTCACCGGGCTGATAATCGAATGAAATATCCTTTATGACAAATTTTATATACTAGAAAATATATTAAAAATAGGTTTGCTAAAAAAATCCTGGACAGACTATTTTTAATTAATTTTTAAAAATAATATTTAACTAAATTTACCTAATATTTAATAAAATTTTCATTCTTACTTAAAGTATAAAACGTATAGAATGTGCCGCCAATTTTTTTATTATCATTCAAGTGAAGGTAAACTGCCATCGACATACCTGTTTATACCTGACAACCGAGTTCTCTGTCCAGGTAAATAATAGACAACCCAATGCGGCACATTCTATACGTTTATACTTTAAGTAAGAATGAAAATTTTCTTATTATCTTAATGTTGCAAAATTTAGTTAAATATTTTATTTTAAAAAATTAATTAAAAATAGTCTGTCCAGGATTTTTTAGCAAACCTATTTTTAATATATTTTCTAGTATATAAAATTTGTCATAAAGGATATTTCATTCGATTATCAGCTCGGTGAAGGTCGATGTTCTACGGATCTTCTACTATATGTGAGTGCGTATTTGTTTAACTAGTTCTACGGTGAGGAAAGATATCATGAGGAAACTGTAAGTACAGTCAACTCCAAAAATATGTATACACTTTAGGACCTTGTCACAATACATATGTATAAGAACGACTTCTACTTTCTTATACATTATGTTTTGTGACAAGGTCCTAAAGTGTATACATATTTTTGGAGTTGACTGTACCACACCCTTAAAAGTCAGCAAGGTCCACTATTCGATTAAAAAGAGTAATTGACGAGTTTCTTACTGAATTTTTTCGTCAGAATCGACTTTCCGATAATTCTATTGGAAGACTCGCATAATGTCTATTTATTTTTTAATTTATTTATGTATTGACTATACATGTAACCACGAGTAGAATATACATACCTACTTAAAAATGAAATACTGTAAATATTTTTTTAATGTATGATGTTTTGTAAGTGATGTGCACATACACGCCTTGCAAATATGGAATACTTTGACTTACGCACATTATGGAACTTTTCCTAGCGGCATTCCCAAACAGGTAGGTAAGACATTGAAATCTTTAAAAAACAAGCCTACACCTCTAATAGGGAACAGGGAGTAGTGTGCCGACATTTGTGTACATGGATCACTAATCTAATGGCTTTAAGGAGTTATTGCTTACCCTGCCTACAGAGATAACCTGTGACATTCAATTTGTCTGATCGCCTATAAAGATTTCCTCGATAGGGTTGAAATTTGATTGAAGAAATTAAATATGATTCCCCTAAATATTTTATTTTCTGTTTCTGCATTGTAAATAAATCAAAAATGAAGAGAGAATATTATTACATACGCATTAGAATAGTGTCTGGAAAACTTAAAAATTTTTGGGACAAAGTCTGAAAAGTATCTACTTTACTCACCAAGCAATAAGTAATCAAGCAGTTAGTATAGCCGGAGGCACGAAAGTGAGCGATGACCGTTATTTTGCGCACTTGTACAAAAGAAGACTTTCTGTTAAAATTGGTTTCTGTACACTCAAGGTCATAACTACAGCTTCTTGCCGTAGACTAAAGTCGGTGTCGTGCCTCGTGGTAACTCCTGTCTTCTTAATATAGGTAATATTAAAAGTTATAAAGCATCACAAAAATTTAAAGAACTATGTTAAAAGTAAGACAAAAGGAAGGAACATTTATCTGTCTACTTGTATTTTTCATTTTCTCTTTCCAACCATTTCAACAAGTTGGCATCCCTATTTTGTTCTGTGACATGTGTGAGCCTTTACTGTGTTTCCATTGAAAAGACAAGATCCTCGTGAGAAAGGGTACATTTGATCACTTCGGCTAAACAAAACATTTGTTTGTTTCACTTTGGACGTCACTTAAAAGTAACTCTCGCAAGAAATTTAGAAAATAGTTGGCAAGGTAGGAGAGTACTGCCCTTCTAATTATAAACGCAATTTTTGTAAGTGAAAAATAAACCTTAAAAACATAGCAATGAGGGTGATTTTTTCACTTAACAAAATTACACTGCCTATATGATTAGAAGGGCAGAGTTAGCTGTCTATTGGCTAGACAACAGCTCACAGTATGTAAACCAGTCTTTATGTACATGTTTCCAAGAACAAATAAGTACAAAGTAACGAACTCTCGTTACCAAATCGTCCATAAAATCCGGTAATTCTTGTAGGGGCGGCGGCGGAATTAACTTCGAAACTTAGTTTAGCTTAAAATTGTAGGCATTCGCGCTCTAAATGCCTATCTCCTAAGCGTCTGTGCGTGGATGCGTAATTTTATTGGAAATTTAAAGGCGTTTTCGACTGTTTCTGCTGAGGCTTTAGCTTTAAACTTATTCTAAGACTGCATGTATCATGACTACCATTATTCTTAAACCAGGTAATGCCAGCGTTTTCACAAGCATAGAATCCCGTTTGCTACCTAAATTATTTTCCAGCGGAACATTACCCATATTGGGTTAAAGAATTTGCTACCCCATTTTGTTCCCTTAAAGGTTCGTATAACAAAAAACCCTGGAACATGATTTTTCTAGTACAAAATCAGGTAATACTTTATGATGGGATAAGTTTACCTATGACCTGTTTTTTTACAAAGTGCTTATAAAACAATTAAATAAAAGTTATATTAAAACTCTTTTATGGATGCACATAGACCATGCATGGCTCACAACAATCAATAGTCTTATTTCGAAAACTCGGTTTACTTTTAATATGTACAAGGTTTTTTAAAAAACTGTGATATTGTCACAGGTAAGACACCTAGAATGTACCTATGGACCATACAAATTTACATAAATCGAATGGTAAATTTCACTCTTTTATATCTTTTATTATTCCAATAATATTTTCAATGCCTTCCGTCATTTTTGATTCGATTTGAATCTTTGGAAAGTCCACAGAAAATTCGTAGCACTGTCTATAGGTATAACACGAACCAAGAAAAAAGGAAACCCATCATAAGTTTCCTAATTGTTCGAATTAATGACTTAAATGCAGTATAAAATCACATTAATAACCTAAGATAGACAAAAGAGCTACAAAATAGCCCTTTATCTTATTGGTTTCAGAAAAAATATAAAAGTAATTGGAGCAATTTATTTACTTTTTTTATGAAATAATATTAATGATTTCTCCAATTACACAACAGACAATGATATGAGAGTTAATAAATGTTGCTTTATGACGAAAGCACAGTATGGATGTGTGGAATTTTAGTCATTTTGGTTTATAGTTTTGTAGATATTCAGACTGTCCACAGGTAAAGCCGTCCACTGGTACAACACTTTCCCCTTATAATTAATTTACGCTGTTGGTGTTCCAAACAAAATAACGCTGTAAGATTTTTTTAAATATATTTACAGGATTAGGAACGAGTAGCAAACTACAACATCAGGTCAATATAATAATACTTTATAATGTAATTACCAAACAAGAAATAACGCTGTAAGATTTTTTCAAATATATTTACAGGATTAGGATCGAGTAGCAAACTACAACATCAGGTCAATATAAAAATACTTTATAATGTAATTACCAAAGACAAAATAACGCTGTATGTTTTTTTATATATTTATAGGATTTGGAACGAGTAGCAAACGAGCAGACTATTGAGGGCAAAGGGAAGAGCCGGGAGTGCCAAGCTATTCTAGTCAAGCATTAGCAGAGCCCTATTTGATTACAATCCCCACCGAGGAGACGCATATGACGATATTGACGACCATAAGTCTAACCTAACCACCCGTAAAACACAAACGTTCCTTGATCAAATCACCTACAAGACAAACGTTCATTTGTGTTCTAGACGCAATCGTAATGATATTACAAAGACAATTAATTGTGGAACACGAGCGAGTGCTTCGAGGCATGCGGGGAAACGGGTAGCGCTACAGGGTGCTCCGGTAATGGCAGGTGGGTGAGACAACACTCTGTTTAGTTGCTTTAGTTAACTTTAATTAAATGTCTAATATAATTTTAGGGTTTAAACGTACATTCAAATCAAAATAAACAAGCCTTTACTTTCCTAAAGGGCCAGCAACGCGTCCGCACTCTTTCTGGTGTAAATAACGGATGTATTGAGCGGCGGTGTTCACTTACTATCAGGTGACCCGCTTGCTCGTTTGGTTTCCTATATTTTAATAAAAAATCAAACAACCAGTGTGAAGAAAGTAGACAGAATATGAAACTCTATATCATTTGCCAAAAGTGAAGACAGTGGACATATTAAAATTCTATAGATAATACGTGCCAAAACTGGAATCACTGATGTATGAACTGATGTGCAAGAAAACTGCCAAACTGAAATGGGAATGCGGGTCACGTCCCTCGAAGGACCCCAAAAGATGGACTAACATCGTCATCCAATGGTTACCTGACAGACGCCGATGGAGTGGCGATCTTTAGCGAAGGAAAAGTGAGCGCACTTGTGTCTACGCACAAACTTGCGCACTTTAATAAAAACCTGACGGGTCCATAAAATTAAGTAAAATTGTAACTAATATATTTACATAATTCCTTCCAAGATAGTATTAGAAGGTTCGTTCCTAACAAAATTGAATGAAACCTTTGCCCTATAATACAGTTCGCAGGGCGTACAAAGGCTGGATGTATTTACATAATCGTCTTGTAACAATTAAGTCTATTATTTAATTGATGTAAAAGCTTTAGATCTCAAATTAACGCTAATGTGTCGGATAAAGTCGAGTGCGGAGGCGTTTGAAACATGCCCTCTGAACGAAAGGATTATTTCATCAATAATTTAATTTTATTTTATTTTGTTGACAAACATCAAAGTCTGATCGGCCAACGCGTGACAGAGAGAGTAGTATTGGCAATTAATGTGAGACAAAACGAGACAACATCATTATCTCGGTGGCCTATACTTAGACCCGCTGTAGTACTCAGAACTCAGTTGATAACAGCTCATTTGTTAATGGTTTACAATAACCGGGAAAAGTACGGTAGCGTCAGCAGTTTCGATAGGCATTGTTTTAATAGCGGTCAGATATAAAATAGCAATTTTATTTCGACTAGAAATCAATAAACATGCAAATAATAATTACGTATATTTTTAAGTGAACGTTTATTGTTTTAGATTTCCGCCCGCGTTTAAAAGAAAAATTGATCAAAGTTATCAGCGGGATCGAAGGGATGAATACTGGTTACCTGGTGTTTGAATTCATGTTAAATAATAACTTACGCAAACTATTTGGTTGAGCGCTATGGATGCCGTTTAAAAAAAAAGAGATGACAGCTGTCTCTTGGTGAAGAAAATGTTATGTTGATTTGTTGAGATTTTATAATGTTGTAGAAAATAACCAAATAAACTTGTTAAATACGTTGAAGACAAGACTATGATGGGATTAGGCATAAACATAATCACCCTTTATGCGGTTTGGTGATCAAACCCGATATTCGCTCTGTGATTAGGGTAATTTATTTGAATAAATAGATAAGTAGTGTAACATTAGAAATAAAATGTCCTATAAATAAAATTGCTTTTAATTTAGGAATTGTTTTATTTTTAGTTCCCAGTATGAAAATTTTGCTGACCGTATTTTATCCTCATAGATAGTGACTTTCGATGACACGCACACGTCATGTCATCAAAATATTGCCTCGTTTTTAGGTGTCAGGGCATATCTATGATTTAAATCTTTGACAGACGCCGATGGAGTGGCGATCTTTAGCGAAGGAAAAGTGAGCGCACTTGTGTCTACGCACAAACTTGCGCACTTTAATAAAACCTGACGGGTCCATAAAATTAAGTAAAATTGTAACTAATATATTTACATAATTCCTTCCAAGATAGTATTAGAAGGTTCGTTCCTAACAATTGAATGAAACCTTTGCCCTATAATACAGTTCGCAGGGCGTACAAAGGCTGGATGTATTTACATAATCGTCTTGTAACAATTAAGTCTATTATTTAATTGATGTAAAAGCTTCAGATCTCAAATTAACGCTAATGTGTCGGATAAAGTCGAGTGCGGAGGCGTTTGAAACATGCCCTCTGAACGAAAGGATTTCTTTATGGTTTAACGAACTGTTACTTAGTTTACTCTTTATTTATGCGACATAGTACGCGTGGAGTTCATATTTGATACTTACCCTCATAAATTGGACAGTCTATAAAATATATTTTTATAAATTGTAGCCTATATGATCTTATATTATGTATATTGATGTAAAATTTCATAAAAATCCATTCGGTAGTTTTTGCGTGAAAGAGAAGCAAACATCCATACTGACAAACTTTCACGTTTATGGTATTAGTGGGATTATTGGAATTAACAGTGTCGCGTGTAAATCCAACAAAGTAAAGTTTGGAAGAAATGGTAAAATTTAATTATATTGGTAAAGAAAATGGTTATGGTGTGAGCACACGTAGCGAGTTTCGTTTCCGATCATGAACTAACTCTAAGTACGTGGTACTAAAGTAAGAAATAGCTGTAATTTGGGTCAGCGTAAAAAGCTGACCGCGCAGGCTCTGCTTTACGTCTGTCTTCTGTGAGCGCAAATAAACAGCTCAAAGAGCCCATCTTGATTTGACTTTCGAGGCTTGCTAAATCTTAGGTGTGCCGAGAAAGAAACCATGAAGCGAAAATTAACCATTCCTTGACCGAGCTCGGTGGAAACCGCCCTCAAATTTGTTAATTACCTCATTTGTGTATGGAAGACGGCACAGAATCCATACTGCACAATTTGGCAATATTGCATTCGGTTGTAATTGCAGCAACGAATTGCACAAGCAGGCCATGACAAAATGCACCGTATTCCATCTCCTTTAAGCTTCCGTCTGTCATTCTAGCGTATGGTTCCCGGTAGCGTCCAAAGGTTCGGAAGGTGCTTCTGGAAACCATCTCCGAGATCTTGCATACAACGTTAGTGAACTGAGAGACCAATTCTGAAAAAATGTACCTCCAAGTAAATACTTTCAACAAAAACTATAGCGGACTCTGTATCATACATAGTTTTTTTAATACAACTCGACCAACTTATGACGTGCAGTTGCCCTAACTAAATGGATAATGTATGGAAATAACTACCTACAAACTATGAAAATAAGGTCGGCCCATCTTATGGCTACGGAACCCTTCCGTGTGCGTGTCCGACACGCTCTTGGCCAGTTTTTTTATTATTTCTTTTGCAAATTCCTGGTTCGTTCTACAATTGTTTTAAGACTACTACCAAATATTGCTAAAGTTCTTTTGCGAATCCTGGGATTAGTCGACAACACACATTGATTAATCTTTATCCTACGCATAAGGTCTGACGAAGGAAATTTTACATTGTCTTCATACTATGATGAGGCCGTTGGACCCCGTTTAATTACTAACGGCTGCGGATAAGCGTTTCCTTCCTTTTTGTTCCCGTTGCTAGGAACACGAGGTCTGTAAGTCCTTTCATCTTTAGGATTAGAAACGCCAATCGTATCTTTCTCTATATACCCACTAGTGTATACTACTACTATTATTATATTCACTTAGTTTTGGAGCAGATTAGTTCCACTGTCTACCAATAGATGTCGCTGGACGCCGATTATATCGCGCTAGTTTTTCGCTCATTCAATTTGTACTTATGTTCATTGTGATTATGATTTGTCGATGTCTATATCACTCTGTAAATCAAGCCTGATGGGCGTCGTGATGACTTGTCTGAAGTTAATGACCTTGTAAAGCCCTTGCGATTTTGTTTTCTGTTGTGTTATTAAATGTTCATGCCAATTTACAGCTTTATAGTACTAAGTATCACAGAGTTAGGGTGCGGATAGATAGACGGACGAAGGGACATGTCAAAACTACATATTTATAGAATTCCTCTTGGACTACGAAAACCTCGAATCGCCGGCCCTAGTGTCAAAAATCGATCATCAAAAATTAATCTATGAAGCTTTGGGAACAAAATACAAAATTTTGCGCAGCCTTCATTATCCTTACTTTTCTATTTTTTGACTACGTATATCTGTAAGTACGAAGTACTTGTAGGTACAATAAAGTATTTTATCAATAACAATGTGAAAATAAATTTACTAAGTGATTAATTAAGATTACATCCGTTTATTCTTTGGTACAAAAATGCTAAAGTAATGTTGTTTTTTCCGGCCTAACGAGAATTGGAAAACAAGTGAGTCGTTCAAACAATAAAGTTATTTATTATATTGAAATACTGTTATGGGATTTTGGTGTAGGATAAAGTGAAACGGACTGTATATTTATGTTTGTTTTTCTTTTATTGAATGACGCCCCGTTGGTCTAGTGATTTAAGTACCAGGCCGTGATGAGCCGATAAATTATGTGTTCTTAGCACGTTAGTGGGACTTGCCTAATGATGTTTTTAAAAGTGACAGTATATGGTGATGCGAACGAAATGAGTGGTGGACAGTATGGGACAAAATAAAAGTTGAGAAAAACGGTTCGTCTTACCGAAACTTTTTTGAGTGATGGAGTGGAGTGTCATCTTTGTTTGGATTCGGCAAGTATTTCTCATTCGTCACGGGACGGCTTCACTTTTTTTTGGTGATGCAGGGTAAAATGCCACTCATAGGGAGCCGAGCGACCTCGGCGTCAACTGTCGACGCCGCCTTATTTATGCACTAGGCGGCCGGGTAGCGTGGGGCTCTCCTCTGATTAGCAGAGACCCCCCACTAAAAATCCCTACAACCTTTCCCGGCAAATCTAGGCTTGGGGTGGGATTACAGGATACTAAGGGCGAACCTTATCGCCGCGGACCCACCCATGGACTGCGGGCCCGCAATCACCTGCGTAGCGTATTTTCGGCCGAAACTTAACCTAAAATTGATTTAAATTCACATTTTCGTCTCCTAACTCGATCTTGTTTAATTTTAACAAGATTTTACCGAACTAGTAAATATTGCTTTGAAATACAAATAAAAGTTTTTAAAGTCCCCAGACGTGTTCGAAATCGCCCTAAGTGCCATAAATGGAGAGTCTGCTTCAAAGCTTTTATCATAAAAGATTTTTTATTGAGGGTAGTTCGGCACTTTGGGCAGTTCGAGTGCAATAAGAAATATTGGGTGGGAAATTTCACCTTGGCAATGACCACATGCTGAAAGTTTAAATAGTGTGTAATGGATTTCAATCTATAAGGCGTGTCGCACACACACTCAAGAGTCGAGGCGGAAGCGTTCAAGAGGCGCACCGCCTCTGACTGTTCTATACAATCAAATATGTCAACGCATACTACCAGAGTCGCGGCGCAGTCGAGGCGGCGGAGGTGCAGGGTCGAGTCGGCGACGCGGCGCGGGCGCGCGGCACGCTGCCGCCCCGACCCCGCCGCCATTTTGTCATCGTCTTCTGACGACGACATATTGAATGGGTGTAAACGATGCTCTGCACCTCCGCCTCGACTCTTATATCACACCACCGCCTTGACAGTCAACACTCCGCCTCGACTCTGGCAGTGTGCTACCCGCCTAAAACTTTTACAAAACTGTGTGTCAGGTAGGTATGTAGTATATTACCTCGTTGGCGCGATGTGGCTCACACTGGATTCCCACTGGAATATAAGATACTAATTTTCTCCGCTGCCTTTGAAATATGGGACCGTCAGAGAGCCACGCTTTGGCATGAATGGGCCAAATCAACCACGATACCACGGCCTCACAAAAGACTGACCTGAAGTAACGCGTGCTGTGCTATTCGTGGCTTTGATCCTCACACTAGTACGCACTTTCGTGTGTACACTACTTGTGTTTGTATGTCTGAGTGTAATATTATGGGCTCAAGCTACTTACTGCTGGAGTCAAAAGAAGTGCGGAGGCAGGAGGTGATAAAAAGCATAAAAAAGTAAGGGCTGCATTCGTGTTAGGTAACTAGGTATTAGGTTATGTTTGGATACCAATGTATTTGTTAATATTATAGGTAAGTGAGTGTCCCTTTTTCGCGAAAACCACAAACTTCGCCAAATCCTTGTTGAATTTTGAAATAAGAAACAAAGTTTTCGCTTGGTTGGGCCGTCCATTCTAACACAATTCGTACCAGACTTTTTCCCAAATCAAACAGCAACAGTGGGTTTGACGGCCCTACTAGCCAAAACGTGATTTAGGTACGGATTATGTAAAACAAACCTGTTGCGACTTTTAGAGTTCTGGAGTCTGATCCCTAATTTGAATTCAGGTACTATTCAGGCCTTTTTAGCTGTGAGGGGAAAGATAAAATCTGCACGGATAAAAGGACAAATGATTTTGAACATTGTATCTATGATCCACATGATCTCGTAAAGGTGAAACGGCAATAACTTCTGTATTTATCTGTGGGTGAGCCAGCGCTTGGGAATGGCTCCGGCTCGACCAGAGTGATAAGACGACCTCACAGAAGACCGGCGTGAAGCAGCGCCTGCGATGTGTTTCGTCCGAGTGGGTACCGGAGGCCTAATTAGTATTTTAAAAGTGGGCAAGTCGGAATCCATTCTCCAGCGCTGTATTAAAAATATATGAGTACACACATATGCTTTAAATTTTTGCAATATATATTATAGCAATTTTTCCGTGGGCTTAAATCTACCTTCTCAGTGGCGCCGAGCACTGCAGGAAATCATGAAAATTTAGAGCAATAAAAAAATCTAAATTAATATGATTTACGTGTACTGAGAAACCTGTCATTTACTGATACTCGTAATACCGTTGAACTCTACTACAGACGATTTCATTTTCCGAGAAAATTTTATGTTTTCATTTAATTTGTTCGTTTTGACAAAAAAGTTTTATATTTATAGTTAGAGAAAGATGGCTCTTTCTTCTCTCATCTTCGTGTGTCATTACCGGTGGCGTCCAAAACTGTCGCTGGAGCCCAGGGCATGGTTAGTAAATTTTCCATTTCCTGGATGGTATAGACAAGCCTGGTTTGGGATTAGAAATGAATTGTCGAAAGTTTTTATTTATGTAAAATAAAGTATCAGCCTATTTATTTACTATCCCACTGCAGGGCAAAAGCCTCCATCATAGAAATTAAGTCATCGCTACTATGATGGGATTAGGCTTAATCACCACGCTTGCCTAATGCGGATTGGTGATCACAAACCCGAGCTATGTTCGTAAAATTCGAAACATATTTTTTTGCTCGACCCGGGATTCGAACCCGGGACCCCGAGATCACGGCCCGGTACTTAAACCACTAGACCAACGGGGCATTTGGATTTATTTATTGTTCTACAAATTTTGGAAACAACTTGAGATTTAAGCTCTAAGTTGTTTCCGAGCTAAGACTTGTAATAGACGAATAAATAAATAATCCTTGGCTTCTACCAGTTAGTAACCGGAACGCTTAGAAACGACGTAAAATCCAGACGTTTTAATAACAATTAAGCTTAAGAAACGGAATCGTCGACGTATCGTGTTCTCATTAAGAGTCCTCTTGTTTTTAGCGTTCCGACACTGAAAATGAAAAACGAAATACTTATACCATGCCGATATAGGTACTTAATACAGTCAGTATCAGCCTATACACCGTTAAATTTTACTTGTAATAGGCAACAGGAATAAAGCCCATTTAGCATGTTAGATAATCAAAATACGCAAAATAAAAATCAGTTACTGTTCATTTTAAGCTTTCCTGAGAAAAGCTATTATAGACGGACAGAAAGAAAGATTTATAATTGTAATAACGTTTTTTTTTTATGTGATAGGTCGCAGACGAGCTGGCGGATCACCTGATGGTAAGCAATTGCCGCCGCTCATGGACACTTGCAACACCAGTGGAGTTACAAGTGCGCTGCCAGCCTTTTATCCCCTTCCCCCCAAGGGTGGGCCTCCGGTACCCTCACTCACTTGGCGAAACACAGCACAGGGGCTGCTTCACGCCGGTTTTCTGTGGTCACGTCTAGTGGTTTAAGTACCGGGCCGTGATGTCGGGGTCCTGGGTCGAGAAATCCCAAAATTTATTGAACGTAGCTCGGGTTTCGTTATTACCAATTAGGCAAGACTCGATTTCTATGATGGAGGCCTTTGCCCTGCAGTGAGACATAGTTACGAAGAAAAAGTATTTATAGAGTATCTACGAGTAAATTCTTACGGAACCTCCTGCGCACGCTTCCAAATCACACTTGACGGTTTTACAGAGATAAGGTTCTAATAACTTCTTAATTCAAATACAATTCGGTGCCTGATCAAATTACCGTTTTCAATTTGCTTTGGAGATTGCTTCCAAACAGGGCCGATCCTTGCTGAATAACTTTTAAAACTCAGTAGAAAGTGAGCTGAGGATTGGATAAAACAGACGAAAATCTTCTTCCTATTATATACTTATTTAAAAAGGCCGTGAAGGAAATGAAATAGGTACGTCATCTCCGTTTCTTTCGGATACTTTTTGTTCTTCCTGTGGAGTGTTGGATCATATCAACACAGACTGATAAAACGCCTAACAATTCGAGTATAGAATAATTAAACTGTGCATGCTCCTGATCCATTGAAGGTGAAGTATATTCTCCGCCTAAAGGTTTCGCCTAAAACACCTGAAATCAATAACTATTAGGACTATTAGGACTATTATAATCAGCGTATCTAAATAGTCCGAAGCGTTGATCAGACTTCTTGAAAATAACCAACGACTGAAAATTTTATTATAGAAAATATTATCAATGCTGAGTCACAGTGAGAAGAGGATGTGATAGCGAATAGTACCGGAGGCCTAATTTCGGAGAAAGAGAAAAAGTTAGCAGCGCACTTGTGACTCTACTGAATTTGTGGTTGTCCATAGGCGGCGGCAATTGCTTAACACCAGGTGCTCCGTGTGCTCATCTGCCACCTGTCATATAAAAAAAATCTCTTAACGAATCCAAAAGCTCTTACTTTCATGCAGTTGCAATAATAACTTAAGTTCTCCTTTTACCGCACCTTTGTCCTTTTCGCTCGACCCACAGGTTGACTAGTAGATAATGCATCTTAGTATTAAGTTCTCCTATTATACGAAATTTATGGAATAAAGTTTCAAATTAAATTTAAAAAAGAATGACATCAGAAATACATACGAATACCGCATTCTTCCTACTCAGTGCCTACACTCATCACTTTAACCCCTAGTAATAGATACAAGTAACTACCGAACTAGTTAGAACGTTTTCTCAAACTATTAGAACTAGTTCGATTTTGAAACTTGTTGGCGTAGAATGGAGTTAACTCCAGTACACGGAAACTGACCTAGTTCAATCCATTTTCATTGATAAAGTTAATACTTGACTCGGTAACGTTTAACATTGGTAAGGATTTTGGTCGATTATAAGAGTTTTCTGGAATCACAAACAAACATGAATTGCATTTTTATATGAAACAATAAGTAATTATAAAAAAAAGGAAAAAGAAATTATTGGTGTTTATTTCATTTGCATGTAGGCATATAGCACATAACACGCTCCTAATCTGTACTCGTATTTGGCTGGAATCCAGAGTTGTTTAACTGCTTATGACTTCATTAGTTCATAATCGTTAGTTACTGGAAAAGCTGCAGTCGCATACTGTAAAAGTTAGTTCTATTACTAAGAGGAATTCTGTTTCCTTTTGATTTAAAAGTACCCACAAATAACTACACGTCAAACTTATAACACTCGTCGTTTCTGCGTCGAAGTCATAAAAAAGTTATGTATGCGTCGTTCAATATTACATTTACAGGGCGCTATTGCGACTTGCAATGTCAATGTCGACGCCTACACGTGATGTTTGTTACACGTAGTGCAGCGAAATGAATTATTAGTTAATTTCGGTGCACACTGTGCATTCACAGGCTGGTTCATAAATATGCACGCGACTTTGAACTTTGTGCATCGGGAATTGCATATTTTTTCCCTGCTGAGAATATTGTAATCGATTAGTGATGTAAATTTTGGCCGAGTTAAATTAAAGTTTTTGTTACAGGAGGCGGCAAACGAGCAAGTGGGTCACGCTGGTAAGTAATCACCGCCGCCCATGAACATCTGCTGTCTGCGATTTTCTAAACAGCAAAAAAGAGCAACTTTAGGCTGATGACTGAGAACAAGTAGTGCAGAATCTATGGACGGCTGCCATCGCTTACCATCAGGTGATTTCTCTCCACCTATCACGTAAACAAAAAATGCCTGTAGCTGTGTAAATAGTTTTTTTAATTCCTGAGCAATATATTGAATAGATAAGTTAGTATTTTTTGCTGACCCGCCCAAAACTAAGTGATTTTTATAAAAATTTGAAGGGGAGTTTTTTTTATCTACATATGGGCCTAATACTCATTATTACTTACCGGAAATCTGAAACAGCAGCCTTTAACGATACGGGCGAAGCCACAATATAAATCATACCTACTGTATACTCCGATGTCCTTGCAAATGGCAATACAATTTCGCTGCCTGCCGAAGAATGATACGCAAGGCAAGATTTGACCACAAAAGCCGCATAGGGGCCAGATATACGTACTATCAACAATGTTCCCGGTAGACCACTTTTCGACCTTAATACTTTGGCATTAAGGTCGAAAAGGTGTCTACCGAGAACTTTTGCGATAGTACATATAGATACTCGTATTCTAACCAACTGGTAGCAGTTTTGATCTTTGTCGAATTCGAACGGTTTCAATTCGGTCTTGATTATCTGTGCCTTGGCAGTATAAGTTAAGAATTATCATCATCATCAGCCTGTTGCAGTCCACTGCTGGACATAAGCTCCTCCAAATGCTCGCCACTTTGATCGATCTTCGGCTACTCGCATCCAGCTCCAGCCAGCCCTCTGATAAGTTAAGAATACAGCCAAGGTATTGGTGGCCTGTCGTAAGAGGCGACTCAAAAGGCCTTCGGAATACGTGAGCATAATAGGTGTGGGTGGTCTCAGCGAGGAAAGCACTTCTGAGTGTTCTGGTAGGTCGCCTAGTCAGGAGAGCTGCATTACGCTATGAAGGGGTAAAGCAGCGAGCGTGATTAGCGGTTCGGTCCAGTACCAGCCGCGATTAGAGATGGCACTTCAGGGGTTCTGGTTAGGGTTAGAGTCCCACATATCACTATGTTCCCTACATGTGACAAGATGAAGGCCATGATGGTTTCCTCGGCGAAAAATCTCGATTACCTAACAAAGCAATTGCAAATGGGAACCATGCTAGATAGATATTAACAGGTAAGTAATAATAAGTCTATGATACTTACCTGATTACAATAAAATAACATCCGTCAGAGTACAGGACGGACTTCCTGTTTATCGTCGTTTCGTTCTTAAAATGTAATTACTGGACATAAATAGACCCATAAGTCCCGACCAAGTTTTATTTCCTTTGTTTTTAATTGGCACGGAAGCCTTTGATTTCGTTGTAATTGATTACTTAGCCTTTTAGTTAATAAATAATTATAAAATGAACTAATTGATAAATAGATATCATTTTAAGTTTGTTACCTGGGCTAGGAATATTCTGTTTTGAAGATTTGACACGCTGCACGCTGCGGCCAAATTCTCGGCCAGTTCAATTTGAAAGATTAGTTTATATTTAAATAGTTATTCAATTCAATTTTGTGTCAAAATTAGCTGCTTTTGAATAAGGATCACTGAAATGTTTTGTTTTTATAATCGACTTGCTATAGAGTAAGTCCCGTTTACAATTTTCTTTTGGACCAAATTGTCAAACCTTGTTAGAAGTGGTCCAAATACATAGAATCCATACAGTATATGATGCAAAATCACAATGTTTTATCGTATGCCTGTGACATTTACTGAGTTTCACTGTTGACTTGACTGTACTTTTCAATAGGTACATCCCTAATCTTGACATTGCATAACTGAGATAAAGGAAGAAGTGACCATTTAAAAAAAAAACTAAACCTTTTGCAAATGTTTAGTCGGTGTCCGGATCCCAATGTCATGTCGGCAGAGTAAAATAATTCCTGGAATACAAGAATGCAATATCTTTGCCGGTAATAAGATAAATTCCCAAAGAAAATACGTGAGAACATTCTAGCGGCCTTTACTAAGCAATTTATTCAGGTCTGAAAGCAAAATATATTTATAGGTGTAAGTCATTTAAGGGAATGACCTTTCCCAAAGAGGTCCATTTTTATGTGATAGGTGTCAGACGAGTAAACGAGTCAATTGCCGCTGCTGATAAGACCCCTGCAACACTAGTAGAGTCTCCTCCCCCATGAACCATTGACGTGGTCAATGTTGTCCGCATCTATAAGACATTCCTACATAAGCAAGCAAGCAATGTATTATAGACTAGTGGCCCGCCCTCACTTCGCTTCGGGCCCGTATTCAGAAATGAACCAATAGATGGCGCTGTGCTCAATTACATCGCGCAAGCGTTTCGTGTTTTCGGTTTACCTATAAGCCTTGTCGTTGTCTATAGACGTTATCTCTTTATAAAGAGTATAGATGGCTTGTGGCCAATTCGCCCCAAAAAAACTCGTCCCAGAACTTTAAGACTTTTTTGCCGGTTACTGTTCTAGCGTAACGTCACCAATATTTTCTGTTTTGTAGAGTTTAGTAAATGTTATCACAATAAAAATATTGGTTAGGTTAGGTTTTGAACAGTGACCAGCAAAACAATTTTGAAATTTTGGGACGAATTGCCACCTAACCCTTATACGTGTAGATCGCCTCCTATACGCTGCATGGCTCTAGACAGAGGCTAAAACGGTGATTACGTTGACCGACACGCGTGAGTTATCTTTTATATTATCTACCATTAGTTTTAACATCATAATATATTTAACTAATAGTTCGTATAATTAATATTAAATGGGCTTTGTCGGGGGGTAACGGAAGCGAGAATCACCTCATTTAAAATTGTAAACACCGAACATTCGGTGGCACCGGAATCAATGCTTCCATTAACGAGTACTTAATTGAAACTCGATTCGCTCATTAAATAACGAATGACATTTGTAAAGAGTGCTCGTAATCGAATTCGTAATACTGCTTACCTACAAATTTTATTAGTTTCCACCCGAGACCGTATATCAATTGATGAATTCCGCTACATTTTTTTTTATATTGAGGACCATCAAAATAACCTCACACCGCCTGATAGTAAGCGGCCGTGAGATCCAAATATGAGTTTGACAGACACAACCGAACAAACAATGTAGCTATTGAGTCATCCTCACCCTGAAGGCCTGCTGAGATGCCGTTTCACGTCCTGCCTAAAAACCCAGGATTGTAAGAACAAAACACACTAAAACATAGACACACACACTTTGAAAAAAAAAACGACTATGGGATACTGTAATAACCGATATTCGCATAGTTAAAAGTGAGTACCTACCTATTAGTATACAAGTAACGATATTATATCGATTGCCAGTACTGATTATGGCTATAAGTACTGAATTCGTATTCTTTACCATACCATTTGAGTTTTAAGAGTTTATTTATGTCACTTATTTTACACTATCGTCGTAATCTACTTCATACTCTGCTATCGAGATAACTCTTTCCTAATACTTACGGCACCCAGTTGTGGAACTTTTAGTCCTTTCTTTCACTTCAGATGAGCGTTTTCTCTAAAGCTGGTCTTCTTCTATAGTTCGTGAGTGCAGCTATTTCTAGAAATAGTAACGATTATGGACCAATGAAGTAGTAATCACTTTAAGTAACCTGGATGCGAGCCAAAGTACCGCGTTTTGTGGCACACATATTTTGGAGATTCAAAACTTTGACGAAGCTGATAAGTCTGTTACATCTATGGCAGGGGTATGCAATGGGTATCACTTTCACACGCTTCTACAGGGTGTATCTGTGAACATTTTCATCCTTGTAACCACATGTTCTATCAACCATTCTGAACAACATTTGTTCAACAACTTTTCCAAATTTTTCGACTCCCCATACAAAATGACCAAATCACGTGACCGACTTTGTATGGAAAGATGAAATTTTTTTATGCGAACTTTCAAAAGTCATAGAACAAAAGTTGTTCAGAATGGTTGGTAGAACACGTGGTTAAAGGGATGTAAATGTTCACAGATACACCCTGTATATTAAGCTGAGTGATACGTGTGATACAGCCTCTTTGCTTCACGAAACAAGGACTATGGGTTCGCTTCCGATAAAACAGACGTGTTGTTCACTTTTTTTTTCTACCTAAGCCATCGTTTTACACGAATTTGTTGGTTGGCATACGCTTCGGTTCGTTATCTAGACAAACTGCAGCGTACCCCTGTCCAGACAAGTAAAAAAATATTTACAAAAAGTTTACGGTTTTAGTTCGTTGTTTAGACACGTTGCAGTGTGTCCAGCCAAGTAAAAAAAATACTTTACACAAGTTTATTATTAAAAATAATTATTTTTCGATAATTTTAAAAACCAATTTTGGATAGATAAATACTCTTTATGACACAAAGGTTACACAAACTTAATGCTATAGTCATAGATAAATACAATTTTGGCGGTCTTAGCGCTAATAGCGATTTCTTCCAGCCAACCTAAAAGTTCAAATGCAAAAACATATGTTTTTATAAAATATGAAACCCAAGTTTACATAACAAAACAAGTTAATTTTCAATCTGAAATCTCATTTAAATGTACAAAAGTTTCATTAAGGATAAGCGCCCATCTAGATTTACGACCTGTTCGGTCCGCTAGCGCTGCCAGTACATTTTTATTAATTACTAATAGAGATTATTAAGAGTTTAAGAACGTTGATAGGTCAGTGGATAAGACCACGGGCCTAATTAACAGGAGATCATAGATTTTAAATTCGAGCACTCACCGGTGGAATTTTAAAATACGAGTAGCTACTAATACGAGAATGTGCATTTTACCTCACTACTTTATTCTAGCTAAAAAACTATACCTTACGTGCATTACACATTTACACTCATCATTTTTTTTATCACTGTCCAAGCGTACTTTTTGGACACAACCGGCGCCGATGAAGAAAAGTTGTTTACATAAGTACCTATGTTTTTCTTTATAATTTGGACTCTGTTATGCATAAAAGATCCATCCAACTGACTCAATATTGGTTGGATTTTTCACACTCCTCATTATGAAAGTAATTTGCCAATATCAAGTGTAAAATGAAAAAGGTGTGTCAAAGCTTTAAAAGTCAGTCATAGTCACGCAATAAAACGCCAGTTTTTTGACGGTTTAATCTACAGATTGTGTAAACAGCCAGAGTAACTGCAGGTACTTATAAATTCTGCCGTTTCACTTTTTATTTTATTTATTCAAAACAATTATTTTTGCTATTTGATTGAACATTGTCTGAAATTCGTCAAAATATACAAAAAGTAAATGGTAGCGCTTGTAGACCAAACTAGTAGCCTTAAGGATGATAACGTGGATCCATTAACATGCCATATAAATTAAAGTTAAGTAGTCGTTTTCACCTTACTTCGGCAAAATGTTATTAACAGTAAATTTATACCTAAGTTTTTTTTAATAATTGAGGGACCTTAAATTTTGCACATACCTAGCTGAAGGCACAAATATTCTAATGCTATTTAATTAAGAAAGATGCTCAGGCATTTTTCTGTCTGTTATGAATTTGAATCGTTAGCCGAGAGACAGCTACGCTTCGGCATGAATCGACCGGAGTGATACCACTCGAGCGGCCTTTACAAAGCAATTTATTCAAAAGCAAAATATCTTTATAGGTGTATGTCTTTAAAGGGAAAGGTCATAATGAGGTCTTTTTAACGTGGTCATTATTTTGTTTCTGTTACAGGTTCCAATGAAAATAATAGTCCACTGCTGGACATAGGCCTCTACAAATTTTCGCCACTCGATCCATTTTTGTTTATGTTCCATCTTTCACAGAGGACCGGCGTGAAGCAGCGCCTACGCGGTGGGGATTTTTTTTTTATGTGATAGGTACCAGTCGAGCAGGCGGATCACCTGATGGTAAGCAATTGCTGCCGCTCATGGACACTTGCAACACTAGTGGAGTTACAAGTGCGCTGCCAACCTTTTATCCCCTTCCCCCCCAGTGGGCCTCCGGTACCCTCACTCACTCGGCAAAACACAGCACAGGAGCTGCTTCACGCCGGTTTTCTGTGAGGCAGTGGTATCACTGCCGGCCCATTCATGCCGAAGCATGGCTCTCCCCACAATTGGTTTTGTCGAGTGAGTGAGGGTCCTGGAAGCCCGACGGAGAGAAACAGGATTAAAGGTCGGCAGCGCACTTGTGACTACAGGTGTTGCAGGTGTCTATGGGCATCGAAAATCGCTTACTGTGATCTGTATTAACAGACGGCACCTGATGCTAAGCGATTGTAAAGGTAGGTAGCAGAGAAGTGTCTGAAACCACATAGAAAAAAAGAATCGTATGTAGCTATGGACCAGAGGATCTGACGAACGGCAGATATCATCCTTTCTCGCTGAATATTCCCCGTTTGCGTACAAAGCGCTATTTTCTCCTCCATTGTGATACGCACTGCCAAAGAGCGAAACGCCCTTCCTGTGTCTATTTTCCCGATTGAATACAACTACTAAGCTGCTGATCCGTCTGCTAATCTGCTACTTATCTCATAAAAAAACACTAAGCTCTCTCTTTATTAGTTTTTTCTTAAGCCCATCATAAATAAATGAATCATCAATACTATTTATAAAGAGATACATTATTGACATCGACGAGACAAAACAGTAGTGCGATGCAATCAACGCCCAGCGCCATCTATTGGTAGACAGATGAACTACTGTCCCGAAACGAAGTGAGGGCGAGTCACTTTTGTTATTAAAACGGTTTTTATGTTCTGGCACAGAATACATAATATGGTTCTGGGAAGCAATCCTATCTTCTATTCTTTGATCTAGATTTAATGAACGACTCGGCTTGAGCAGGGATTTGTTACCAGACTCGAAGTTTTAATTATTGATTGCTGTTTATTGATTTTATTATTTTAATGTTGAATTGAATGGAATTTATATTTATATTGCTATGCCCGACAGGATCCGCTAACTGTATTTTATTGTAAAATAACTTTAACTTCATTATGGTAAGAAACAAATAATTGAGAATTGAGAGCAGGTGATCCGTCTATTTGTCTTCGCTTTTCGTCGTCACCTATCAAATTAAATAAAAATCTCGTATTTTCACAAAGTTTCTTTAAGAGTTTTTTTCAAGAAACATAACCAGTATTATTCAAGACATGAATCATTCAAATAGCCACTTACAAAGTTTTACAATACGATTCAATATCCACTGAACAGGAATAAATTCGAACGGTCAAGTTTCTCAGCGAAGTAAGTTCTGTAAAACTTTTGCACTACAAGGCTACAAGCTTGGCTTCTTTTCATTATTTGACTGAATTCAAGTATTAAAAATTTATTTGAATACTAAGTGTCAAAAGGTTTATTAATAGTATTATGTTAATATAGTACCTACTACGTTGAAATATTAATAAGTAAGTAGTTTTCTATTTCACCACATTTCGGTCCCATTAATAAAGTTGATAATAAATACGACCGTGGAAGAAGCTTGCCTAATGCGGATTGGTGATCAAAAAACCTGGGCTATGTTCGAAAAACTCAAAACATACGAGTACTTTTGCTCGATCCGGGAATCGAACCCAGGCCCCAAGATGACTAGGTACAGTCAAGAGCAAAAGTAGATGATCAAAATCAAAAACTTTATACCCATTATGGATCGGAGTTCTCGTCAAAACTGTATGAATCATCTTTGAGGCTATACGGTCAATATTTTTATTTTGTGGCTAGCGTCAGGACTGTATGAATTTGACACCGTACAGTTCTGACACGAACTCCGCTCAATAGTGAGTATAGAATTTTTGATTTTGTTCATCTACATTTCCTGTTGACTGTACTAGATATTTAAAAAAAACCTTTATAATGATGCTATTGTTTTAAACATTTAAGTCATTACTAGTCGATAAATACAATTTAATATGGTAACGAGATCGGTTAACATCGGCCACAACACCGAATGTATCTGAATGTTGGGGAGGGGAACAAAATGCGGCATGGCAGCGTGCCAGCCAAGTATTCACTTACCGCGAATGCAGAATATGCAAACATCAGTACCTACACTTGTGTTACTAAATATAAGGTAAAGAATGGAATCAATTTGGAACGCCTAAAGTAAATGTACTTCGGCCACATTTCCAGAAACAATTTGGAGAAACTTATGGTCACAGGCAAGGTCGAAGGGAAAAGGCCTAGAGTAAAAAGTACTACACGTTGGACAGACCAGATCCGTACCACTTAAATTTTGCTTATTTTGATGTCATCAAAATAAGCAAAATTTAAATCAGTTCTATAAATTGCTTGGTGAATATTTTTTTGTATGTGTCACGAATAGTTTGGGAAAAATTCCGAAATATTCCAATTTTACTCGCGATATTTTCCTAACCACTGTGCAAGTAAAAATAATAAGACAACGACATAGGTAGGTACTATTACTTGGTTTGTAATAAGTTTGTCTAAAAGGTTTACTCCCTATTTACTTGTTGGTCAGGTCTCTTTATTTAGCTGGTGGTTAGCTCTAAACGTTCTGTATACAGTGATTGCAGCCACAAATCAGGTTAACGGTCATTGAATGTGCCTTCAACGCGTTTGTTTTACTTAATCCCGACGTTTTCTCAGATGAAAATTTCTTAACATTCTTTGTATTTCGTTTTATCTTATTTTCGTTCATGGTTTAACGATTTCATGCTAAACTTTACCTAAAGTTTACCATGAAATTAACAAAATTATTGAATATGTAGCTTAGGTTAGGTTTTGTCAAAGTTTTTTTTTAAATTTAACAATACCTAAGGAAAATAGGTATAATAGTTTTGTTAAAAGAAGACGAAATCATAATTATGTTTAGAGATTAACATATTTTAGATTTTAAGATGGCTAGTTCGGTCCACTGGTGACGCCATTTGATCTTATTTAGAATAAGTGTACCTCTTCAAATTATATTCCAGCTATTTTATATTTACCTACAAAATTTTGGCTTAACTACATTATGTTAAAAAGTAACTTTAAAGATTATCTAAACTAAATATCTTTCTCCTAAAACCGCCAACTACACGAGATTTCCATGTTAATGAACAACTAAAATCTTTAAAGTTTACTCAAACGTAAAATCAAAGAGCATGTACCTAATTTCCAGTAAAAAAAAACAGGTAAAGAAGTAGGCCGCAGAGAAGGCACAACGGTTTCCGAAACACTTAGTTTCAAGTTGGGTAGGCGGGGGAAAGTCTCGATGAATGTTTGGAAAATACGAGTGAAAACGTGTTAGCTTGTGAGAGTAAAATGGGAACCAGTCAATAGATAAAACGGATACTTCCCGAAAATTACCTGATTGTTGATGCTAAAAATTACAAGACTGTAGTAGTACATAAATAAGGGTCAGGTTCACGTGGAAGACCCACCATTCCGCTTGAAAGAGAAAACAGGGATGGAACATCGTTTGCGCTCTTTTCCCCCAAATGGGTGACAGAGGCCAAATTCGGGAGAAAGGGAAAAGGATAGCACCTGTGACTCTACCGATGTTGCTCCAATGTCATCTCGTCTGCCATAATAAAGAAAAGGTATATCGATTTGAAATAAACCAAACGTTCTTTGTTACTTTTTCCATTGCCAAAGTAGTCCATATGAGCAATCCCATTACTTTTTTCAGACCCCGATCTCTAATCAACTAAAAGTATTCTCAACAAAGGGTGGCTTTAATGCAAACTATATTGGCATAGGTAAATGTATAGTATTCTATCTACCTGACCGCTATCACTGCCCAGTGCTCATAGTAATAGTAATAGTGTTGGCTGGAGGGATATTGATTGGTGTTTGCACTAACGCTTTACGATATGAGTGGTCATTTCAATACCGTCTGGCTGCTTGTCGTTTGATTTAACTGGATTCTGTATAGGTTAATCGAACGCAACGTACTGGCTGTTGCAATTCAAAGGTCTTAAATTTAAATCCTTTGAATAGCACTAACCACTACTTCTTTCTTTCTCTTTGATCGATTGTTTCCAACTCTGTCGCCCAGCTGTTTCTATCGGTTACTTTCCTTTGATTTGTGGAAGGCAGTGCTTATCAGGATCTCCAGTTGATTCGCTATCTAGTTTGATCATCGCTGTCCAACTACGTGACTAACTTACTAAACACTTATTAATATTATTGAGTTCTTTTTACAATCTTTAAAAAAGAAGGTGTTCTATGTTCGACTGTTTATATTTTTTTATGAATATTCACTTATTTCTCTGCCAATTTTATTGATTGAGCTTCTTGCGCGTTACCTCAGGGACCACTACGATGGGACTACTTATTCATTATCATTACGTCAATATCTGATGATGGGATATCAGGGGAATTGAAGAAACTCGAGATGATTTTTTATTAATCACTTCTTTTATTAAACATTTTTAACCATAGCTAACTTAAGTATCCATTTTGTAATAAGAGAAATGATCGCGGCATTTCCTTATACCTATTTTTGTCGTATGCAAACAACGCGTCGTCTAACTTTACGCTTTAAAACGGTCATTGTTTCCGTAAACAAAGTATTCTTGCTATAAATAATATATAATTGCTTAGTTTGGGACCAGGACAATGTATGTGATGTTGTAAAAAAAAAATATACATAAAATACTAGCGGCCGCCCGCGACTCCGTCCGCGTGGAAAAGTAACTTTTTACCCCCCTTTTAACCCCTTACAACCCCCTTTTCGCAATAAAAAGTAGCCTATGTTCTTTCTCAGGGTCTAGATCATTTGTATACCAAATTTTATTTAAATCCGTTCAGAAGTTTTGGCGTGAAAGAGTAACAGACAGACAGACAGAGTTACTTTCGCATCCATACTAATATTATAAATGCGAAAGTCACTCTGTCTGTCTGTCTGTCTGTCTGCTGCAAGGGGTTGAAAGGGGGGTAAAAAGTTACTTTTCCACGCGGACGGAGTCGCGGGCGGCCGCTAGTTTATAATATTAGTTAGGATTGCATATTACTATTAGCATTAAGTTCTGTAATGTGTTGTGCAATAAAGAGTATCTATCTATCTTGCTCGGAAACTGGGTACTGGCGAAGTCTGAACTTACGTAAAAAGTTAACTATCCGACATCCATCCCGCGATAAGATAAATCTTGAGTCCATCAGAATCCAGAAAACGCTTTCCGTTAATGTTCAACCTCTTTAGATAGTCTTTTCGACTGTGTAGGTAGGAGCCCCAATAAATCTCAGTGAGGAGCGTATAAGATTGATGTAAACAGTATTTTTACAAGCTTTTATTTAACTTCCTCTTCTTAGACAACAAACGAATAATAAAAGGCTGTTTCCTCTCTGTTCTGCTTGGAGAATAAATCTAGTTGGTATTCATACTAAATAGGTTTTTTAAATGATGGTTGGCTTACGAAACAAGCGACTGCACTGTTTTAGGCTGCGTTTCCTCCAGAGAGAGAGGGGATGTGTTTGTTAAGAACCCTTAGCTTAGTTTAGCCCTTAGCATTAGGGCAATAATGTGTAATACGACTTTTTATCTATATCTATACTATTTATAAAGACTTCTATAGACAACTACAAGGCTTATAGGTAAACAGAAAACACGAAACGCTTGCGCGATGTAATTGGACACAACGCCATCTATTGGTTCATTTCTGAATTACGATCCCGAAGCGAAGTGAGGGCGGGCGACTAGTTGTAATATAAGTTAATAACTTACCTACCCATGTCAGGGATGCATTCTTTTAGGTAATAGTTCAGTTTTAAGCTACTTACTCAAATGTTTTTTTTTATTTTAACTGTTATCTGTAATGTGTCCTTATACTAATAAATAAAATTAAAACCAATAGTAGCGTGTAGTTTACTTGGCTTCGATCAGAGGAGTGACACTATTGGCTCTTGACAAACACGTTTCTCGCAACGCATCTTACTTAGCACATCTGTGGTGGAAATACAGCCTTACCTACAGCACAACATAATTACACACAGAAAATAGGCTGCCCACTAAGAGCTCAAAATGTGCCATGTACTCACGCATGCGCACTAACGGGGAAATACGCCTTTTCGACCACATTAATCCTAGCCTATGACATAAGATTGTCAAACTGTCGAAGTCTGTGGTAGAGGCCGCGCGCTTATGTACTCATGCCGGGCAACAACCCAACGCATATGTCAACGAACTCTTCTAAATTCAAAATCAGGCTGAGTCTAAGTTCTGTGTGTAATTATTTTGTGCTTACAGTCAGGCCGGCCTAATTATGCCGAAGCTTGACCACGGACAAAATTCATTCACAAACCAGGTTCATCACACTTAATAAACACAAGTGTTTATGACACGATTATCTGTCTAAACCAGGAGTGTAACCTAAGACCTTTGGCGTACAAAGCAGAGATTTAGTCATTTGCCTAGTTTCACTCACTCACAAATTTTTAATGAATAAAAGCTTGTTATAAAAACATTTAAAAATACAATCTAGTTTCCTTTAAAAACCTGAGAAACTGAGCATAGCGCCCATTGCCTTAAGCTAGTTGAACTTTGCAACTACTACTCGTAAAAAAAAGTAAAAAAACTAAAACCCAACTACGACATAAAACGACGCTGAAAAAGTATAAAACAAGCCTTCGTTGACAATTTATCCAATATTCACTATGTAGAGATAAATTTTCATGTTTGGAAATCCGCAGTCACACGTTGTCAAAAGGTAGGTATATGTAACGTGTGACTACGCCTTTCCAAACATGAAAATTTATCTCTACATAGTGAATATTGCATAAATTGTCAACGAAGGCTTGTTTTATACTTTTTCAGCGTCGTTTTATGTCGTAGTTGGGTTTTAGTTTTTTTACTTTTTTTTTATTTGTACTATTTTGGTGTCCAAGTGCTAGTAATATATATATTCAAAATGTACAAGTTAAGCGCTTTCAAATGATACCAAACACGGCATATTTATCATAACTTTATTTTATTACTCTGTATGTTTTGTCCGCTAGAAGGCGCCACATTAGATTTTGTGAAACTTCATATAGCCTATAACCAGCGGAAAGTCAAGACGCTTATAATGATATGTCATTTGTCGAATTCTGATAAGTAGTTTAGAAGTTACGTGGAAACAGATGAACATACATACATACATACATACATAGCCTGTCAAAATCATAACCCTTTGCTTTGCCGTAGTCGGGTAAAAATACGAGTAGGTTGTGTAGACTTGTAAAAAAAAAGTAACGTTATAAAGTATTCTTCAATATTTCATTGAATGAAAATTCTTTGATATTTCTGTACACTAAAGTTCAAGACGATTGTATCACAATTCTTTTAAAATAACTTGTTTCGATAGCGGTACATCTTTCTCACAATAAAATTAAAGTACGGGAAACTCTGCAACGAGATTTAAACCGCTTTTTGTATTTTATAGTTCTATTTTATTTCTTAGTAGGGTTGGCGATAGGTGAGAGAAAATATTTTGTGCTACAAAAAACAATTTTAGAATCATATTTAATAATTACAGATAGTGATAATAGCCGATGCAAAGGCATACTAAATTGTGATGCCATGTAAAAAAAAGGAATATGTGGATATTCGAAAAATACTTTTTATTAAACGCTCCGTTGGTCTAGCAGTTTAAATAGGTACCTATAGTCCGAGGCAAGAAAGTGTAGTTATGACATTGAGTGCGCAGAAACCAATTTTGATAGAAAGTCTTCTTTTTTACAAGTGCGCAAAATAACGGTCATCGCTATACTTTCGTGCCTCCAGCTATACCGTGCCATGATCTCGAGGTTCTGGGTTCAATTCTTGGGTTTGTCCATTTAAGTATATGAAAATGTTTAAAGTTAAAAATAAATAGTAAAGTTTCTTGTCGAAAAATAAATAGTAAAGTTTCTTAAATATAGAAAAACATTTAAACCGATTTACTGTCAGTAACACTTTGCCAAAATTCATGTCCCCAAACGTTAAAATAATGAGGGACATTTTCTTCATAAAGGTCGGGTCATACGTTCGGATTGAATTTCTACCACATTTTTAACTTTAGCCAAATAAAATAAACTAAGCGAAAAGATATAGACTAGTATAATCAGCATCATCAGCCTGTATCGTCATCCCACTGGTGGGTATAGGCCTCCTCCTATGGTCACCATTTAGGTACACCAGTTATCATAAAACTACCAACAAAAAATAGTTTGAACAAGATCGAGTACTAAAGTATTTTTTTTTCAATTCGTCAATCGGTGAATCGTTAACCGGAATTACCTTTAAACACCTTTCAAATTACATTCAATTAACTAAAACATAAAAGGAATAAGTACATGAAACCATTCTGAACGTTTATTCAACCACTTTTCGAAATTTTCTCGACTGCCCATTTAAAATGACCAAGTCACGTGACCGACTTTGTATCAAAAGATGAAATTTTTATGAAAATGTCAAAAAGGCACAGTGTAGAACAATAAATGTTGTTCAGAATGGTTGGTAGAACACGTGGTTAACGGGATGTAAATGTTCACAGATCTATACAACCTGTATATAGGTATTTTTTTCTTTTCATGGGCGAGTTTGACTTGCACTTGGCCGTTTTATTAGGGTTCCGTCGCCAAATGTCAAAAAAGGAACCATTATAGATTCGTCAAGTCTGTCTTTCCGTCCGTCTATCTGTCCGTCCGTATGTCACTGTCATTTTTTTCTTGCAAACTATTAGAGTTATACTGTTGAAACTTGGTAGGTTAGTAGTTCAATAAGAACATTGTACTCCGGGTCTTACACGCCAAACATATTTAACGTAACATCATTTCAGTCACGACGCGGACGAAGTTCGGAACGCACCCAGCGCGTGACGTCGCGCCCTAATGTGGGATGGAAATTAATTTTTACTGACTCGCGAAGTCGACTCGACTCGTGTTCTGCCTCTGCACGTCACAAACATGTAGCTGTGACGATGTATTTTTGATAATACGCTTGGCTCAGTAGTATAGTGGCTAGAGTAGGTTGCATTTAAAGCAGCGAATGTACCTACAGTCGGCTGCAAAAAGCATGTTTACGCCTTAGTACCTTGTCCCAAAAGTAGGAAGTAGAAGCTATTTCTAGATTCCAGAATGCATTCAGCGTGTGACGTCACGCCATGATGTGGGATGGAAATTATTTTTTACTGACTTGCGAAGTCGACTCGAGTCGTGTTCTGCCTCTGAACGTCACAAACATACCTAGGTGTGACGATGTGGTTTTATAATACGGGTCTACTGCCTCAGTAGTACGTGACGTACTAGCATTTTAAAGCAACGGCTTTAATATGATAGGTAGGTCAGACGAGCAGTCAGACACCTGATGGTAAGCAATTGCCGCCGAGCATGGACAGCACTGCAACACCAGTGGAGTTACACGTGCGCTGCCAACCTTTTATCCACCTTCCCCCCCGGGTGGTCTCCGGTACCCTCACTCACTTGACGAAACACAGTAGCAGGGGCTGCTTCACGCTGGTTTTTCTTGCGGGCAGTGGTATCACTCCGGCATAAAATAGCATTTAAAAGCAACGCATGTCACAGCTGCAAAAATATGTTTACACTTTAGTGCCTTGTCAGAAAACAAAGAAGTATAAGTCTTGTGACGCCTTCGTTTTTGAAGCCTCCTCTTTCACTTAGGTGAAAGAGAAGCCTTAAAACCCATACATAAAAGCCTTTACTTTGATTATGCAATTTACCTCTTTACAAATGGTATGTGAATACCGACTGCTACGAGTCTTTGCTTTTAATATAACACTTAATCCCGTTTTTCTACCGAGTACAGGTAGACCACAGAGTTTTCAAGGGAAAATGCGGAGTTAATAACATTCAAAGAGCATAAACTTGAGTTCCTGTCGGATCTAATTTAGTTTTTACCGACACAAAGCTTTAATCCGGACTGAGCTGAAAACTGAAAATAACTCTCGTTATTTATATTATTTATTTACCTTGTAACTCTAGCCTTGTAAATCCGCCTCTAGTTTTGAAGATAGGTACTACTAAGATGAACTATTAGATAACAGATGTGAAAATTTACTCCTCTTAAATCACGTTTTCAACCAACCATTCTGAACAAAATTTTGTTTAACAACTTTTGGAAATTCACCAAACATTTTTCGACTTACCAATACAAAATGAACAAATCAAGAAGTAAACGACTGCAGAAAAAGTTGACTAATTTTCAAAAGTTCATAAAATAAAATTGTTGGTAGAAGACATGGTTAAAGGAAGTATAAGTGTTCACAGGTACACTCTGTTGAAACATCTCTTGTAACGTGACCTCTTAGAAATCAAAATGCGTCATAGGACCAGATAAAATTGTCTGAAAAATCAACCAGTAGGTAAGTAAGTACTTACTTATTACATAATATTTTCACCGATAAAGAAATGTACTCGCATAATATAATTTTTTCTTATAGGGAACTTAGTTTTCTCAATTTCTTCATATCAACGACGAGATATTTCAATTCAAATGTAAATTAAAATAATAAAAGAAAATTAAGTGTTCTTAGATAACTTCTAAACGAGGTATTTCAATTACAGCAGTAGAGGATGATAGGATGATTGCTCTGTTCGTTATTAACTTCTCAATATAACTAATTAATATCCATCTACTTATAAGAAACTACCTAATATCACTTACAAGAAACTACCTAATATCCAGGCTACTTTATATCTATTTGAAAAATGGTAAGGTTTTTACAAACATATTTAGTAAAACGCGACGATTTTGCACTGTTCTTATAAATCTTGATAATTTGACATCTTGCTAACGCAGTGATTCTTAACAGGTAGTCCGCGGACCACTGGTGGTCCCTGGAGGCATTCCAAGTGGTCCGCGAAGACATCGTAATAAACAAGTGACGTGACGTGATGAGTCGAGTTAACACAACGCAAACGGCGCCGCGACGCATGTCCGAAGTGTGTGGTCCCTGACACGACAGAATTTTGGTAAAATGGTCCCTCATGACTTAAAGGTTAAGAACCACTGTGCTAACGCATGATGTTCGAATTTTAAACTTAGCTACTAAATACGTTTAGATTTCCGTTTTATACGCACGTATAAGATCATTTTCTTTGTTAAGCGCGTGTAGGCGTGCGTTTTGGCAGTCGTAATAGCTTTGGAAAAGTCATGGAAATAAGGTATTTCTCAATTCACGTAAGCATCAACGTCTACGCGCAGAAAAAATGAGATATACAGAATATAGATATACGATCTCTCGCGATCATTAATGTCAAAAAAGTATCGTAACAGATAGCAATTAGTGTGAGTCTAATTATGACTTGCTTCCTCCTTAAAAAGAATAAGTCTCACTTTGACAATCTCGTGTTTCTTTGTTTATAATGGGTGTCAACAATACCTATAGTATTATGTCTGCTACTGTTCCTTGTTGTTGTACATAACTATTTTCTCTTGTCAAAAAATATTTACTTAACTTTATTTCACAAACATATTGTTCTAGTCATTAGTTTCACACAGTTTGTGACTTGACCGTAGGCATTGGCAAATCACGATTTAAAAACAAACAAACGAATCACGTATCCAGATAAATAAAACGTTTACGCTTGATTTTCAAAGGGGTACAGATAACATCTGCCCACCCTAATGTCAGATTAACATTTTTTATTCCAGACCAGATATCTTCCGGTCGGGACGTGGAAAGGCGCTCGAATTTCCCGCTTCCCGTTAGGCATTACGAATGTAAGACGTGTAATTTGGTGGCTTTGCCTGAGGGCCACAGAATGGCAAGCGATGAAATTGTGGGGCATTTCGTGGGTGAAATGTAAAAAAAGTTAAAGTACTTGTGTAAATTTTGAGTGGTTTATTTTTAGATGAGACAATGCGGATCTTGAACGTGAACAGCCATATTTATTCGTGTTATTTTCTGGTCATTAAGCTACTTATACAGGGGGTATCTGTGAACATTTACATCCCTATAACCACGTGTTCTATCAACATTTGTTCAACCACTTTGCGAAATACATCGAACAATTTTTCGACTCCCCAACTTTGTATGAAGAGATGATTTTTTTAATGCAAATTTTCAAAAGTCATAAAACAAATGTTGTTCAGAATGGTTGATAGAATACGTGGCTAAAAGGATGTAAATGTTCACAGATACACCCTGTATACTTATGCTTCTGGTTGCATCCAAAGCTAATCTACCATCGCTCACCGATATTAACCGCAATTAAAGATGACCTTCATACCAAGCGCGGTAAGTTTTCTGACATTGTCAAAACCCTGAGGGCCTACAATGAAACCAGCTGACGACCGAATCGGTGCGGCTGGTTGGCTACATTGCTAGGTTTATTGCCCTTTGGATACACTGTGATAACTGTCTGGCTTGTTGTAGTTATATTTAGACATAATTCGCGTCTGTCGCGTTTGTTTAAGGCGTGTGGGAGGCATTTACGGTGAACCGCAGCCGTGCCCGGGTAAAAACTCAGATTATAGGTACACATAAAATTAGTCTAACGACGTGTAAATTACTACCGAGACACGGAACTTAATTAGTGGTGATTGTGGAAAGTTTTAGGAGGTATGTTGAGCTGAATAGAGGTTAAAGAAAAAGAAAAGTTTTTGGTTATAAGTCTGATCTTTGGGCAGGGGTTGAATCAGAAATATGAATTTCAAAAATTTCAAAAAAAGTGAAGAATTTACTAACCGTGGGAGTATCAAGCATGAAAAAGTGAAGACAAGACTGGGAGAGTCACCCTTCGGCATGACTGTGCTGGCTTAACGAGACTGATACCCCGGCCTTACAGAAGACCGGCATGAAGCACGCATGCACTGTGTTTCGCCGAGTGAGTAAGGTTACGGGAGAGGCTCAAATGGGGAAAGAAGGAGTTAATGGTTGGTAACCTCTGACTACATATTACATAAAAAAGACAGTACTTACCTGTTTTTATGAATTCTAGCAGGAAAAAAAGCAGAATGAAAGTATCTTTGTAAGAGATGCTGTTTAAAATACAGTGAAATAGTTTTTTTTTTCAACTGTTTTTCCCTTAATAATAATGTCCTCTTAGCCGATATTTTTAATAATTGTCTGACTCTTGGGTAGAAAATTCTGTAAGGCATTAAGTCCGCCAATTGCACTTTTATTTTGTGCAATAAAGAATAAATACATATACACAAAAATCCGATACAGAAGGAGGATGTAAATAGTGCATAAGTACCCTCTCTATTCCCTAACCCTCTTTCGATGGGATACCAGATTGATACGACCGAAGGGGGATCAGACGAAGTAACAATGGCTTAACGTGCAATCCGAAGTACGAGGGTATAAGTCAGTCAACTTCCAAACTTCGGGATTGCATGGGAATCGGAGATAAAACTATTGATTTACATTGATTGTGATGATAATAATAATAAATCCTCCAACCGATATTCGGCTATGGCTGCCAATATTAACGATCAGCTACGTACGCAGAATATATTATTATAGTGCTCTAGGTGATGAAAAGCAAAGTAAATGTATACTATTTTTGAGACACGCTACAATATTTTTTACATGCAAGAAGTAACAATAGTTTGCATAATAATGAAAAATGTAAGTTAGCCCCCATATATGGGATTTTTCAAAAATCATCTCATATTGTCACAATAAGTAGATCAACTGGCGGCTTTAGTATCGTCGCAATGTCGCTAACTAATATATTAATGTCGCTAATTAATCTGTGATAGAATCTTAACAGAAATACTCAGGTATTTTACATTTTTAACTCTTCTCCAAACTTGTAGTCGCGTAGCCGTCACTTAAAAGTTTTAACCTGTTTAACCAAAAGACACTGCGTCACGGAGACAGTATGTCCACAATTTCCACGTATTTCCTAAAATCCATAAATACAAGTAACACAACGTCGTCAAGACGGGAAAAGATACGTGACAATGACGTGTTTGACACGTCACGCGTCAACACGCTTCATTTGGCAGCATAAGGGTGTTTTATAAAGGGATGCTTTTGAACCAAAACACTTGTGTTAAATAATATCCTGTAAAAGAAAAGCAAAGTTATAAAATAACACCTTTGGATTAGTATCTTTAACAAAATCCACTCAACTGTCATAAATCTTTTGATGATTTTGAATTAGTTTATAGGGTTTCATTATTAAAAAAAACAGAACATTTATAATGAAGACACGTAAGAGTTAAGGTTGATCAAATTCATTATGAACTAGAAAAATCTCAATGACGATCCTGTTCTGACAACTAACTTATTTACAGTGTTCAAGTTATTGCATACAAACAATTTAAAAAACACGTAGTACATAGAACTATGCCCGTTGGTCTGACGATATTGTAATGGTAGTGGGGAAACAATGGCCCATTCATGCCAAAGCGTGACTCTCCCACGGATAAACACCTGGATCTCTAAGCCACTTAGAGATGTTTTTTTTGCAAAGTGCCAACTCATCAGGTGATCCTTCTGGTCGTATGCCACCTATCGCACAAAAATCGGTTGAGATAAAATTTTAACATTTGACCAAATAGGTTTCATGGTATAACGGGAAATAGTCCATTATACCACCAAAGCGTAGGTATCAGTGACGAGTTAGTTTAGATGATTTACTATGTAGATTGAACTATTATTCAATCTATGTTTGTTCTATAGACACACCTCAGGGGATATCACAAGATGTGAGTGACAATGAAATCTCAGTGAAGATAAGATCTAAGATTAATTGGCACACAGATATTTGATTACATCGCGCTGTACATGGGTACATTTGTGGTTTACCCATGGTTTATAGAACACTAAATGTTCACAGATATACCCTGTATTTGGATATGGGTATACCATCATTGTCCACTTTAGACTTTAGTAGACATTATATATAGGAGCTCTCTGATATTGATTAAAACACACTGTATAAAATACAAATTTTGTGTAAAACACGCCATAATTATTTTAGCTCCTTATTATACTATAGAGAAAACCTCACCTAATCATGTACATAAGTACCTAAGTTCAGCACTTTTTCTCAGCGCTGATAAATCTTCGAGGCATCTTGTACAGTTGAGGAAATCAAATCTTTCATACTTGCCTTTTTTTATTAGACTATAGACCAACGCTTGACCACAATCGCACCTGATGGAAATTGACAATGAGGTTCACTCTTGCCCTAAAGATGTCCAGATTATAAAGGTCGGGGAAACAGACTTCGGCAGGGAGTTCCACTCCTTAGCTGTCCGTATGATGAAATGTGGAAGCGAATCACAATATACGGGGAAGGGGCAAATCTACCACATAAGGGTGTAAACTCTCGCCGCGCCTAGTCGTCCGGTGGTGGAATCGGCTTGATACATAATACCTACTAATATTGGTCGTGTTAAATTGTAAGTTAATAGGAAAACAGGTGTGTCTCTATTCATCTTTGATGATGGCGTCAATCTGATGACGAACAACTAAATGTTTATTGTAAAAAAGCATATGACTTAGACGGTAAAAGTTCAAAAAGGGTAACGTGATGCTGTCTGTTCATTTTTTTTATGTGATAGGTAGCAGGCGGATCACCTGATGGTAAGCAATTGCCGCCGCCCATGGATACTTGCAACACCAGTGGAGTTGCAAGTGCGCTGCCAACCTTTTATACCCTTCCGAGTGGGCCTCCGTTACCCTCACTCACTCGGCGAAACACAGCGCAGGGGCTGCTTCACGCCGGTTTTCTGTGAGGCAGTGGTATCACTCCAGTTCCGGCGGTTCATGTTTAAATTGCCCGAATGACACATCTAACGACTACCAAACACAAATTTTCCTCGACTGTACACAATTTTATACATTCATGTAGTTAATTATTTATTTCTGCCTTGTTCTACAACACAAATCAGTTTGCTTTTGCTTGCCTCCATTTCGGCCAAATTACTGCTTTTATGGGAATCTTACCTTTAACCGAGAGATCTTTTATAGCTGCTACGTGTTGACGGGAATGTAACATCCATAGTGATGACCAAATGCCGATCAAGACGAGACCATAGACTTAGGATGGCTGCCCTGTTAAACCAACAAAGCGTGGGTAAGAGAAAACGCTTTCTGAAATCGAAGTAGCATTTTTAATTATTTAACAATTTTCCCCCCTTTCGACCCCTTACAACTCCATTTTCGCAATAAAAAGTAGCCTATGTCCTTTCTCCGGGTCTAGACCATCTGTATTCCACATTTCATTCAAATCCGTTCCGTAAATTTGGCGTGGTGAAAGAGTAACAGACAGACAGACCGACAGAGTTACTTTCGCATTTATAATATTAGTTATGATAATAAAGTCATAGGATGAAAACCTCTGTGGTTGAGATGTGAAAAGATGAAATAATGCAATCATTTACAATTAAGTATTTAAAATATTTATATTGTTATTGCATTGCACTAAGCCAGTTATCACCACGTTTGTTGCAATATTAGTGCCAAATAGGCGACTCAGATTTTGTCGACATTGGCCAAATAAGACAAGCACCGACACTGATTTCCAGAAGCTATTTTCTAAAAGAACAAGTCGCTAGTCTGTTTCATTTTTTTTGCTGCGAGGCTGTGGTATCAATCCGGTCGAGTCGGCCCATTCCTGCCGAAGCGTGGCGTTTCCTCGGGTAAAGTCTTGTTAACCACACTTATTTATGCAATAACAAGACTGGCACGTTTTGGACAACACTATTACCATGATGACATTATTGCAAGGTCTGATTTATGCGCTCTGTATATCTACAGAGCGCATAAATCAGACCCATGTACCCATGTACATACGACATAATAAAACAATGGGTGCTGTGACGTCATAATTTAGGTTGTAAAGCGTCGTTGTAAAAGCATGTTAGTGACGTAGCTATGGGACCGGTGTGTTTACAACTGTCTCCATGATGGTTGACTAAGAGCTCTCTAAAGAGTGGATTATTAACTATATCTCAAGAGAAATCATGCTAATTTGTACAATGCAGCGCGGAAATAGAAATCATGCTATCATAGTATTATGGCCCCAGATTCATTAGAACATAATTGAACTTCTTGCTATTTCGTTATATTATCTTTTTTTCTGTGTTAAGTGGCGGACGAACAGACAGATCACCTGATAGTAAGCCATTGCCACGGCCCATAGTTTCCTGCGAAACCAGTAGGTACGAGTAGAGTCGCAAGTGGGCACTTGTGATCATAGAAATTAAGTCATCTTTGATGATGGGATTAGGCTTAATCACTACGCTTGCTTTATGCGGATTGGTAATCTCAAATCCAAGCTATATTCGTACAATTCTAAACATACTTTTTGCTTGACCCGGGAATCGAACCCAGGACCCCGAGATCCCGGTACTTAACCAGTACGAGTAGAGTTTCAAGTAGGCACTTGTGACCATTGAAATTAAGTCATCTTTGATGATGGGACTAGGCTTAATCACTACGCTTGCTTTATGCGGATTGGTGATCTCAAATCCAAGCTATGTAGCTCGTACAATTCTGAAACATACTTTTTGCTCGACCCGGGAATCGATCCTCTTATACCACTAGACCAACGGGGCGCCGCACTGTGGTAGAGGCTGAAAATGACGGTAATAGGTACTTAGTCAGTGGCGTAATTAGGGGAGGCGGCGGGGCGGTCCGCCCCTCACATTAGCAGTCGGGTGTCACCCACTTAGGGGTGATGAATGGATGATAGATGTGTTGCAGAAAAAATGGCAAACGACATCGTCACCCCTTTTGGGTTATCTTGACACCGAAGTAAACGAGTGTTATACCGGAGTCCGCAGCTCAGATTAAGTCCCTATTATAGGGACTTATTATGTAGAGCGTCCTCAAGCCAGATGAAGTATTTACCTGACTTTGTCATAAGTAGCTTAAGCATTTGTGTTACAGATATCAGACAATAGTAGAAATAGAAATAGAAAAAATCTTTATTCAAGTTAGGTCCATACAGAACACTTATGAATGTCAAAACATAATATAATCTACCACTGGTTCGGAACGTCGATTTCTACTGAGAAGACACCAGCAAGTATGCTACTACTATATGAGTAAAAAGGATTTTTTCTTTTTTTCATGTGATAGGTGGCAGACGAGCAGGCGGATCACCTAATGGTAAGCTGTTGCCGCTGCCAATGGACACCTGCAACACAAGTGGAGTCCCAAACGCGCTCCCAAACTTTAATCACCTTCCCCCCCGGACTGGGCCTTCAGTAATCTGACTCACTCGGCCACACAGGGCAGCAGTTGCTTCACGCCGGTTTTCAGTGACTTTAATTTAATGAGTAGGTACTTTTTACAATATGATGAGTACTTTTTATATGATGGCTGGCTTCTGCGAGTAGCTGGAATATAGTAAGGAGGGTCCAGACCTCACTTTATCGCAACAACTTGGAGGGAATATCCTCCCAGAGTGTTTTAGTTAAGAATTACATGAACCTATTGATTTCAGAAAAGCAATAAAGGATTTCAAACCGATACCACCACTTTTTACTGCTACTATAGTATCAAAGTGGCGAATATTTGGAGATAACTATATCCAACAGTGGATTGTTACAGGCTCATGATAATGATGAAGCGAAAGATGATGAATCACGATAAGTTAATTGTAAATATAATATCGTCTTATTTTCTTAAAAGATTGTAATAACTATTGTTGATGTATTATTTCTTACTAATCTATATTTATGTTTGACCTCACTTTGGTGATGAAATTGCGTACGACATTAATCGCAAAATTTAAGAAAACTGCGTATTTACCCACTTCTGTGTGTTTACCTTTGACATTTACTCCAGTTCCTCGTATGATTGTGGTATTTTTGATGACTCATATTTTTGGTACAAAAACTTTTTGTATGCATGGATTCGTACCTACGACTTTTCGTTCAGAAATCGCATCAGAAATCACTCTAAGATACTAATTAAATAGCTATGTAAATAATTCAGTAAGTTCTACCAAATATACTTAGGTAAGTTTAAGTTTAAGCAAATAATTTTTATACATTTCGCTTCTGTTTAATCACCATAGCGTAGGGTGTCTCTTTACATAAATACTAAACATAGTCATGCCAATATTTTAGCGTAGGCAGGATTCAACAATTGTATTCTTAGCAGTTTCTAAATATTTCTTTTCTATTCCTCCTTTTGAACATGTAAGTACTTTACAAACTATAAGTACTCTTTGTATCAAAAGAGTGGGAGTTAATCCATTACTGAGTATTTTTTGAACCAATACAGAAAAGCACACAAATCACCTATTGTTAAAAATCTTCAGATCCAACTACGACGCTGCGCGCCGTTTCGTCCCACGAATCGCGATGGGCGACCGGCGGGTCAGCAGTGCGATAGAGTCTCCGCGCGCAACAACACGACTCCACGACGTATTAGAACTCCGTGCTCGGGAAACTTTTTAAAAAGTTTAATTAATTTAAATATTATCTGTGAACGATGCCATGATGGCGCTAAATAGCAAAGGTGGCGGGAAAAAATATGCGTACGTAAAAAGAGTTTGGCGACTTGAGTGATGGTTTTGGATTGAAAAGTTTAGTAACTGTGTATTTTAATTAAAAATAATATAGATTAGTGTTTGCATTATTAAATAAGTTACACTTTTAAAGATTAGGTAACGGTTAGGTAATAAAAGTTCAATAAAAGTTAGTGAGCAAGGTTCAAGGTTTAAAATTCAGTGTAAGCATAAAACTTTTCAAGAACTTGCGTTTAATTAGACGCAACATTAATTGGTGATGAATGCTGATTCTGGAAGAAGAACTTTGAAGAAGATTCTTAATTTGTAATAGAATTTTCATCTGCGACATAAGGTAAGTAAATTTTAGTTTTAAATGATTTCTGGTTTAGTTTTGCCTAGCTCGTTGTGATTACACGTAACAAGTTGGCAATTAGGTACTGACGAAAGCAGCATTCTACAAATGTTTTAAAAACTGTGAAATTTCACGTTTCTGATAAAAAAAACTCGTTCGTCTGGTACATACCTTCTTCAGTATATCTAATTGTTTGACGTCTAAACTATAGGTAGGTAATTAAATTATGTGAACTTAATTTACTTTCTTTAACTACCCACAACTGGATTTTGATTTTTTAACTTGATAATTGAGAAAATATTAGAAGAAAGTGCAACTAATAACAGAAGTGTTGGGACTTAGAAGAAAGAAAAAACTAAGTACAGTGGATTATTGAACCTCCTTCATAGGTATTTTGGTAAAAAAAAAACGAGGACTGATTAAAGAAATGTTAGCAGCTCAGGTAACTTTAATATCACTTATTAAAATTAAGTTGCTTAACCCTTTCTGCTCATGATTTTAGACTACCTAGTCTTGGTTAATTGTTATTGCTATAGTCAGATGCTTCATTATAACTCCTCAAACCCTAAACCATGGTTTAAAAGCTCCGTAGCGACAGCTTTAGATGCTCTAAGTATAAGTCATTTGATTTAAGTATAAGTCATTACTTGGATTAGATTTTTACTCTTCTATACTATTTGTAAAGAGATAACTTCTATAGACAACGACAAGGCTTATAGGTTAACCGAATCCACGAAACGCTTGCGCGATGTAATTGGACACAGCGCCATCTATTGGTTCATTTCTGAATTACGGGCTCGAAGCGAAGTGAGGGCGGGCCACTATTTAATATAAATTGAAAAAATATTTCAGTCAGAAATTTTCCATGTGATTTATGTACGTACTTGAAACTACAAATCTCGTACCTATTAAATAAATTAGCCGTTTTGATAAAACATGTTTTTATATCAAATTAATTAGAGTCGCTATCCGCAAAAACAACAACATATTAATTATATAAGCCTATATATCAAAAACATTATAATATTATAATAAACAGCTTCCAGTTTGAATTGGGAATCGAACTCACGATATTTCATTTCAGTTTCACTGATGATCATTACTTGGAGTTGGGAATATATAATTAGTCTAAGGTAAAAGCACTATGAGAGAGAGAGAGAGTATCAACGGCGTCTTTTATTTTTATGTGATAAGTGGCAGACTGATCACCAGACGGTACGATTGCAACCGTCACAAGTGGGCTGCCAACCTTTAAACTCACTTCCCCTCGGATAAGGCTTCCTGTACCATTAATCACATTTATTCACATTATTTCTGTGCAATAAAGAATATCTATCTATCTATCACAATATCTGTGAAAATGTGGAGTTTTAATGTAGGTACGTAAATACTCAAAAATTCTCAGTTTAACATTTTATACCGAAATTAAAAGATTCGTTGAATTCAGTTCGTTAAAAGCTTTTCATACCGGAGTGAAATAAATATACGATTTGTATTTAGTGAAGTGACTTCTGCTTGTAGCCATGAGAAAAACTGCCGAATTTTATCGTGGGACAGCCACGCTTCGGCATGATAGGCCGGCTAGACCGGTGTGATACTTCACGAAAACCGGCGTGAAGCAGCGCCTGCGCTGTTTCCCCGAGTGAGTGAGGATATCGGAGGCGTTTGCGCTCTTGTGACTACCTTTTTTTATAGAAGATGGGTTTGCACTTGACCTCATAATATCTCACCTGATGGAGAGTGACAATGAGGTCTAAGATGTAGCGTGCTTTCCCAGAAGAAGCCTATTCACTCTCGACTTAAAGACACCCAAATTGTAGCTCTCTGGAAATACAGAAGCCAGCAAGTTGTTCCATTCCTTAGCAGTTCATACCAAGAAAGAAGAAGCGAAACGCTTAGTACGAGCTGGTGGAACTTTCAGAGTGTAAGGGTGGATTCCTTTCGTCTTCCGCATTGTCCGGTGGTAGAAAGGAGCTACCTAACTACTTACGGGTGTTTAGCAGTGGCAATCTTACCGACAGTTTTAGCTCATCAGCCACCTATCGCATAAAAGAAACAGGTTGACGTATAATGATGATGCCTGATGTTTATGTAAATACACACATTCAAAAGCGAATCGTATATGACGTTAATTTGCTGCATAACTGAAGTAACGATCCGTACATATTCGCACGTTTTCACGGCAATCACATTTTGGGTCTTTTTTCAATAATATTGTACCATTCGGGCATTGAGTTATTCATTGCATTGCAGTGCATTCAGACTGAATTATTCACATGTTTTAAAGATGCGTTAGATGTAGTATATTACAGACTATTATAGTAAATAAATAAATCATCCAACCGACATTCGACTACGGCAGCCAATCTAGACGATCAGCCACGTTCGCACGATATAATATAGTGGTCAGGTGTGTGCGCAAACACACGTGCGCTCTCTATTAATTTACCACCAGTGTGACATGACTTATGAGAGATGGGTGCAGGACCAATATCTTAACGTGCTTTTCTGAGGCACAGGGTACAAGATCACTTCCAGGCTTCAGGCTGACACTGAGAATTTCTGAACAGAAAAACTCAGGTACAATTTTATCTAGGTAATATAGTTTGTCCTTTGTCCATTTGGTAAATCAATAAAAACAATGCTTTACAAGAATGTACCAATTTATTTTATTGAACTGTCTGCCGTTACCTCAATAAATAAAGGTTTTTAGGTTATCCCAACCAGCCCAATACAGACACCTTAAGCTTATTATCCTAACCATTCTACTATAATATTAAGGTAGAAATATTTTTTAAGTTCAGTCACGTATTACATTTGATAGAATCTTTTTGTTGTCATACGTGTAAATTGAGGAGAGTTTAAATACTCTATATGTACGTAGTTTATATAAATCTTTCTATATAGCTAATTATAAGCCTATATACTGCCCCACTGTACTGTACACAGCAGGGCTAAACTCTCCATCATAGAAATCGAGTCATCGCTACTTTGACGGGATTAGGCTTAATGACCAGTTGACCACGCTTGCCTAATGATTTGTGATCAAACCCGAGCTATATTTTCGAAAATTTGAAATCAAATTTTTGCTTGACCCAAGAATCGAAACCAGCCTTGAGATCACGTCCCGGTATTTCAACCAAATAAGGTGTCTCTTAAATCCAAGCTATGTTCAAAAAATTTGACATTAAGTAATTATTTTTCCTCGGACTGGGAATCGAGCCTAACATTATGGAGATCATAATACAGGGTTCAGTGAACATACATCCCTTTAACCATGTGTTCAACCAACCATTCTGAACAACATTTGTTCTATGACTTTTGAAAATTCGCATAAAAATTTTTCATCTCTCCATACAAAGTCGGTCACGTGACTTGGTCATTTTGTATGGGGACTCGAAAATTTTTTTGAAGAATTTGGAAAAACAAATGTTGTTCAGAATGGTTGATAGAATAAATGTTTACAGATACACCCTGTATATCTGTAGATATTAATATGCTAATTGTGATGATGACTTAGTTTTTTACACGAGGTTAAACTGAACTAATGGTTAACAAAGGGACCAAACAAAAGAAAACCAGCGAAGCAGCCCCTGCGCTGTGTTTCGTTGAGTGAGTGAAGTTACCGGTGGCCCAATTGGGGAGAAAAGGGGTTAATGGTTGTGACTCTAATGGTGTAGCATTCTACTGGTGTGTCTATGGGCGGCGGCAATCGCTCACCATCATGGTGATCTGTCTGCTCATATGCCACCTATCACATAAAAAAAAACAAAAATGTATACTTATCTATGGCAAAGAAACGGGTAAAAACTACTAAACATTAAATGTTATCGACTTATCATAAAATCTATGTCCAGGGATTCGCTCTCTCAGTAAATATAGATTGTCAAACTACGAAACTAGTACCGCTGTTTGCCCGCCAACAACCGTTCAACTACCGTTGTTCATTCAAACCAAATAGGTAGCTGATAGTCAAACTACCCACAGACATGCAACTAAAGTATTTAACTCACCGCAATACTACATTGATCCATTTCACTATAAGCATTTACGTCTACTTGTCTTTTTAATTAAGACTTTTATTCGGTTATACTAAACTTGGTCTTCTTCTTTTCTTTTTTTTTTATGTGATAGGTAGCAGGCGAGCAGGCGGATCACCTGATGGTTAAGCAATTGCCGCCGCCTATGGACACTTGCAACACCAGTGGAGTTACAAGTGCACTGCCAACCTTTTATCCCCTTCCTCCCCGAGTGGGCCTCCGGTACCCTCACTCACTCGGCGAAAAACTGCACAGGGGCTGCTTCACGCCGGTTTTCTGTGTGGCAGTGGTATCACTCCGGTCGAGCCGGCCCATTCATACCAAAGCGTGGCTCTCCCACAGTTAAAGCTCTAGCTCTTCCTATCAAAACTTCGCAAAAATGAAATGATAAATCTGTTATTTCAAAACTTTAAACGATCTACACGGAAAAGATTGGTAGTGCGCTTGTGCACTAATATTTCTAGTCGACATATTTGTAATGCCCCGTCTGGTCTAGTGGTTTGAGTAGTGGTCCATGATCTTGAGGCCCCGGGTCGAGCAAAAGTGTGTTTCGAATTTTTCGAACATAGATCGATTGTGATCACCAATCCGCATTAGGCAAGCGTGGTGAATTAATTCCATTGCCCTGCAGTGGGACAGTATATAGGCTGATACTTTACTTTTTATATTTGTAGAATTGTAGATGTTAGTCGGATCCGCATCACAATTATATTATTCCTCTGTGCACATACATAGGTATGCGTAGTTCAAAATGGCTCCCCTTGCGAGTAGAGTTAAAATTAGGGCCTGGGTATTTCACCCATACCTACACACCTAATAAGTACATATTCACTTACTAGGTGTGTAGGTATTAAAAAAAAACAGGTTACGGCACATTTATCACAAGCACTGAGTTCAGAGTGAGAATAAACGAATAAACCACAACCTTTGGTGTATATAGGCAGAATATGTCATGTTTATTACTATTTAGTTGTTGCGCACCGCCATTTCACACCGTGGCCGTGGTGACACAATTATCGTTATATTTTGAATAACATGAAATTTATCTTTATGAATTGTAGCCCGTGTATTATTCTGATATACACCGTTGAATTTTAGTCGTCACAAATAAGGACCCTTTAACATTTTAGATCATCGAAATAAGTATAATAAAAATTTGCTGTTTCATACATTATTGCCTGGTGATATTCTTTTTTGTATGAAACAGCTGATTTTTGATTTGTTTATTTGGATGACCTAACATGCTAAAGGAGCTTTATTCGTGTTACCTACATTTATGAAGGCTTCGTGATTAAAAAGACTAAAATTTAATGTTGTAAAAACTATATTATTCAATGTTGTATGACTATAAGTTTATTCAAAACCTTAGCTTTGGCGTGAGCATAAATGATAGAGCATAATACATACAACAAACATAGGTACTTACCTACTTACATACATACATCCTGATAAAATTTCGCCTTTTTTAAGTAGTAAGATTTACTTGCTACATTGGAAGATAAATCTATGACATACCTTTGAGATTCAAATAAACGACAGCCGTACATCATAGATTTACTGTCGGATAAAGATTGGTCGAATCGCACTATGGCCAACTTATTTTTCACCGATTACACTGCGTTACCCCTTTCCCATTCGCTGTATTATTCCTCTTCCCCAAAAGGCTGTGAAAGAGATAACTGATAAGACCACCAAAATTGTATTTGGGGTAGAGTCAAAAATGCGAAGTGGAGGAATGTAAGAAAGCGGACCTCCTACTTCTAAGAACGCAACCGAAATTTATCGCATTTCTGCATTCCTTTTTAACAAAAGTACTGTGATAGGCCTTATCACTGGCATAAGTATTCATTCTAAAAAAAAACATTTACAAGGAGATTAGCAATAAAAAGAAGAAAAAAAATACACACAATTCCATTTTAGTAGATTCAACAAATAACATAACCAATCAAAAATTTAATTATTTTTGTGTGCCGGAAACCCAGAAACGGTGTTTGCAAATATCATTTGTGTACTTTGCACATAATGATTGATTGGTGGGCGTAACGGGATATGCAAGCGTATATAAAGCATTTTTTTCTTGATGCATTGTATTCATTTGATTTTTGTTTGGATTCTATATTGGCAATAAGCGTTATTGGCTCTTTATGATTGTTCAAAGCTCGAATCTGTTCCAATAATTTTATTTTTGGTATAGAAATTATTTGCAATTTATTCTTAAGTAAATATTGCACTTAAAAAATCATCGATGTCCCACCTGAACCCATCGACGATTTTTTTAAGTGCAATGTCTACTTTTCGAATTTCTATAGGTAAGTCATCATTTATGCTATACATTTTCTCTATGTTTACGTTACCAACACACACACTCGCAACCAGGCGCCGCAGATCGAACCGTAACAGCAAACGCTGAGGTCGGGACCTGATTTCCTACACACATTCACACCTTCTTTTTTTTTATTGTTATCTTCTCTGTATATGTGTCGCGTCTTTTATTATTCTATAATTACTGTATGTAAAGCTGATCTCTGTCCCATCACGTTGTTTTCTGTGCTACGAATGTTGTGATGGTCAATTGTCTTTTCGTTCTTTCTTCCAAAATGTTTCGATATTGAATTTAATTAGATCTCTGGCCGATGTGACATTAAATTAGTTTGTTTTTTCGTTGTCTGCCTGGATGACCCTCATGCCAATCACACATGTTATCTTATCATAACCAACTCGGACGAAACAGAATTGCTGACATAATTAGGAACAACATCGCTATAGGGTCTGATATCTGATAGTCTATCTGATTGTACACTTCCAGATTGTGCTGTACATAATTAAAATTAATTAGCAAACTGAAGGGCCAGTGGGTTGATCATATTAGCCGTAGAACTGACAACCGTTGGAGTCGTAAAGTCCGTGAGTGGAGACCGCGACGCGACGGTAAGCGTAGTGTTGAATGCCCTGTGACAAGATGGGATGATGACATTCGATAGCTGCCTGGAGTGGGCTGGATAAGAGTGGCCAAAAATCGGGAACAGTTGCGTGAATTAGGGGAGACCTATGTCCAGCTGCAGTGGACGAGTGTGGGTTGCTGATGATGTTGATGATGATGAATTAAAATTAACAAAATTTGTAAAGAAATAAATAGAGACAATTAAATTCTTAGTACTTAATATCATCTTCAGCCTAGCTTTTGGCTGCTCAAATGCTGAGGCTGTGCCTGGTTGGCCACACACCTTAATGTTTTGTTGTCCAACCTGATACTGCTTTTTGATTATTTTTTAATTTTTCTGTATAATAAATATTATCTCACTGTTACACCATCCTTTACCAACAACCAAGAACAAATAATGTTACCAGTAATAAAACCAGGTCAACTGTATCAAAATTCTTGGGCAAGATCTTTTAAAAACCCTTGCCCGTCGTCCTAGGTGAACGACTAACGCGACATCGTATCGCGATATGATGCGACGCAACGCGAAATTATCGAGTAGTCGTAATAGGTAGCTATGTAATAGTTGTAACTTGATAACTTAAATAGGCTCCGAGTTTTCTTAAAACTCTACTAAAAAAACAGCGTGTAAAAAAAAAAAATTCAATATTAGGTATAAACCGTCAATTTCTTGTCAAACCTAGCTCTGCCGTGCAATATCTAAAAGGGCGTCAACTGGAATTGGTTGATTTTGAGTTTTCAACCTTATTTATTGTTTACCTTTAAGATTGAAAACACAAAATGAACCAAATGCAGCTTAACGCTTTTTTAGGCATTTTATATAATACGCGGTCCTCAGCTGAAGTAGGACGTAAGACGCGTGAAGTATTTGGTCGCTATGTCGTGTCCCATCGCTCACCTGGGACAGTTGGTTCCCCTCTACCAGACCATTTCTTCCCCGACCAAACACAACAGTTTGCTAAGAACAATCACAATTTACAAAACCCTACAGAAATAGGTATTTGTGTCACCCACAGCTATTTACAAAGGTCTCCTTTAACTACTTTGCAGTCTAAAACGTTTCTGTTTTCACACTTTTTGCTGCTTACAAAGTAAGTAACTTCGTTGTTCTTAGGAACGGAACGCTTCTAGGATGATCGTCTAAACGTTTAAAGGTGTTGGAACCATTAAAGTAACAATTTTCTTTTTGTACTTTGAAGTAGTTTCTGCTCTAAGTTAAGTGGCTGCTGCTTAATGATGTTTGTTCAATGATGGAGTACCTATTTAGAGTATTCTTGTTTTTGTTAATTACAATTCATCTATTCATACTATTTACTCGTAATTGTATAGAGATAAATTAATATTACACCTAGACATTGAAGAAAAAACAGACACAAGTTTTCATCATACGAATGTTTTTCCTTAGTAGGGATCGAACCCACGACCTTTGACGTATGAGGCAGTCACAAACAAATGCGCCATTGACGCAACAGTTTGAAAAGTATGACTTGAAAAAGTTTTCCCGTAAATTGGGTCGGAAATATATACTCGGAAGTTGACATCGACTGACTTTCTGTGTTGTTGGAGACATTTCGTTTTCCCCAAAATAAATTTCCTTGTGAAATGAAAACGTAAATTTAATTTCCGGTAATTAATCATTGTGTAGCTCTGGTTTAGTTGACTTCTCGTTCCCATCGTTATTATACAGTCAAGAAATGAAATGAAATAATTTATTTGACACATAACTCTTCTATCTTCTTCTATCTATACTATTTATAAAGAGGTAACTTCTAGAAACAACGACAAGGCCTATAGGTAAATTGAAAACACGAAACACAAGCGCCATGTAGTCGACACCCAGCGCCATCTATTAGTTTAGTTTGTAACTACTGTCCCGAAGCGAAGTGAGGGCGGGCCACTAGTACATAATATAAAAGAAAACCAGCGCTGCAGTGGCTTCAATGAAGCAGCTGTAGCATATACTGAGTAGTGGACATTATTGACCACATTACAGTTGACTTGTGTTTAAGTTCAAGTAAGTACTTAAATGTTCTTAACTTCCTTTTTTTATGCGTACGTATTTTCTAAGCTTAACCCCTTAATGGACAGAAGGTATAAATACAATTCATTGGTTTAGGACCCTATTTCCAACACAAAAGGTTCAAAATATGGTGTCTAACATATTGAAAGTGCCCCATAAAGGTTTAATCATGGTAAAACCTATTGTTGTGTTGTATTTAGTTAGTCGGTGGTCAATAAATATTCTACTTACTTACTTAAAAATGTTCACAACGTAAAACATTAAGCTATGTGTCGAATCGGACCCTACTCAGCATTAACTATGATCTAAGCCACAACGCTGATTTTGAGTAGGGACCGAATCGAGTACAAATTAATACATATTTTAAAAGCGCTTCACGCTTAAACTAAACATTTGCTCGTATTTTAACTAAAACTGCAAATATAATATTTATCCGAGCCCAATCTTTACCCGAGGATAAATCTATGGATTAACGCTCCAAATCGTATGGAATGACAGCCATATACCATAAATTTACTGTCGGATATAGATTGGTCGATTCGCACCTTTAGGGCCGAAATTTCTGAAGATGCTGTGTGAATTAAAAAAAAATGTTCTAACCCACCTTTGAATACCTAGGTACTCAAAGATCCTAACACGTTTTCGCTTAAATTCCTCTTAACACAATCTATCCGCTTGTTTTGATAAATGAGAGCATATTGATACCAAATAAAATGAAGATTAGAAAAATATAAATAATAGAAAACTTGTGTATGTCTGTAGCATCGTATGCCGATTACAATTTTGTTTTTTTTTTGTTTAAAAGGTGTGTATAGCCTGGGAGCGTCTTTAGCTATGATTCATGACCGCCGGTTTGAGATGGTCGCCGCCACAAAAAGACTGGTATATATTAATTTTACTTGATTCCCACGATCAAATGAGATAACTTGAGTAGTTAAATACAGAAGATTATGTTTTTAAACTTTCGCGTTGCATTATACAAATACTTCATATATACGGGACTAACCAGAAGATATGATTTTCGAATCTGAGATGGCACTCGCCAAAAGTGTCGGTTTTTAAATTTCTCAACTTTACCCAATACTTACAATATTGAGGTCTTCAAATTGTGGGTGAATAGAGAGTCTATTTCAACGAAACTGTCCCATAAGGAACAAGAATATACGCCTCTTAATAAAACAAACGCACAGTGCATGTGAAATGGACGGGGATAAAAATTGGGTCGTGAATTTCATTTCGTTATAAGCTTTCTGGTGTCTAAGATAAATTGCGTCACACCATAATTTGCGTTTGCGTCATCAGGGGAGGCGGTTCGCAGGCTTCGCCAATAGGCAAAAAAAAAACAATAAATGTCAAGGTAATTTACAAGTATGATTAATTGACGTTATCAAGCTACGAGTATTTTTCAAATGGTTAATAAATTAATAATAATTATTTCATTTAAAATTCTATCACTTTACCATAAAGTCACTATTAATTAGTTACCGTGAAGCCTTTTAATCATATATAACCTTCATTTAAGTTACGGTGACATTTAAGTTATGATGATGATGATGATGGCCTTACCTTGGTAATACCATCAAATACCAAATACACGGTATTTGTTAAACTGAATATAAAATGTTATTCCAATTTTAAGCCCTTTTGCTTTTCCTGTTTCTAAAGTAACTTTATTACAGTTGAACGTTGTATTCAAACCTTTGTGTACGAACAGACAAACAAACAAAGAAAGGTGACGAAAATGAGAAACCGCACGTCTTTATGTGAGATGAGCTTTCTCTTTGATTCTTTGGCCCGTAAACCCTCCTCACTTTGCAGTCTGCAATTTTTCCCAGCACCTAATGTTTGCTTCGTTTCTACATACTAGTGATGCGATTTGAGTCAGAGATCACTTGAGTCATTTGAGTGATTTAAAGTTTTTACAAAATTTAAGCGGTCGTAGCTGAGTGAATTCATCGACGTTTTAACAAAACTGGACAGTTGACCTTTTATATGAAACTGTAGTGGCCGGCTTTCAATTCGTTTCGGGATATCAGTTCCACAATTTACTAATAGATGACCTTGGCCGTGGAGTAAATCGCGCAAGTGCTTTGCTTTTTAGGTTTTGCTAAATATGTCTTATCTACCTATAGAATTTACCTCTTTATCAATAATGTAGAAGGTATTTACGAATCGGTTGTATCAATATGTTAAGTACTTAAGTACCTACCTGTTTTGGAATTCGGTGCACACCATTCTTAAATGGAAGGCTGACTCCAAATTGTAACATTAAATTTCTATGTAAGTAGGTACTGTATTTCTCCCAAACTTAATAGAGAGCTTAATAGAATTCTTCATTAATTATGTATTTAGGAACCAATTTCAGAACGTGGCTCCCGAAACAAGTGATCGCCACTTTAGTTCATTCTGGGCTACTATTCTCGAGTGCCATTTTCCGATGTCACTCAAGGCACTTAAGTGAATCTTCAGACGAAACATCACTAGTTTCTACGTACCTTAATCGTGAAAATGTCGAGATGTGACGTCACCTTTAGAAATAAGAACACGAATGAAAGTGTTTTTGCGTCACGCGAAGTTATGTGAACACTTTTAGCTGGAGTTTAAAATAAAGTCTGACATGTAGGGCTTAAGTACCTTAGTACTAGATTATCCCATACTTTACGGTTTTAGTGGGATGTTGTAGGCTAGAATCTAATGCACCGTGCCAGTTGATGAAATTCAATGGTTTAAAAAATACCTACTTATGTGGTAGTTGTTTTATTTTTTTTTCTCAGAGAAGTGCTTAGGTAGGTTCTAATAATATTAATCACTGGCCTGCACTTTTTAGCACTATATTGTGTGGATAATAAGTATGCCCGTGGACAGAGCCAAACTCCAACTGGGTTCAAATCGACCGCTCGGAACTTTACGCTAAAATGAAGAGAGTCTCGACAGAATATCGTCTAGCTGATGTTATGTACAGATTCACAAGCACATTTGCGACACCGCCTCAAACATATCGTTAATTTTTATGGGTATACAATATACATGCATAAATTCAAATTACCCTAAACACACACATTTCCTCAACACGTTATCGAGCTCTTACGATACTCATTCGTAACCACACATTATCATAACAACGCAGATTTCCAACTTTATCGTCGCAATTTCTTGAGGGAACAAATTAAGGCTAATATTACAGCATTATTAATCCCATAATGCATTTTCGCAAGTTAAACATTAAATAAGGGGCTTACAAAGTCAACATATTCGGGCATAACGAAGTTTGCTCCCCTCTTCTCAGATTGAAATGTTCTTCTCAAATTCCTTCTTAGATTCAAATGTTTTTCTTCAACAAATTAAGTACAAAGGGTACATAGGCGTATTTTTATGAGATCGGTGGCTGACATGCAGATGGTTTCACCTGATCGTAAGCGATTGCTGCCGCCCATAGACACCTGCAACACCAGTAGAGTCACAAGTGCGTTACCAAGTTAAACCCCTTTCCCACATGGCTATAACACGTGGATATAACCCAGCTTAGGCATGGATGGGCCAGCTCGAATGGAGTGATACCACAGCCTCACAGAAGACCGGCGTGAAGCCGCGCCGGCGCTATGTTTCGTCGAGTGAGTGAGGTTGGCAGTGCACTTGTGACAACTAGTGTTGCATGTGTCTATGGGCGACGGAAATCGCTTACCATCAGGTGACCCGTTCGCTTGTCTGCCACCTATCACTTGACATAAAAGAAAAGTACCTATACAGAGATCCAGCATAAAATATTTTATGTGGATCTAGTGTACAATTTAGTTCAGTACCAACAACCAGTAGAACTGATAGGTACTTTAATCAAACTAGCGCATAGGATTTTCGTTCTATTACGTCATAAATGTCATGATCTTTATAACATTGGTCAAACGAAAGGTCACTAATCACACAAAATTATCAAAATAATTCGAGCTTTATCTATGCAATATGATCTCTTGCATCTGGTTCTAGCGTTTTTTACATGGTTGTTAATTATATCACTGGTAAAAACTTGTTTGTCAATGATTTAATATGTTGGCAGCTCAAACAGAATACTAGCAGATATTAGTATAGTATTGCATAGTGTAAAGCAATATATACCTATACTCTTGTGTACTTTATACGTGTTTGATCATCGCATTACTATGAGGATATGTATTCTAGGAATTCACAAATCAATGTCAGAATAAAAACGGCTTTACAAGAAAAAAGCCTTAGAGACGACTAAACTTGTTTAATGACTTATAGTTTGATCAACTGTCGGTCAAAACTGGAAATCGATGAATATATGCAAATTAGTTGTTAATTTTTTTCCCGTCACGAAACATAACCGAGGGAGTGGTGATAAAAGGTTGGCAGCGCACTTGTAACTCCACTAGTGTTGCAGGTGTCCATGAGCGGCGCGATTACTTCTCATGAGGTGATCCGCCTGATTGTCTGCTACCTATCACATAAAAAAAAAAATCACACAACATCTCATACATTGACCTGACTCCGTACTAAGTAGCTTATGCACTTGTGTTACAGATATCAGACAACAGAGGATCACAAATACAATACTTAAATACATATAGGCAGACACTGAACAAACACAAGTGTTCATCACACGAATGTTTGTCCCACCCTGGACATCGAACTCACGACCTTTGGCGTATGAGGCAGGGTCACTATAGCTGGAGGCACGAAAGTATAGCGATGACCGTTATTTTGCGCAGTTGTAAAAAAGAAGACTTTCTATCAAAATTGGTTTCTGCGCACACAAGGTCATAACTACACTTTCTTGCCTCGGACTATACCATTGCGCCAACCGGACAGTCTGACATGACACAATGTGACAAGGAAGTCAAGAACAACATGCAAAATCACCGTCTCATTAAAATCCACAAAACCGAGAAGACTAATATAGCACCTGCTGTGAAATTAAATGCTTTTGTCAGCTTTATTCAACTCCAACTGTGATAACTAAAGTTTTGAGCAATCAAACTGCACCTTGCTCAGTTAGCGAGAATTAATGACATATCACTAAAGTTAAACCTGCGGATTCGTTGAGTATAGCTAGTGCACTAATAAGTATACAAACTCATTCAAATTTGAACCTTATAGTTCTGGTATAAGAGTCCAGGTGCTTACATTTGCAGGAAACTACAAAAAATTGTTAAATCTAACGAATCACTCAAACTAGGACATTGCTGCACTATTAGTAGGTGTACATAGATAGAAAGATACCTATTCTTTTTGTACTAACGTAATAGAAAGAAAGAAAGGAAGAATAAAATTGTTTATTTGGACCAAAACAATAACGTGACATTAGTTCAAAACTACAACCGTTCTTTAAATGAAGACACGTTTCGGCATGAATGGGACGGCTTGACTGGAGTGATACCACGGCCTCACAGAAGACAGGCAACTTCTTCCAAACCACCTATGCGTATCGGAAAGAAATAGGGTACCTATTGCCAGTGCAAAGCAGTTGTACCTAATGAAATATATTACTGTAAATCGTACTATTCTAACAGCAAATCTCAAGATTTATCAATTTATTAATATGAAAGATTTGTACTTATAAATCTTATAATCAAAGATTAGTAGCATTCAGATTACTCATCTGATATCTAAAATAACAAAGTAAGTAGTTAGTTTTTTGCTCATAATACTTACAAAAATTGATTTCTAACTTTGTCTCGCCTATTAGTATTGCCTATATACTTGGTAGTATCTTGTTACAAGGCGTGGCGTTTATATGAATTAGTTCGTGTCGTGTCTGAATACACCTATTAGGAGACGCCCACACGTTCCGGTCACTGTCATAGTACATAGGTAGGTAATCACAATAATAGAAAGATATCGGATATCGATGTGAAATGGTGTACAGCCGTCGCGTCGGTGAGCCTACGCAATGAGTATTTATTTTATAATACATATACTTCCGTAAACGAGCAAAAAGGTTACCTGATAATAAGTGAACATCGTCGCCCATGGACATCAGCTACACCAGAAGGAGTGCGAATTCATTGCCAGCCTTTAGGACTTATACTGATGGGAAGATTTGATGGGAAGAGGCGTACTGGACGGAGGAAAAAATCGTGGCTACGTAATATAAGGGAGTGGACCGGAATCACCAAACGTGGAACAACTATTCAATCTCGCAAAAGAAGTGCAAGAAACTGGCGGCCAACCTTCAAGATTGAAGAGGCACCCAAAGAAGAAGAAGATAGAAGGTAAGACTCGTTTGTTGAAGATTTGAATGTCGTACCAGTTCGGAAATACCGCTGCGGGAAGTTGATTCCACAATGAGGAGGTGCGTGTTTAGATTTGATCTACTTACATTATAAGCATTGACGCTTACTGCATCACCAAGGTATGTGCTGCAGTGGGTAATGGGTTGCACTTTAAAGCGACTGGGCCCTGGTTCTGCTGTTTAGAAATTCTCAGTGAGAGTCCGAATTCTGGAAGTTGGCGGGCTCTTCGGTCGTGTCACACTGGTGTCCCATCGAATTAAGAGGATATGGGATAGGAATCGACAGTGCACCTGTGTTTGCGCACACACTTGTGCACTGTAATATACTGGCTTTTGCCCGTCCCCCACTTCCCTAGAATGAGGGGTTAGAAAGGGGCAAAAAGTAGCCTATGTTACTCTCCTTCTTTCAACTATCTCCACTTGAAAAATCTCGTCAATTCGTCGCTCCGTTTTGCCGTGAAATAAAGACAAACATACCGACTGACAGACACACTTGCCTATTTATAATATTATTATGGATGCTAAGTACGTGGCTGGTCATTAAGATTGGCTGTAGCGGAATATTGGTTAGAGATTTGATTATTTAATATAAGTACAGACAGCCACACATCAGGTTACCACAACCTGTCAAATTTCCTCAATTGATATTCAACCTAATGTGTTTGACAGTAAGATGAAAGTCGATTGAAGGAATTTGACAGTTTTGTATACTTTGATGTGTGACTGTACGTACCTATCTGAGTTCGTTTTGCAGCTCACTACACACTTCAATGCGCAACAATATGACATATTTTGTAGAATCCCCAAACCATTGCGGGCGTCCACTTTCAAAACAACCTTTATTGCAGATGTTATTTTCCCTAAGATGCAATTTATGTGCGTTGGCTGCGAGCCACATTACCAATGAAGTTGGGGAAGTTCCCTGTATGTTTATGTATATTAATCTATATAATATTACCTCCGATCTCTGACAAACGTATTGAATTACATTTGCAGATTTCCTTGCAAAATTAGTTCCTTACAAAATTATCTTAGAAGCCTTATGGCTGAGTTTTTCTTGTTCTCTCCACATGAAAGTATAGCAAAACAGTATCTATATTTACTTAGAAAGTATTTCAAGCGTAGGCACACATTAGTATCATCAATATTTAAAGTTTTTAACTTCTAAACCAGATATATAATATTAACAATCATCCACCATGTTTTATCTGTTTTGGATCGAACCCACGATCATTGGGCGTATGAGGCAGGGTCCCTACCAAATACGAACAACATTTGTTCTATGACAATTGGAAAAGCGTATAAAGAAATCTTCACTTTTCATAGAAAGTCAGTCACATGTGTTGTTCATTTTGTATGGGGAGTAGCAAAAATTTTCGACGAATTTTCAAAAGTCGTACAACAAATGTGTTTTCAGAATGGTTGGTAGGAGACGTGGTTAAGGGATGTAAATGTTCACAGATACATTCTGTATATGTGTCTCTAGTAGGTATAATGAGATGTACGAAGTTATTATTTTACAAATGGTTAGTTCTTAGTTACCTACATAAATAGATTTATATAATTTTTAAAATTTTAAGTTGTTCACTTTTCTAACTTGAAACATCTGTCGCATCTTGTTAAAGTAGTAGGTGCCCACGATACAGGGTTATCCTAGTGTGGGACCTACGGTCTGATCTCCTGTATGTTACACTTATTTTATTTTAATTTAGTTAGCTTAAGTTTAAAGTGCCATAATGTAACAATTATCTTCTTAACAAGGTAAAAATTGGAACCTAAACAAAAGTGATCCCAATTCCAATTCCCGGAAAAGCGAGACTGGCTTATCAAGCCCGAACAGGTGTTTTATCACACTGCGTCTAATTCTGGCAACTTGATTTAGAGTAAAGAGACTATAATGAGGTATCTGGCACACAGAGCGTACCTATGGCGTACAAATATTTATTTTGAGGTAGAGAGAAGCGGAAAAAATCGTGTTAAGTAATTCTTGAAAACAGGTAGAAAATGGAAAAGAAATAGAAACTAATTTATCGTTGAAAAAATAATAGATGAAGATGGAAAATGACGATGATGACGAGGATTTAGAATTGACACAAACACACCATAGTACCAACAAAGTTTACAGTCATAGTTATAGTTAAAGTTTTAGTTCCTTTTGAAAAAAAGTACTTACGTTTGTTTAAAACCTAGTAGGCATTTGTAGGTACTTAATTATTATTATGGAAGAGCGGAGCCTCCTAACACAGGCATTTTTGCTTAAATGGAGGTTTCAAATTCACTAGTTTAAGCCAAAACAAATATTGTTAAGGAAATAAAGTATTTTTATTTTATTTTTTATAGTAACACTTTATATTGGTATATCACACATGGGCAAGTAACTAGTCTCGGAAGTGCTACAATGACTATCGGAGACATGTCTTATACTCGATAGGCAAAAAGCAAAATAAAAAACAGCTGTTCCATACAGGGTGTATCTGTAAACATTTACATCCCTTTAACCACGTGTTCTATCAACCATTCTGAACAACATTTGTTCAACAACTTTTCCAAATTCTTCGAAAAATTTTATGCCTCCCCATACAAAATGACCAAGTCACGTGACCGACTTTGTATGGAAAGATGAAAAATTTTTATGCGAATTTTCAAAAGTCATAGCATAAAATGTTGTTCAGAATGGTTGGTAGAACACGTGGCTAAAGGGATGTAAACGTTCACAGATACACCCTGTATAATACAAAAAACCGGCCAAGTGCGAGTCGGGCTCGCGCACAAAGGGTTCCGTAGCAGCAAATATAAAAAATTACAGTTAAATCAACCTATCTCAAAAACTATAAGAGATACTTTGATCAAACCAAAAATCGTTGAAAGAGTTAATTAGCATGCATCACCTCTATTTTTTTTAGAATTTTATACCCCGTAGTTATAAAAATAGAGGGGGGGGGGACATACTTTTTACGACTTTGAGAGCTGATATCTCAAAAACCGTTCACTTTAAGAAAAATGTTTTTTAGAAAACTTTATATCATTTTAAAAGACCTTTCCATTGATACCCCACACGGGTATGTACATCGAAAAAAAAAATTTCATCCCTCAGTTACATGTATGGGGGGCCCCACCCCCAATTCTTTTTTTTACTATTTAGTGTCATATTTTTGTAGCGGTTCATACAACACATATTCCCATCAAATTTCATCACTGTAGTACTTATAGTTTCCGAGTAAATCGGCTGTGACAGACGGACAGACGGACAGACGGACAGACGGACAGACGGACAGACGGACATGACGAAACTATAAGGGTTCCGTTTTTGCCATTTTGGCTACGGAACCCTAAAAAAGGATATTCCCCAGGCATTGATCTATAGATTTAGCTGAATTTTATTTTGATTATCTAACAATATTTGTGTTACCTATTATGAGGGCTTCGGAATTAAAACAACTAAAATTTATAAATGTCTTTATAAATATAAATCTCTTTATAAATGGTATACATATTCGTTCAAGCTACTCCATACCGTAGTTCCTTAAACTTTATCGCTGTATGGGCAGGCTGCAGCCTATACGACTATTAATTATGTCACCCCTATAGAAGATTAACGCAAATCCTTGCCTAAATGATTACGCAGGGAAAGCAATATAAATTCGCATACACCCCGTAACTTGTGCCGTAACGTAGAGTAACGTAGAAGTTACTAGCTTAGTACGCAACCATATGTAGGTAGGAGGTACTACGTAGGGTTGCCAAGCATTAGAAACAAAAAGTTGGATAATAATCCAATCAATTTAGCCGCACCGCTAAACAGACAGGAGGGGAGAAGGATACAGTCCTACTAACTAACAATTGTTTATTTTTTATGTGATAGGAGGCAGACGAGCAGACGTATAACTTAGTAGCAAGCGATTGCGGCCGCCCATAGACACCCGCAACACCAGTGGAGTCACAAGTGCGCTGCCAACATTTAACCCCTGTGGGGAGTAGGATGTTCCCCATGAAAAGGGAAGATCTCCCCTCTTCATGCGGAATATTCAACACCCCTTACAATTACCCCCGGATTGGGCCCCCAGTGCACTCACTCACTTGTCGAAATACAGCGCAGGCGCTGCTTCACGCCAAACATCTATGAGACTGGTAACACTCCGGTCGCCCCAGCCTATTCAAGAAGCGCGGCTGCCCAAGAAAACAATGTAAAAGAAATGATAAAATTAAAAAACTCTAGGAATTTAAATCCTAAGATGTACACCGTCTAATTTAGCCGGACACACAGCCGAAAAGTCTGACCAAATCCGGTTATAACCGGACACTTGGCAACCATATCCCCAAACAAAGCCAACACCCGACAGTCATACATGTGTTTGAGCGTTCTGTCACGTCATTTTAATTTTCCCTTCTGTAGCTTAAGACTAAGAGAATTATTTAGATAAACAAACGGATTTCTACGAATGATTTAAGCAGCCTCTGAGCAAGGATAAAGCGGGAAACATCAAACAATATAGCCCAAGATCCCAGTGCCGCCAGACCTACGTCATTTTAGCAAAGCTGAAATTTTGACGATTTATAGTTTAGTCAATATATAGTATAGTTATCAGATAGAGTGCGCAATTCTGATATACGCTCCAAGACTGGAATGGCAGATGTAGGTCGAAAAGCTGCAAAACTGAAATGGGATTGGGCGGGTCATGTGTGCAGAATGGGCCCCGAAAGATGGACAAAAATCGTCACCCAATGGCGGCCAATCGATAGACATCATCGATAGACACGGGGCAGGCCTAAAAAAAGATGGTGTGACGATTTGTATAAGTGTGTCCAAGATTGGCAGTCAAGGGCGTTTGACAGGGATCTATGGAGGAACTTGGGGGAGGCCTTTGCCCAGCAGTGGGACTCTATAGGCTAGCTAAAAAAAAAATAGTCTAGTATTTAGTCAGGAGAGTATGCGTAGTTAGTTAGTTACTAGCTCGAAAGCGAGGCCTTTTCTACTTTGACGTAAGTGAGTACAGTTTTGAACCACCTTTATTTCGCGCTACCTGTGAAAATGCCCCGCTTTCGAGCTAGTAAGTATACTCTCCTACCTACTTTACATACTAGACTATAAATCATCAAAATTTCAGCTTTGCTAAAATGACGTAGGTCTGGCGGCACTGGGATCTTACTCTAATATCATTACGCATTACCTACATCTTATAAATTTGACGTTGATACGGTTCTTCATTAATTAATTGGATAACGTAATAATATGAGAAAACCTGCGTGTGGATAGTTTCTCAAACTATGGATGCATAGAAATGTTAAGATTATGATACTTTTTATCTGATTGGTGGCAAACGGGCAGACGGATCACCTAATGGTAAGCAATTGCCGCCGCCCATAGACACCTGCAACACCAGTAGAGTCACAAGAGCGCTGCCAACCTTTATACCCCTTTCCTCCCAATCGGGCCTCCGCGCCTGTCGGATACCCTCACTCACTCGATGTAACACAGTGTAGGCGCTGCTTCACGCCGAGATCTTCTCTGAGGCCGCACTCCGGTCGAGACGGCCCCTTCATGCTGAAGCGTGGCACTCCCACGGTATAAACTATTTAACCAACGGTCTAATTAGTTACACAGTGAAAAGAACACGCGCTTCCCATTCGGTTCAAATCAGTAGTACTACCCGTGCGGATAAACCCTGGGATTAGAAATGGCGGCGCAACTATTCACCTCTTGCTCGCACACTATTTGCGCCTATACTCGCACACGTGGGTACAGACTGACAAACGAAAAGCTGCGTTATAATAAAAAATTGTGAGCTAGTTTTCCCGTGGTTTTGAACCTTTCGTTAGTCTTGTCATATTTTGTTAGAAAGGTGCGTTATTCCTCATTACTATAGGCTATGTATGTACCACGGGCGAAGCCGGGACGGACCGCTAATGAATGTACATTTTTGTGAGAACAAATTCGTTTATAACTGCGATAATTATAAATTATTATTTGTTTATACTTAAACAATTTCTTTTTAGGAAAAAAGAATTTATCGCAATCTAAATCATTTTCATAGATTTTTTACATAAATACAGTAAAAAATACTACTTACAAAATAATAAAACCTATAAAACATACTTATATGTTATTTGAATTAATAAAATAACAAAACATTTTCAATGCTAACGATATTTTCTACGATTTTTCAGTTTACTTATATTTAATTATAATTTTATCCCAGCGTTTATCCGCACGGGTAGTATGACACGGAACGTACTACATTGCACTGGCATCAAATCCGCCGAAAAACTGCCTAACAGAAAACCGTCGTGAAGCAGCCCCTGTGCTGTGTTTCGCCGAGTAAGTGAGGGTACCGGAGGGCCCGGAGGCTCATCAGTGGGGAAGGGGATAAAAGGTTAGCAGCGCACTTGTTGCATGTGTTCATGGGCGGCGGCAATTGCTTACTATCAGGTGATCCGCCTGCTCGTCTGCTACCTATCACATAAAAAAAAATACTTTTTAGGCTTGGCATGGATAAGCCACTTCACAATCTTCAGTAATGAAACGGCACTTCAAGAAGAAGAAGGAGATAACATTAACTCGGTAAAAACGTGACAGAAATTATTTTGAGTGTATCGATGATCCTGTTGGTTGAACGTCGGGTCACGATTATTTTATTTTTATGTTACCCAACATTACGATTCGTACCCGTATTTTATACTACTTTATTGCACATAAATCGTATAAATGGCAAACCGCACCACTTTATCATATTTTTCATATCCTTCGGCGAAAGAGAATATAATGGTTACCTTGTTAAGTTTTTATTGAATAATAAAAATTAAAGGTAAATCGGCTTTTATTAGTAGTGATAAAATATTTTTTACAGAGAAAATAACGGGACTATTCCAATCTAAGTTTACTAACTTTGTAGTTTCTTATTTTTAGCTATTTTCAACCTTAATTTACTACAATAAGTAAACAAAAGAATCGGGCCGTATACACTGTCCCGCTGCAGGGCAAAGGCCTTCATCATAGAAATCAAGTCAACACTTGGCTAAATGCGGACTAGAGATCACAGAACCGAGCTACCTATATTTGAAAAATTCGAAACATACTTTTTGCTCGACCCAGAGTCCCGGGTTCGATTTTTGTTGCAGTTCACAACCTTGCCAGTTATTTAAACTGCGTGTACGTGAATCATTATTGCGCTACAAACAATGGAGTGGATCAGAAGTTATAAATGGATGGATAATCGCAACCGAAGATTGTCAAGCGTCTATTCACAGCATGGAATAATTATATGCTGTAAGCAGATTTTAATTTTTAAAACGCCTTTTTATATAATGAAAAAAGTTCCATTCGAATTCGCTCTGTAGTTTTTTTCGATATTGGCGCAAAAAATAGACAAACAAACACAAAGTTAAAAATCATTGATTCATGTTTCGTTTCTGGTTTAGTCGCCCCAAGTTATTTTGAAATAAATATATTCAATGTACAGGCACAGCTTTTTAAATTTAAAGCCGAAGGCAGTATTTTATCAGAAATGCCATCATTCCACGAGTTACCTAAGGCGCTGTCATATTTTCAAATAGATTGTGGTCGCGCAGGTTTGGATTGGTTTTGCATTTTCATTGTGAATTTCACTCCCTATAAGGGTGATTTTCTAAAAGCGTTTCACTGTGTTTCACATTCCTAGGAATGCTAGCATTAAAGATAACGGACTGATATAAAAATGTCCAAACCCTTTTTAACCCCCTTTAGGTCTGAATTTTTAAAAATCCCTTCTTAGTTCCTTTCCCTTCTCATCTTAATATTTAAGTTGTTTGTTACTAACTATGGATTATTGTTGTCCGATAAATAATCATTTTTATTTTTCATTATTTTTAGTTCTCACATTGGTTCTGACTATGTAAAGAACCCCCTCCCCAAATTAGAAGTTTCTAGGATCAGTGGGTTCTATGCGTCCATTTCCCAATCACCCAGTGAGTTTCTCCTTTTATACATATATAGAGTAGATATAATAGTTTAATAGAGTAGCTAACGTTGAGTAGATATTTACAATAACTTGATCCTTCATGCGCGACTCTCACTCGAACTTAGCGGGTTTTTAGAGTTTATTACTTAAAGTTTTAAAAGCTTTTATCTTTTTAGTTTCGCCGATGTGGTGCTCACTCGTTGTCAAATACGATTTAAAACTGAACTCAAATACTGGGTTTTGTTCAGCAAACTTGTTTTGTTCGCTGGTTTTGTGCGATATTTATTCATTCGTTTTTTTATTTTGACAATGGGACCCTGCCGCTCTATTTTGATAAACTTTTAATTAAATTACATTTAGTTTAGTTATTATGATTCTTAATCTGTCAGATTAAACTTCGTATATAATGTATTTTATAATTAATTGTACTTCCTAACTAATATTATAAATGCGAAAGTAACTCTGTCTGTCTGTCTGTTACTCCTTCACGCCAAAACTACTTAGGACTGATTTTTCAATGCATGGATAACAGGTTATTCGTCAGATATTGTTTTATACTTCCCAATTGAAAAGTAGTTGTCATTCGTATCTGTCTTGATTTAACATTGACATTTACTTTGGTTGGTTATTAATTTAACTGACTGATAGTGGTTATCTGAAGATTGAAAAATCAGCCCTTAACGGATTTAAATGAACTTTGGTATACAGATTGTCTAGACCCTGAGAAAGAACATAGGTTACTTTTTATTGCGAAAAGAGGGTAGTAAGGGTGTTAAAAGGGGGGGGTAAAAAGTTACTTTTCCACGCGGACGAAGTCGCGGGCGGCCGCTAGTATGTAATATGTAACTGTAAGAATCTTGAAAAGTTTATCGTTGTTTCGAACACGGAGGATAAATGAGCCCGAAGACGATCCCCAACCAGATGGACCGATCAAGTGAGAGGAGCATCCGCAAATAAGTTTTGCTCGGTCGTCAGAGATGCCATGAATGGGCACCGGTGGAGGCAGATAACACAAACGAGGTGCAACCCATCCACTTTCGTTGATGACCACGATTCTGGCATGAGGGAGCGACCGCAGGGAGAGGTCTCTCTATACATTGCTTTATGAGATACTTGGGTAATTCTATCCTCTGGATTTTTATAAGCACATAAAAGTAATAGCTCTCTGTGTAACAACTACACTTGTTGCCGTCATATATTTTACAGCACGTATGTAATGGATTCGTCGCACCTTTTATTATTCACAAGCCAATCCATATCGTACTCCACCAACTGTGCCTCGGGGGACAAGCCTACGTGCTCAAATAGTTTATTAATTTAACCAAGCTTGGCAGTTTCAAAATGTATTAATAACTACTTAAAAGGATTATGGAAGTATTTTATTTAAGTAATATTAAAGAACAAAGACCAAAATAAATAACTAGCCACAAAACACAGGCTGTTTAGCCAGAGATCTACTCTTTTTCTTTAACTCACATAACAATTGGGATATCAGTGAGACGTGATTTAAAGTAGCCTTTTCAATCCTGTTTCATTTCACCATTAAAAAGAGAGAGAGAGAGAGAAAAAAATAGGGAATGTACGGGAAGAGCAAGAAAATCAAATAACTAATTCGTCAGTAAAATAAATTCAGTTTTGCACTATCGTCCAGTAATCTATGTTTTGAATTATTCTGTTGCTTGTTTTTCTTCTATATCTACTTAGTACCATAGTTATTCTGCTAGCCAGGGCCAAGAAAAATCCATAAAATCAAAGATAATTATGTAAATTCGACTAAAGGTAGGCGCTCTCGAGTTATATATGGTGTACCTAACTAATACTAAATTCTTTTATAAATATGTAGATTTCCAAGTAAGGATCGCTCTATTAAATTATCTTGCAGACTGAATATATTATCATTTTGAAGTATTATCCAAACGAGGTGGGTCTAAATATGATATTGTTTTAATGTAATAGCATTTTAAATTTAATCTTGAAATGTTAATCATAACGAGGGATAAATTTATACAGGTTTTTATATTATTTAATTCATAACCAGGACATTAAAAGCGACGGGGTGTTATAAGCTTGACTTGTTTCTCTGGAACGGTTTTCCAAACTAAGTTTCATTTTATTAATCTAAGAAGTCGGCGATACATTGCCAACTTCTCGTGGAATATGTCAACTTGAATATAGTTTATATTATTAGAGAAAATGTTTTTGGTTGGACATTGTCTTGGAGACAATTTTACCTATATTTTCTTTTTATGTTCAGGGTCGGAATTCAAAGATGAGAAAAGCACTCGTTAAAAGATAAATCCATTAGCCAGTTAAAAAAAAAATACCTTATTGAAAGTGTCATAAATCTGTTCAATGTGGGTGTCACAGACAGCTCTCCGTCACAAAATCCTCCATACAGAATATGCATGGAATAAGGACAAAGAGCTGCTCAAGCAGACTGATGGAGTGCAGAGGACTGACCAACTGTCGGACAAACTACGTGAGAACAACGTAGTCTCTGGGAAGACTTCAACAGCGTTTTAGGCTTCCGAAAGAACTTGGCTGGTTTGAGGTTTCAATTCAACTGGTAGATTGCCTGAGAGATTTTATCAGACATTATCCAATAAAATGTGTGTGGCGCGTCATAAAGAAAGTTTTAAGCACAAAGTGCAAGTAATACCTAATACAAAAATACTAAAGTTTTACAATAGCAATGACCATTACTTACCTGTGATAACATCTTTGGTGCTAGAATATTTTTCTCGATGAGATTCAGGAATTATTGGATATAAAAATATTCAAAGTTCGATATCCGAACCGGATGCTGAATTTCCTGCCCTAGTAAAGATATATTTTTCTGAGCGGCAAAGAAATATTCTTATAACATAGTTGTATAGATGTACAAATAGCTTCTAAATAACGGATTGCAGCCATGGTAGCTGAGTGGATAAGAACGCGCTCTAATACGGGGGTTCGAATTTGAGCATGTACCGCTGGATTTTTCAAACCTACGAGTATGTGCATATTTCTGCCATCAGCTTGGTGGTTGGGAAAACATCGTGAGGGAACCTACACGTTTCGGATAGTTTCTGAGACATGTAGATAACCATGATGCAGACTATAAACCAGAACTATCTGGTTCCCCTGTTAAAGGGTTGCGAAGGTCAGACGGCAGTCTGATTCAATGTGAATACTAGGCTTTGAATCATGGTGTTAGCGTACCTCGGGATATCAGGACGCAATCTGGAATTACACGACAAAATATGAGAAGTCTCTCATAGAGTATACCTATAGTCATAGGTAGATGTACATACAAACAGCTCATAAATAATGGATGTATAAAATGTCCAATTTTCCTCGCGTCCAATAGTTTAACCAGATAGGTCGAAGTTTGCACAGTTTGGCGTCTTAACTGCGGTGACGTCACGGGGATAGTATATTGGCTGCCTAGACCCGAGATTAAATGGTGAAGAGATGTGCTTAGTTGGGATAAACTCAACTCGACTTAACCGCCAAGGTAATTATCCAGCAGTTACCTACATACACATAATTAGTACAAACATTTGGATAAAGGCAATTAATTGATAGACTCATTTGTTTTGGTAAAAAATTTGGTTTAGTTTTTTTTTGGTAATTTGTACTGCCTTACCCCATTGCCAACACGCTGTTTTTCTTTGCGCTACCTAAAGGTTGTCTGGAATAAATCACTACAAGCGGTAAAATCGCTTTGTTATACTCTTTATTGCTGTTGAATCACTCTGTATTCTATTTCTGTGCAATAAAGAATATCTATCTAAATAGATAGATATACTTTATTGCACAAAATTCACAGCTTAAGAATTAGACATTCCATATCGAATCCTACAATTTCGGCGGTCTTGTCGCTTAAAGAGATTTCTATCTTGGGGCAAAGGACATTTGATAAACAAAAGAGATACTACCCGTATTAAAAAGGTAAATATGCGTCTTATAAGTATTTTAGTCCTATCTATCATCAGCAACCTACGTTCGTCCACTGCTGGACATAGGTCTCCCCTAATGCACGCCACCGCTCCCGATTTTCGGCCACTCTCATCCAGCCCACTCCAGCCAGCCTTCGAATGTCGTCATCCCATCTTGTAGCAGGGCGTCCAACACTACGTTTGCCGAGTCGCGGTCTCCACTCAAGGACCTTATGGCTCCAACGGTTGTCAGTTCTGCGACTAATGTGACCAGCCCACTGCCACTTCAGTTTGCTAATTCGGTGGGCTATGTCGGTGACTCTGGTTCTCTGTCGGATTACATCATTTCTGATGCGGTCCTTCAGAGATACTCCGAGCATAGCCCTTTCCATAGCTCTTTGAGCGACTTTGAACCGCTGGATTAGTCCAGCCGTGAGTGTCCACGTCTCGGCACCGTAAGTCATGACCGGAAGGACGCACTGGTCGAAGACTTTCGACTTAAGACTTTGAGGGATGGGTGACGAGAAGACTTGACGAAGCCTACCAAATGCTGCCCAGCCTAGCTGAATTCTTCTATTGGCTTCTCTCTCGAAGTTGTTTTTGCCTAGTTGGAGCGTTTGTCCTAGATAGACATATTCCCGGACAACTTCGAGAGGTACTCCATTAACAGCGACCGGTCCCGGATCAACGAGCTCGTTGAACATGACCTTGGTTTTATCCAAGTTCATCCGAAGACCGATGTGTTTAGAAGATTCAGCCAGGCTGCTCACCATCTCCTGTAGGTCCTGTAAGGTTTCCGCCAAGATGACGATGTCGTCTGCGAATCGTAGGTGTGACATGTACTCGCCATTAATATTAATTCCGCGCTCTTTCCAGTTTAGCGTTTCGAACATGTCCTGCAGCGCAGCGGAGAAGAGTTTCGGAGATATAACATCTCCTTGTCTCACACCACGTCGCAGCAGGACAGGCTCGGTTTGGCCATTCTGGATTACTACGGACATATTAGCGGCGTCATATAGACACTTCAACACCTCGATATATCGCCAATCGACTTGGCACCTCTGCAAGGCCTCGAGAACAGCCCAGGTCTCGACGGAGTCAAAAGCTTTTTCATAGTCCACAAACGCCATGCACAGGGGCTGGTTATACTCTTTGGTCTTCTGTATAACCTGTCTCACTGTGTGAATATGGTCTATGGTGCTATAACTCCGTCGGAACCCGGCCTGCTCTGCAGGTTGAGCTTCGTCAAGTCTTCGTGTAAGGCGATTCGAAATGGACTCTTGAGAACAATTTATAGACGTGACTTAAGAGTGAAATTGGTCGATAGTTCTTCAGTAAGGTTTTGTCGCCTTTCTTGAAGAACAACACGACCAAGCTCCGCTGCCACGCCCTAGGAGTTCTCCCGGAGAAAAGAACCGAGTTAAATATACGCCGAAGTTCCCTCAGCACCGGCTTGCCGGCAGCTTTTAGAAGCTCGGTTGTGACTCCGTCTTCTCCCGGGGCTTTTCCATTTTTAAGTTGCCCAAGAGCTGCCTCGATCTCCTCCAAGCTGATGTCGGGTAGATCCTCCGTCGCATGGCGGGTTAATGTGGCTCTTGAATCCTTCTCATCCGGCGTAGGGTGGGGTGAGTGCGACGCGTATAACTGGCTATAGAACGTGTAAACTTCCGAAAGAATCTCTGGCTTTGACGTGACAACTTCTCCATTTGCCTTGGTCAACTTCGACAGGTGGCTCCTTCCAAGCTGTTGTAAGAAGACTTTGGACCCCCGGTTCCGCTCAATTGTTCTCTGTATTAAGAGTGTATTGGAGCTTCGGAGGTCACGTCTTAACAGCTTGGAGATGGACTTATTCAGAGCCCGTTGCTCTGCCGAAGTGACTGATGGATCGTTCCGCCTCTTGTCCATTAGGTCCAGAGTCTCTTTCGAAAGCTTAGACCGTTTGCCCGAACGTCGCAACTCACAGAACTTTGCACCCTCGTCCCGAAGAATTTCCACAACTTGGTCGAGTTCTTCGTCGACATCTACGTCAATTGTGGATCCCAAGGCAGCGAATCGATTTTCCAATTTAAGTTGGAAGACGTCGGAACCAGCGAGCGATTGGAGTAGATTTGGCCGGAGCGTGGACTTCATCAATCGAGAGCGTTCAAGCTTGAAATCGATATTCAGAGTGCCTCTGAGAAGTCGGTGATCACTTCCGGTTTTAAACCTATTGATCACTGAGACATCTCTGAATATTCGCTTTTTGTCCGATATGATGAAGTCGATCTCATTTTTAACCGACTTCAAAAAAGGAGGAGGTTCTCAATTCGTCTGTATGTATAATATTTTTTTTTTATGTATGTTCACCGATATTTTCGTCAATTATAGACGGATTTCAAAAAAATTTTTTTTGATGGATAGAGTTTACTTCTGAGGTGGTCCCATTTTCACCAGTCCAGGATCTGATGATGGGATCCAGGAGAAATCGAGGGCAATCACCGAAAATTGTATGCTCGTATGGTGTTTTCGGTGGCAAATGGGATTTTACGTTCCCATTTGACCCCGCCTCATACGCCATTTATCGTGGTTGCGATTCCCACCCTGGACAAACATTCGTGTGTGAACACTTGTGTTTGTTCAGTCTGGGTGTTATGTATGTTAATGCTCATTATATTCAATAATGGATACTTAGTCGTTATGATTATTAAAATAAAGGTTAATAATATTACTTAAGTGATAATTAAGATCAAACGTCTTTGAATGCGGCAGATAGTACTAATCATACCGTCTTACGCCTACTGGTATTATTTACGTATACTGTGGTACAACGGATCTGATCGCAATAATAGCCCATAATTTACTTCTAATTCTATTGGCAAACGCTATCTCTATTTACAAAGAATATACCATCACTCATTCCCATAAACTTCGTATAACTAATCAGATACGACCGTAATTCCCTTCTTAATGAACTTAAAATACAGCTATCAGAGAATAATTACTATGTAATCGACTTTACCGCCTAATGGCCATGAAAAAAGGCAAATAAAAACTCTAAAACAGACCACATAGATCTAATAAAGACCGTACGTCATGGTAATGTAATGATACCTCTCGCTGAATTTAATTTGATATGAATCTTTCTGTACAATTTGCAAAGATACAATCGTAACTCCACTTTGATACATGTAGCGCCATCTATTACTGAGCGGATTAACTACATCAATCGGATGTTAGTAGCGACATCTAGCGGCGAATAGTGAACTAGCAACCGAGTTGCTTGACAATGCTTGCGTGTTTATTCGTTTTGGCGCCGAAATGTAGATGGCGGTTTTATAAAAGTACACCATGTGTACCAAAAAGTTTCGACATAGAAATATAGATGTGTTAT
>CM026280.1:3623981-3812337 GCA_014851415.1 Cnaphalocrocis medinalis
TCAGCTTTATTCAACTCCGACTGTGATAACTAAGTTTTGAGCAATCAAACTGCACCTGCTCGGTTAGCGAGAACTAATGGCATATCACTGAAGTTAAACCTGCGGATTCGTTGAGTACAGCTCGTGCACTAATAAGTATACAACCTCATTCAAATTTGAACCTTATAGTTCTAGTATTTGAGTCGAGGTGTTTACATTTTAGTGCAGGCAACTGTACATATACGAGTAATAGTTGAATCAAACGAATCACATCGATCATGTTCTCAAACTAAGACATTTGCTGCGCTATTAGTAGGTATACATAGATAGGTAGATACCTATTCTTTTTTTACTAGCATAATTTTCTATATTATTATCTGCTATTTATTTTTTACCGTGGGCGAGCCACGTTTCGGCATGAATGAGCCAGCTCGACCGGAGTGATACCACGGCCTCACAGAAGACATCCGTGAAGCAGCGCCTGCGCTGTTTTGTTAAGTGAGTGAGGGTACCGGGGGCCCATTTGGAGGAAAGGGGTTAAAGGTTGACAGCACACCTGTGACTACTGGTGTTGCAGGTCTGTCCGTCAGTCTGCTCGTCTGCCACTATCTAAACTATTTAATAACAGGTAATTAAGACAAAAACAATTTAGGCGGTCTTATTGCTTGTAGCAATTTCTTCCAATCCACCTTTGCGTATCGGAAAGAAACAGCGTACCTATTCTATTCTATACAGCCAGTTCAAAGCAATTGTACTAAATGAAATATGTTACTGTAAATCGTACTATCACATAATCGTACTGTAAATCGTACTATAACAGCAAATCTCAAGATTTATCAATTTATTAATATGAAAGATTTATACGTACAGCCACACATCACAGTATACAAAACTGTCAAATTTCTTCAATCGACTTTCATCTTAACTGTTATACACATTAGGTTGAATATCAAATGAGGAAATTTGACAGATTGTGGTAACCTGATGTGTGGCTGTACTTATAAGTCTTATAATCAAATATTAGTAGCATTCAGATTATAATCTGTAATCTATTCTTGTCCATTCCTAATTTTGTCTCGCCAATTAGTATTGCCTATATACTTGGTAGTATCACGTTACAAGGCAAGCCTTGTAACGCCAAGGCGTTTATATGAATTGGTTCGTTCGTGTCGTGTCTGAATACACCTATTAGGAGACGCCCACCCGTTCCGGTCACTGTCATAGTACATAGGTAATCACATTAATAGAAAGATATCGGATATCGATGTCTAATATTGGTTAGAGAATTGATTATTTAATATAAGTACAGACAGCCACACATCAGGTTACCACAACCTGTCAAATTTCCTCTATTGATATTCAACCTAATGTGTTTGACAGTAAGATGAAAGTCGATTGAAGGAATTTGACAGTTTTGTATACTTTGATATTGTGTGGCTGTACGTACCTATTTGAGTTCGTTTTGCAGCTCACTACACACTTCAATGCGCAACAATCCTACTACTATTATAAAGGCGAAAGTTTGTTTGGATGTATGGATGTATGGATGTTTGTTACTCTTTCACGTAAAAACTACTAAATGGATTTGAATGAAACTTTACCACAATATAGCTTATACATCAGAATAACACATAGGCTACAATTTATAAAAATATATTGTGTGGATTGTCCAATTGTGGAATGTCCTCCACGCGTACGAAGTTGCGGGGGGCCGCTAGTATGACATATTTTGTAGAATCCCCAAACCATTGCGGGCGTCCACTTTCAAAACAACCTTTATGCAGATGTTATTTTCCTTAAGATGCAATTTATGTGCGTTGGCTGCGAGCCACATTACCAATGAAGTTGGGAAGTTCCCTGTTGTTTTCTGTATATAAATAACCTTTGATCTCTGACAACGTATTGAATTACATTTGCAGATTTCCTTGCAAAATTAGTTCCTTACAAAATTATCTTAGAAGCCTTATGGCTGAGTTTTCTTGTTTTTTTTTTTTTTTTTTTTTTTTATAGGATAGGGGGCAGACGAGCATACGGATCACCTGATGTAAGCGATTACCGTCGCCCATGAAACCTGCAACTCCAGGGGCTTCACAGGTGCGCTGCCGGCTTTTTAGAGCGAGATATGCCCTTTTCTTGAAGGTTTGTAGGTCGTAATGGTCCGGAAATACCGCAGGTGGCAGTTCGTTCCATATTTTTGTCGTACGCGGCAGAAAGTTCCTGGCAAAGCGCACAGTAGTGGACTGCCAGCCATCCAGATGAAATGGATGGAACTGCTGCCGCGTGGAACGATGTCGAAACGAGGCGGCAGGAATCAAACCGAACAATTCCTCGGAGCACTCCCCATGGTATAAGCGATAGAGAATGCACAAGACGCAACATCTCTCCGCAGCGCCAAGGGGTCAAGCCGACTAGTGATATCCGGCAATCGACGATTCGAGACGCTCTCCGCTGGATCCGGTCTAGAGGAAGAAGCTGGTAGCAGGTGCTCCTGCCCAAAGATGAGAGCAGTACTCCATATGCGGCCGGACTTGCGCCTTAAATAGCTGAAGGCGATGAGCCGGAGTGAAGTACCGTCTCGATCTATTAGCACGCCAAGCTTCTTTGAGGCTAATTTAGCCTTGCCTTCTAGATGGTCCCGGAATTGGACTTCGCTCGATAGTCGATACAAGTATACCAATAGTGGCTGAGGCATTTAAGGGGGTGCATTAAAATCGCCAAGGAGAATGATTTCCGCAGAAGGGATCTGCTGCTGCACAATGTCCGAAGCCATCTGGATGCGCTCAAAGAGTCGGTCAGTTTCGGTGTCACCGCTATGGGACCTGTAAAGGCACGCATAAACGCGAGGGTGGTCGTCGCGTGTCTACACGGAGCCATAAAATAGATAGGTCCCGCCTTCAAGATTGCTGAGGCGACGAGAGCTGATATCGTCTCTGACGTACACACACACTCCAGCCCTAGGTAAAAAGGAATGTTCTAATCCATACCCAGGGTAGGTAAGGTAGGACGTGTCCGCTGGAGACGATATCTGCGTCTCAGTCAGAAAGACATAGCCGGCTTTGCTGTCTCTAAATGGTGGTGTACAGCATTCAGGTTGGAATGTAGGCCCCTTATGTTACAAAGTCCACATCTAGTGTGGCCTTGGGGGTGCCTTGGTGTTTTTGCTCTTAGCCCCAACATTAGTGGACACAGTTTTGCCCCCCCCAGAATACGAAGGGCAGCCTGGCGTCCAAGCTCAGGCGCAGATTGTACTGAGCGTGGACGTCCAGAGAGGGATTCTCCAACGCTGGCGCAGTTGGTACCCTCCTGGGGTAACTTCTGGTTTTCAACTGTGCCATAGGGAGGGGGGGTTTGGGCTTCCGGTGATCTCACTCACTCGGCGAAACACAGCACAAGCGCTGCTTCACGCCGGTCTTCTGTGAGGCCGTGTATCTCTCCGGTCGAGCAGCCCTTCGTGCCGAAGCGTGGCTCTCCCACGGACGGTTGTTCTCTCATGTACTATGCAACAGTAATTTTAATTTTAACGCCCCGTTGGTCTAGTGGTTTACGTACCGGGCCGTGATCTCGGGGTCCCGGGTTCGATTCCCGGGTTGAGCAAAAAGTATATTTCGAATTTTTCGAACATAGCTCGGGTTGTGATCACCAATCCGCATTAGGCAAGCGTGGTGATTAAGCCTAATCCCATCATAGTAATGATAACTTGATTTCTATGATGGAGGCCTTTGCCCTGCAATGGGACAGTATACCTATAGGCTGATACTTTACTTTTTTACATTAGATCCACCAATCGTTTAAAATTTTTAGCTTCTAAACCAGATATATAATATTAACAATCATCCACCATTTTTTATCTTTTTTTTTTACCGAACCCACGATCATTGGGCGTATGAGGCAGGGTCCCTACCAAATACGAACAACATTTGTTCTATGACAATTGGAAAAGCGTAAAAGAAATCTTCACTTTTCATAGAAAGTCAGTCACATGTTGTTCATTTTGTATGGGAAGTAGCAAAAATTTTCGACGAATTTTCAAAAGTCATACAACAAATGTGTTTTCAGAATGGTTGGTAGGAGACGTGGTTAAAGGGATGTAAATTTTAATGTTCACAGATACATTCTGTATATGTGTCTCTAGTAGGTATAATGAGATGTACGAAGTTATTATTTTTAACAAGGTAAAAATTTAAAACTTAACAAAAGTGATCCCAATTCCAATTCCCGGAAAAGCGAGACTGGCTTATCAAGCCCGAACCAGTGTTTTATCGCACTGCGTCTTGATTTTACGCATCAACTTAACCCGGCGAGGCTGTGGTGGAAAAATGTAACAATGAGTATGTGGTGGGGTTTGACATACCCACTTATTCAATTGGCCATAAATATCATAATATCGATAAATTGAGTTCTAATCTTTTATTTTGTGATATAAATATAAACAATAAACAGCCTTTAATGAAAAAACTTTAATATTTTAATAATTTTTCTATAATTATTTGGGAAAATAAAAGAAACTGAGTTTTTTTTAAACAAAAATAGGCATTATCTTCATAAACCTCTAATATAAACAAAAACAAAATTTTAATTTAAAAAACAATTACTAAATTAAGGAAAAAACATCAGTCTTTGAATTAGAAATATAAAACTATCATAATACTTTGGAACAGCTTAGGAACTAGGGTCATCATCATAACAATTTTTGCAGGAAAATAATGCATGCTCTATACATATCGCCTTCCCACAATGTTGAGCAAGAGTGCTTTGTCTTTCGATCTTTTTTTCTTGGACAATCAGCACATCTCGTATATCGCACAGTACTATTCTGTAATATCTTGTAAAACAAATAATAAGCTAATAAACCAAAAAACCAATTTTTAATTCTACCGAAATAACCACACACTAACTATGTGGCGGGGTATTACGTACCCGACATGAGTATGCGCACCTATGATCTCAAGTGCCGGTTAGGGCAACACTGCGATCACGCCACTATCCCCTCCTGCAGCTCCTTAGCTCCAGCTATGCGCGAGACAAACCGTACAGCAAAAATTTAAATCAAAGATCGTTGGAGCAATGCGTGGGTATGTCACACCCACCACAGCTTCGCCGGGTTAATTCTGGCAACTTGATTTAGAGTATAGAGACTAAATGAGGCACCTGGCACACAGAGCGTACTTATTGCGTACGAATATTTATTTTGAGATACAGAGAAGCGGAAAAAGTCGTGTTAAGTAATTCTTGAAAACAGGTAAATGGAAAAGAAAAAGAAACTAAGTTTATCGTTGAAAAAATAATAGATGAAGATGAAAAATGACGATGATGACGATTTAGAATTGACACAAGCACACCATAGTAACACTTTGTATTGGTATATCACACATGGGCAAGTAATTAGTCTCGGAAGTGCTACAACGACTGGTTATCGGAGACATGTCTTATACTCGATAGGCAAAAAGCAAAATAAAAAACAGCTTGTAAGATATGTTTTTAAACTTTCGCGTTGCATTATACAAATACCTCATATAAACGGGACTAAACGCGACGAAAATTAATAAGTTTTCTAGCACTTACTGCTTGACGTTTCGACTGCGTTTCAACAGCCGTGGTCACAAGCGAACTGTAGGCGCACGGCGTCGTCTGCTACGCCCGGCTTGTGCATCTTACTTGCACTTGTACGGTGGCAAGCACATCAAGTTACTACAATCTGTCAAATTTCTTCAATCGAACCTCACTTTTTGTCAAACGTGTTTGGTTCAATATCAACTGAGGAAATTTGACAGATTGTAGTAACTTTTGATGTGCTGGCCACTGTACTTATTAATTTTCGTCGCGTTTAGTCCCGTTTATATGAGGTATTTTTAAAAACAGCTGTTCCATATGATACAAAAAAGGATATTCACCAGGCATTGATCTATAGATTTAGCTGAATTTTATTTTGATTATCTAACAAAAGGGGCTTTATTCGTGTTACCTATTATGAGGGCTTCGGAATTAAAACAACTAAAATTTAACGTTGTATAAAAACTATCTCTTTATAAATGGTATACATATTCGTTCAAGCTACTCCATACCGTAGTTCCTTAAACTTTATCGCTGTATGGGCAGGCTGCAGCCTATACGACTATTAATTATGTCACCCCTATAGAAGATTAACGCAAATCCTTGCCTAAATGATTACGCAGGGAAAGCAATATAAATTCGCATATACCCCGTAACTTGTGCCGTAACGTAGGTAAGTTACTAGCTTAGTACGCAACCCTATGTAGGTAGGAGGTACAGTCGAGTTCAAAAATATGTATACACTTTAGGACCTTGTCACAATACATATTTGTAAGAAAGTGGAAGTCGTTTTCTTATACATGGTAATATGTACTGTGACAAGGTCCTAAAGTGTATACATATTTTCGAACTCGACTGTACTACCTATGTAGGGTTGCCAAGCATTAGAAACAAAAAGTTGGATAATAATCCAATCAATTTAGCCGCACCGCTAAACAGATAGGAGAGGAGAAGGATACAGTCCTGCTAACCAACAATTGTTAAATTTTATATATGATAGAAAGCAGACGAGCAGACGTATAACCTGATAGCAAGCGATTGTGGCCGCCCATAGACCCGCACTCGCAACCCGCACTCGCAACACCAGTGGAGTCACAATGCGCTGCCAACCTTTAACCCCTGTGTGGAGTAGGATGTTCCCCATGAAAAGGGAAGATCTCCCCTTTTATGCGGAATATTCATCGCTCCATACCCCCTTACCCCCGGATTGGGCCCTCAGTCTACTCACTTACTTGCCAAAATACAGCGCAGGCGCTGCTTGACGCCAGTCATCTATGAGACTGGTATCACTCCGGTCGCCCCAGCTATTAGAAGCGCGGCTGCCCAAGAAAACAATGTAAAAGAAATGTTAAATTAAAAAAGTCTAGGTATCCAAATCCTAAGATGTACACCGTCTAATTTAGCCGGACACAGCCGAAAAGTCTGACCAAATCCGGTTATAACCGGACACTTGGCAACTTTATCCCCAAACCAAAAAAACGTCATATACTGTTGAGCGTTCTGTCACGTCATTTTAATTTGCCCTTCTGTAGCTTAAGACTAAGAGAATTATTTAGATAAACAAACGGATTTCTACGAATTATTTAAGCAGCCTCTGACTAAAGATAAGCGGGAAACATCAAACAATATAGCCCAAGATCCCAGTGCCGCCAGACCTACGTCATTTAGCAAAGCTGAAATTTTGACGATTTATAGTCTAGTATTTAGTTAGAAGAGTATGCGTACTTACTAGCTCGAAAGCGGGGCCCTTTCTACTTTGACGTAGGTGAGTACAGTTTTGAACCACCTTTACATAGGACATAGGTCTCCTAATGCACGCCACCGCTCCCGATTTTCGGCCACTCTCATCCAGCTCACACCAGCCAGCCTTCGAATGTCATCATCCCATCGCAGAAGGGCGTCGCAGGGCGTCCAACACTACGCTTACCGAGTCGCGGTCTCCACTCAAGGACTTTACGGCTCCAACGGTTGTCAGTTCTGCGGCTAATGTAACCAGCCCACCTACATACTAGACTATAAATCATCAAAATTTCAGCTTTGCTAAAATGACGTAGGTCTGGCGGCACTGGGATCTTACTCTAATATCATTACGCATTACCTACATCTCATACATTTGATGTTGATACGGTTCCTCATTAATTAATTGGATAACATGTGAGAAAACCTGCGCGTGGATAGTTTCTCAAACTATGGATGCATAGAAATGTTAAGATTATGATACTTTTTTATCTGATTGGTGGCATACGGGCAGACAGATCACTTGATGGTAAGCAATTGCCGCCGCCCATAGACACCTGCAACACCAGTAGAGTCACAAGAGTGCTGCCAACCTTTATACCCCTTTCCTCCCAATCGGGCCTCTGCGCCTGTCGGATACCCTCACTCACTCGATGTAACACAGCGTAGGCGTTGCTTCACGCCGATCTTCTCTGAAGCCGCACTCTGGTCGAGACGGCCCCTTCATGCTGAAGCGTGGCACTCCCACGGTATAAACTATTTAACCAACAGTCTAATTAGTTACACAGTGAAAAGAACATGCGCTACCCAATCGGTTCAAATCAGTAGTATGACACGGAACGTACTACATGCACTGGCATCAAATCCGCCGAAAAACTGCCTAACAGAAAACCGGCGTGAAGCAGCTCCTGTGCTGTGTTTCGCCGAGTGAGTGAGGGTACCGGAGGGCCGGAGGCTCATCATGGGGAAGGGATAAAGGTTAGCAGCGCACTTGTTGCATGTGTTCATGGGCGGGCGGCAATTGCTTACTATCAGGTGATCCGCCTGCTCGTCTGCTACCTATCACATAAAAAAAAATTACTTTTTAGGCTTGGCATGAATAAGCCACTTCACTTTGGTGAGCGTCTCCCAAGACTCGGTCCGTATGCCGAGACGGTAGGAAGGACCATGGGCTGGTGGAGGGACCTGTGTTTAAGCTACTTCACAATCTTCAGTAATGAAACGGCACTTCAAGAAGAAGAAGAAGAAGAAGGGGGTATAACATTAACTCGGTAAAAACGTGACAGAAATTATTTTGAGTGTAACGATGAGCATGTTGGTTGCTTGAGTCGGGTCACGATTATTTTATGTTACCCAACATTATGATTCGTACCCGTATTTTATACTACTTTATTGCACATAAATCGTATAAATGGCAAACCGCACCACTTTATCATATTTTTCATATCCTCGGCGAAAGAGAATATATGCTTACCTTGTTAAGTTTTTATTGAATAATAAAAATTAAAGGTAAATCGGCTTTATTAGTAGTGATAAAATATTTTGTTACAGAGAAAATAACGGGACTATTCCAGTCTTAGTTTACTAACTTTGTAGTTTCTTATTTTTATCTATTTTCAACCTTAATTTACTACAATAAGTACACATTGTCCCAGTGCAGGGCAAAGGCCTTCATCATAGAAATCACCACACTTGCCTAAATGCGGACTAGAGATCACAGAACCGAGCTACATATACAGGATGTTTCTGTGAACATTTACATCCCTTTAACCACGTATTCTATCAACCATCCTGTACCACATTTGTTCTACAACTTTTCGAAATTCATCCAATTTTTTTTCGATTCCCCATACAAAATGACCAAGTCACGTGACTGATTTTGTATGGAAAGATGAGAATTTTTTATGCGAATTTTCGAAAGTCATAGAACAAAATAGGGTATTTGACTTATTTCGATATAGTAAAAAATATTTATACTTTTCCAAAATACTGGTAAATAACAACCAATGGCCAACATTTTCAGTTAAAAATATAACGTCTAGCTGGTTTTATGAGCATTCAAAGTTTCATGGGCAAGTCCATTTTTAAAGTTTACAATTAAAAAAAATAATTATATCATTGAACTACCCGTACATTTTCCACCAACTTTTATTATGAAACCATTTACTTAAACGAAACATTTGATATAGCTACCAAACAAAATTTACTAGACGCGCATACAAGATACAAGCGTGTGACGTCACTTGCCTGTAGCCATTTGTATAGAGCGTTTTGGGCTTGCCCAAAAGATTGCTTTTAAAGTTGTGATATTCAGGTGATTCAAATCAGAATCAAGCAATTCTTTCAATAATGTTTCTTAAATTGAGAGGTCTTTTGATTAGACACATAATTTTTTTTGTCAAATACCCTATTGTTGTTCAGAATGGTTGGTAGAATACGTAGTTAAAGGGGTGTAAATGTTCACAGATACACCCAGTATTTGAAAAATTCGAAACATACTTTTTGCTCGGCCAAGAGTCCCGGGTTCGATTTTTGTTGCCGCTCACAACCTTGCCAGTTATTTAAACTGCGTGTACGTGAATTATTATTGCGCTACAAACAATGGAGTGGATCAGAAGTTATAAATGGATGGATAATCGCAACCGAAGATTGTCAAGCGTCTGTTCACAGCATGGAATAATTATATGCTGTAAGCAGATTTTAATTTTTAAACGACTCCTTGGTATATGGTTAACAGTCACACTCACACATTGATAGTTCCTTGTTGGTCCCGGCCGTAATAACAAGAATTACAACGTCATTCGGTAGGCGCTACTAAATTCGGAATGCACAATTGTGCGTAAAATAATGGTAATACATAGCTTGGATTTATCACCGCCTTGTTGTACTGTCTATTGTTGTTGTTTTATTCATATAAGTATTCTGTTTCTATGCAATAAAGAATTAGTTATCTATCTATCGTTTCGTCTTGTTACATCACAATTACTCTGAATAGGTATATTAACTTAATGCTCCAAATTATATTTAAATTTATTTATAATATAATGTTGAGCCTTATATCACAGGAATTTATATTATTTCACAAAATAACTACTAATTATGGGCAGCTCACACTTGCGTAGAGTTTGGTTTATCAATAACGAATTTTTCCCTTATATGTTGCCCAATCCTCACATCTAAGTATAAAGTGAAAAAAGTTTCATTTAAATTCGCTCTGAAGTTTTCGATATTGGTGCAAAAAACATATAAGTAAAAAATCATTGATTTTGTTTAGTTACTGTTTTTAGTCGCCCCAAGTTATTTTGAAATAAATATATTCAATGTACAGGCACAACTTTTTAAATTTAAAGCCGAAGGCAGTATTTTATCAGAAATGCCATACATTCCACGAGTTACCTAAGGCGCTGTCATATTTTCAAATAGATTGTAGTCGCGCAGGTTTGGTTTGGTTTTGCATTTTCATTGTGAATTTCACTCCCTATAAGGGTGATTTTCTAAAAGTGTTTCACTGTATTTCACATTCCTAGGAATGCTAGCATTAAAGATAACGGACTGATATACAAATGTTCAAACCCCTTTTAACCCCCTTTAGGTCTAAATTTTTAAAAATCCCTTCTTAGTTCCCTTCCCTTCTCATCTTAATATTTAAGTTTTTTGTTACTAACACCTATGGATTATTGTTGTCCGATAAATAAACAATTTTATTTTTCATTATTTTTAGTTCTCACATTGGTTCTGACTATGTAAAGAACCCCCTCCCCAAATTAGAAGTTTCTAGGATCAGTGGGTTCTATGCGTCCATTTCCCAATCACCCAGTCAGTTTCTCCTTTTATACATATATAGAGTAGATATAATAGTTTAATAGAGTAGCTAACGTTGAGTAGATATTTACAATAACTTGATCCTTCATGCGCGACTCTCACTCGAACTTAGCGGGTTTTTAGAGTTTATTACTTAAAGTTTTAAAAGCTTTTATCTTTTTAGTTTCGCCGGTGTGGTGCTTACTCGTTGTCAAATACGATTTAAAACTGAACTCAAATACTGGGTTTTGTTCAGCAAACTTGTTTTGTTCGCTAGTTTTGTACGGTATTTATTCATTTGTTTTTTTTTATTTGACAATGGGACCCAGCCACTCTGTTTTGATAAACTTTTAATTAAATTACATTCAGTTTAATTATTATGATTCTTAATCTGTAAGATTTTACTTCGCATATAATGTACTTTCTAGTAAATTGTATGTAGCTATTGTTTATTAGCGTGCTAAGCGCCGTGCCCACAACCCCAACCGCAGCGACGCTCAATTCACCTGCAGCAAATGTAGACGATAGGTTTACTCCCGCATAGGAGTTTACAGTCTAAGTGCAGCTGTAATGCCACTCCGCGTGATGCTGATCGAAACATCTGCCACACATGTAAAGGCCTACAATGATGATTATTGTTTATTGATGAATGATGAACTCTTTTGCACATGTTGGTATTTAAGACATGTACCTACCATTATGAAGCAATAAATGATATGATATGATACTTACGAATGCCGGGGCTCAGCTGATGCCTACCATGGAAAATAACTCGTTTCGAACCTCGCTTAAAAAAATGCTTACTTACTTCTACCGTTTTATTCACTTCTTAAGAGCGTTATATTACTATACTAATGAAAACCATAATTTTCTCCCAAGGAACATAAGGTTTAATCTAAAACTCACCTTCCCATACAAAAGTGATTAGCTGATTGATGCACTTGGTAAAGGAAGTCTTTTCTTCTCTAATAAATAGTGTAGTATCCATGACACTAAGAATGGGTGATGAGAATCTTGAAAAATTGATCGTAGTTTCGAACACGGTGGGTAAACGAGCCCGAAGACGATCCCCAACCAGATGGACCGATCAAGTGAGAGGAGCATCCGCAAATAAGTTTTGCTCGGTCGTCAGAGATGCCATGAATGGGCACCGGTGGAAGCAGATAACACAAACGAGGTGCAACCCATCCACTTTCGTTGATGACCACGATTCTGGCATGAGGGAGCGACCGCGGGGAGAGGTCTCTCTATACATTGCTTTATGAGATACTTGGGTAATTCTATCCACTGGATTTTTATAAGCATCATAAAAGTAATAGCTCGCTGTGTAACAACTACACTTGTTGCCGTCATCTATTTTACAGCACGTAAGTAATGGATTCGTCGCACCTTTTATTATTCACAAGCCAATCCATATCGTACTCCACCAACTGTGCCCCGGGGGACAAGCCTACGTGCTCAAATAGTTTATTAATTTAACCAAGCTTGGTTTCAAAATGTATTAATAACTACTTAAAAGGATTATGGAAGTATTTTATTTAAGTAATATCAAATCCGCCGAAAAACTGCCTAACAGAAAACCGGCGTGAAGCAGCTCCTGTGCTGTGTTTCGCCGAGTGAGTGAGGGTACCGGAGGGCCCGGAGGCTCATCAGTGGGGAAGGGGATAAAAGGTTAGCAGCGCACTTGTTGCATGTGTTTCATGGGCGGCGGCAATTGCTTACTATCAGGTGATCCGCCTGCTCGTCTGCTACCTATCACATAAAAAAAAACTTTTTAGGCTTGGCATGGATAAGCCATCTTCAGTAATGAAACGGCACTTCAAGAAGAAGAAGAAGAAGGAGGTATAGCATTAACTCGGTAAAAACGTGACAGAAATTATTTTGAGTGTAACGATGATCCTGTTGGTTGAACGTCGGGTCACGATTATTTTATTTTTATGTTACCCAACATTATGATTCGTACCCGTATTTTATACTACTTTATTGCACATAAATCGTATAAATGGCGAACCGCACCACTTAATCATATTTTTCATATCCTTCGGCGAAAGAGAATATAATGCTTACCTTGTTAAGTTTTTATTGAATAATAAAAATTAAAGGTAAATCGGCTTTTATAGTAGTGATAAAATATTTTTACAGAGAAAATAACGGGACTATTCCAATCTAAGTTTACTAACTTTGTAGTGTCTTATTTTTAGCTATTTTCAACCTTAATTTACTACAATAAGTAAACAAAAGAATCGGCCCGTATACACTGTCCCACTGCAGGGCAAAGGCCTTCATCATAGAAATCAAGTCACCGCTATTAGGCTTAATCACCACACTTGCCTAAATGCGGACTAGAGATCACAGAACCGAGCTACCTATATTTGAAAAATTCGAAACATACTTTTTGCTCGACTCAGAGTCCCGGGTTCGATTTTTGTTGCCGCTCACAACCTTGCCAGTTATTTAAACTGCGTGTACGTGAATCATTATTGCGCCGAAAACAATGGAGAGGATCAGAAGTTATAAATGGATGGATAATCGCAACCGAAGATTGTCAAGCGTCTGTTCACAGCATGGAATAATTATATGCTGTAAGCAGATTTTAATTTTTAAAACGCCTCCTTGGTATATGGTTAACAGTCACACTCACACTTGATAGTCCCTTGTTGGTCCCGGCCGTAATAACAAGAATTACAACGTCATTCAGTAAGCGCTACCAAAAACGGAATGGACATATGTGTGCGTAAAATAGAGTACTTAAATTGTTACCGCCTTATTGTATTGTCTTTGTTGTTGTTTCACTCATATTGTTATGTTATCTAGAATACTCGTAGTATCTATCTATCGTTTTGTCTTGTCACATCACAATTACTCTGAATTGGTAAATTAACTTATGGCACCACATTTTATTTAAATTTATTTTTTAATATAATTTGGACACTTCCAGGAATTAATATTATTTCTCAAAAAGTCTTCACTAATTACAGGCTCACAGCTAATATAAAGAAAAAAGTTCCATTCAAATTCGTTCTGTAGTTGTCGATGTTGGCGCAAAAAATAGACATACAAACACAAATCATTGATTCATATTTCGTTACTGCTTTTATTTATTCTACCCAAGTTATTTTGAAATAAATATTTTCAATGTAAAGAGACAGCTTTTTAAATTTAAAACCGAAGGCAGTATTTTATCAGAAATGCCATACATTGCACGAGTTACCTAAGGCGCTGTCATATTTTTAAATAGATTGTGGTCGCGCAATTTTGGTCTATGAATTACATTGTGAATTTCACCCCCTCTAAGGGTGATCCTAAAGCGATTCATTGTGTTTCACATTCCTGAGAATGCTTGCATTAAAAATAACAGACTGATATACCTACAAATGTCCAAAACCCTTTTAACCCCCCTTAGGTCTGATTTTTTAAATTTCACTTTTCTCCTTCTTAGTTCCCTTCCCTTCCCTTCTTATCCCTTCGTAGCAGTTCGGTTGCTGCTAGTTATTAAGTACAAACACAAATTTTTTGAAGTTGTTTGTAACTATAAATAAAACAAACTTTATTTCAGTAAATCATTTACATATAAATCGCCGGGGCCTCCCAGAAAGAAATTTGTGTAGGGAGAGCCTCGTTCTTCCTCCATAATCTTAATAGTAGGTATTGCTCTACTCGTACTACACTATGTAAAGAACCCCCTCCCCAAATTAGAAGTTTCTAGGATCAGTGGGTTCTATGCGTCCATTTCCCAATCAGCCAGTCAGTTTCTCCTTTTATACATATATAGAGTAGATATAATAGTTTAATAGAGTAGCTAACGTTGAGTAGATATTTACAATAACTTGATCCTTCATGCGCGACTCTCACTCGAACTTAGCGGGTTTTTAGAGTTTATTACTCAAAGTTTTAAAAGCTTTTATCTTTTTAGTTTCGCCGGTGTGGTGCTCACTCGTTGTCAAATACGATTTAAAACTGAACTCAAATACTGGGTTTTGTTCAGCAAACTTGTTTTGTTCGCTGGTTTTGTACGGTATTTATTCATTAGTTTTTTTTTATTTTAACAATGGGACCCTGCATCAAAACAGAATGCTGTTTTGATAAACTTTTAATTAAATTACATTCAGTTTAGTTATAATAATTCTTAGTCTGTCAGATTTTACTTTGTTTTATTTTCTATTTAATAGTATGTAACTATTCTTTATTAGCGTGCTAAGCGCCGTGCCCACAACCCCCACCGCGGCGGCGCTCAATTCACCTGCCCCAAATGTGGACGAAAGGTTTACTCTAGCATTGAATTAAATTAAATTAAATAAATAAATAGGATTTTACAGCCACGAGCGCAGCTGTAATGCCACTCTGCGTGATGCTGTTCGAAACATCTGCCACACATGTAAAGGCCTACGATGATGATGATTGTTTATTGATGAATGATGCAAATACTTACGAATGTATTAAGAGTATTGTTATTTTATTGTGAAAATAGGCAGACAATCTTGCGACCGGCCCTGCTAGTAATGGTAACCACCGCTCATCAACAATGCCAGGGCTCAGCTGATGCCTACCTTGGAAAATAACTCGTTTCGAACCTCGCTTAAAAAAAGACGTACTTCTACCGTTTCATTCACTTCTTAACTAACTATACTAATGAAAACAATAATTTTCTCCCAAGGAACATAAGGTCTAATCTAAAACTCACCTTCCCATACAAAAGTGATTAGCTGATTGATGCAATTGGTATGGGAAGGCTTTTCTTCTCTAATAAATAGTGTAGTATCCATCACAATAAAAATGGGTGATGAGAATCTTGAAAAATTGATCGTAGTTTCGAGGATAAATGAGCCCGAAGACGATCCCCAACCAGATGGACCGATCAAGTGAGAGGAGCATCCGCAAATAAGTTTTGCTCGGTCGTCAGAGATGCCATGAATGGGCACCGGTGGAGGCAGATAACACAAACGAGGTGCAACCCATCCACTTTCGTTGATGACCACGATTCTGGCATGAGGGAGCGACCGCAGGTAGAGGTCTCTCTATACATTGCTTTATGAGATACTTGGGTAATTCTATCCACTGGATTTTTATAAGCACATAAAAGTAATAGCTCGCTGTGTAACAACTACACTTGTTGCCGTCATATATTTTACAGCACGTATGTAATGGATTCGTCGCACCTTTTATTATTCACAAGCCAATCCATATCGCACTCCACCAACTGCGCCTCGTGGGACAAGCCTACGTGCTCAAATAGTTTATTAATTTAACCAAGCTTGGTTTCAAAATGTATTAATAACTACTTAAAAGGATTATGGAAGTATTTTATTTAAGTAATATCAAAGAACAAAGACCAAAATAAATAACTAGCCACAAAACACAGGCTGTTTAGCCAGAGATCTACTCTTTTTCTTTACTCACATAACAATTGGGATATCAGTGAGACGTGATTTAAAGTAGCCTTTTCAATTCTGTTTCATTTCACCATTAAAAAGAGAGAGAGAAAAAAATAGGGAAGAGCAAGAAAATCAAATAACTAATTCGTCAGTAAAATAAATTCAGTTTTGCACTATCATCCAGTAATGTTTTGAATTATTCTGTTGCTTGTTTTCTTCTATATCTACTTAGTACCGTAGTTATTCTGCTAGCCAAGAAAAATCCATAAAATCAAAGATAATTATGTAAATTCGACTAAAGGTAGGCGCTCTCGAGCTATAATATGGTGGACCTAACTAATACTAAATTCTTTTATAAATATGTAGATTTCCAAGTAAGGATCGCTCTATTAAATTATCTTGCAGACTGAATATATTATCATTTTGAAGTATTATCCAAACGAGGTGGGTCTAAATATGATATTGTTTTAATGTAATAGCATTTTAAATTTAATCTTGAAATGTTAATCATAACGAGGGATAAATTTATACAAGTTTTTTTATTATTTAATTCATAACCAGGACATTAAAAGCGACGGGGTGTTATAGCTTGACTTGTTTCTCTGGAACGGTTTTCCAAACAAAGTTTCATTTTATTAATCTAATAAGAAGTCGGCGATACATTGCCAACTTCTCGTGGAATATGTCAACTTGAATATAGTTTATATTATTAAATAAAATGTATTTGGTTGGACATTGTCTTGGAGACAATTTAACCTATATTTTCTTTTTATGTTCAGGGTCGGAATTCAAAGATGAGAAAAGCACTCGTTAAAAGATAAATCCATTAGCCAGTTAAAAAAAAATACCTTATTGAAAGTGTCATAAATCTGTTCAATGTGGGTGTCACAGACAGCTCTCCGTCACAAAATCCTCCATACAGAATCTATATCTTCTATCTATATTACATAATAAAAATGTAAAAAAAGCTGTGTCTGTACATTGAAGATATTTATCCTCAAAATAACTTAGGACGACTAAAAAACAGCAACAGAACATGAATCAATGATTTTTAAAATTTTTGTCTGTCTGTTTGTCTGTTTGTCTGTTTGTCTGTTTGTTCGCGCTAATTTTGGAAACTACTGAACCGATTCGAATGAAACTTTTTTTATTGTATAGCTGTAACATCAGGGCAACTTATAGGATATATTTTATTTTGAAGACCAGGCTCTTTGATGTAGAACCACAACAGCCCAGCTAAACTATAAGAGGTAGGTCAATGGCACCTTAACAAAGTTGTTTAAATTGATGAGCATTTTATGATGCCATGAAAAAATCAAAGATCATGGAACACCTGGTGAAGAACTCTAAGAGCCCAGCTACACCATAACAAATATGGAATGAAATGGAATGCAAAATTGTCAAATGTGATGAGTATTTTTGGATGAGATCCGATAAGGAAGGATATTTCGAACTTAAAGGGGGTTCCAAGTTAAGTGATGGGACTACGTGATTCCTTGGCCCAATCTACTATTTAAATAATCATCTTTATGTCAAGAGTCATAAAGTTCACGCAAACGAAGTTGCGGGCGGCCACTATCTATATCTATATCTATACATATAATAAAAATGTAAAAAAGCTGTGTCTGTACATTGAAGATATTTATCTCAAAATAACTTAGGACGACTAAAAAACAGTAACAGAACATGAATCAATGATTTTTAAAATTTTTGTCTGTCTGTTTGTCTGTTTGTCTGTTTGTCTGTTTGTTCGCGCTAATTTTGGAAACTACTGAACCGATTCGAATGAAACTTTTTTTATTGTATAGCTGTAACATCAGGGCAACTTATAGGATATATTTTATTTTGAAGACCAGGCTCTTTGATGTAGAACCACAACAGCCCAGCTAAACTATAAGAGGTAGGTCAATGGCACCTTAACAAAAGTTGTTTAAATTGATGAGCATTTTATGATGCCATGAAAAAATCAAAGATCATGGAACACCTGGTGAAGAACTCTAAGAGCCCAGCTACACCATAACAAATATGGAATGAAATGGAATGCAAAATTGTCAAATGTGATGAGCATTTTTGGATGAGATCCGATAAGGAAGGATATTTCGAACTTAAAGGGGGTTCCAAGTTAAGTGATGGGACTACGTGATTCCTTGGCCCAATCTACTATTTAAATAATCATCTTTATGTCAAGAGTCATAAAGTTCACGCAAACGAAGTTGCGGGCGGCCACTAGTATGGAATAAGGACAAAGAGCTGCTTAAGCAGACTGATGGAGTGCAGAGGACTGACCGACCAACTGTCGGACAAACTACCTGAGAACAACGTTATCTCTGGGAAGACTTTAACAGCGTTTTAGGCTTCCGAAAGAACTTGGCTGGTTTGAGGTTTCAATTCAACTGGTAGATTACCTGAGAGATTTTATCAGACATTATCCAATAAAATGTGTGTGGCGCGTCATAAAGAAAGTTATAAGCACAAAGTGCAAGTAATACCTAATGCAAAAAAACTAAAGTTTTACAATAGCAAGGACCATTACTTACCTGTGATAACATCTTTGGTGCTAGAATATTTTTCTCGATGAGATTCAGGAATTATAAAGGCGAAAGTTTGTATGTATGGATGTTTGTTACTCTTTCACGTAAAAACTACTGAATGGATTTGAATGAAACTTTACCACAATATAGCTTATACATCAGAATATAAACCTGAAAATTGTAGCCTATGTGTTAGGCTATAATTTTTCAGGTTTCTACGAACCTGAAGTCCACGCGAACGAAGTCGCGGGCAAAAGCTAGTTGGATATAAAATATTCAAAGTTCGATATCCGAACCGGATGCTGAATTTCCTGCCCTAGTAAAGATATATTTTTCTGAGCGGCAAAGAAAAATTCTTATAACATAGTTGTATAGATGTACAAATAGCTTCTAAATAACGGATTGCAGCCATGGTAGCTGAGTGGATAAGAACGCGCTCTAATACGGGGGTTCGAATTTGAGCATGTACCGCTGGATTTTTCAAACCTACGAGTATGTGCATATTTCTGCCATCAGCTTGGTGGTTGGGAAAACATTGTGAGGGAACCTACACGTTTCGGATAGTTTCTCAGACATGTAGATAACCATGATGCAGACTATAAACCAGAACTATCTGGTTCCCCTGTTAAAGGGTTGCGAAGGTCAGACGGCAGTCTGATTCAATGTGAGTACTAGACTTTGAATCATGGTGTAAGCGTACCTCGGGATATCAGGACGCAATCTGGAATTACACGACAAATGAGAGACTATAGGTAGATGTGCAAAAAGCTCATAAATAATGGATACATAAAATGTCCAATTTTCCTCGCGTCCAATAGTTTAACCAGATAGGTCGAAGTTTGCACAGTTTGGCGTCTTAACTGCGGTGACGTCACGGGCGATAGTATATTGGCTGCCTAGACCCGAGATTAAATGGTGAAGAGATGTGCTTAGTTGGGATAAACTCAACTCGACTTAACCAATTATACAGCAAGCCAAGGTAATTATACAGCAGTTACCTACATACACATAATTAGTACAAACATTTGGATAAAAGCAATTAATTGATTGACTCATTTGTTTTGCTAAAAAAATGCTTTTAATTATTTTTTTTATTTGGTTTAGTTTTTTTTTGGTAATTTGCACTGCCTTACCCCATTGCCAACACGCAGTTTTTCTTTGCGCTACCTAAAGGTTGTCTGGAATAAATCGCTACAAGCGGTAAAATCGCTTTGTTATACTCTTTATTGCTGTTGAATCACTCTGTATTCTATTTCTGTGCAATGAAGAATATCCATCTAAATAGATAGATATACTTTATTGCACAAAATTCACAACTTAAGAACTAGACATTCCAGAAATTTAATGTACAATTTCGGCGGTGTTGTCGATTAAAGAGATTTCTACCTTGGGGCAAAGGACATTTGATAAACAAAAGAGGGGTAGTATTAAAAAGGGAAATATGCGTCTTATAAGTATTTTAGTCCTATCTATGCTATACATAAATAAATGCGCCAGACAATCACACGAATCAACCTGGTCTCAAACTAGGGCAACCCCTGTACTATGAGTAACTGGTGACTATAATTAACGGGGGGCGTGAACCCAGAACACCCAGACCCAAGAAAACATAAAAAATGTAGTTTCTTAAATTGAAATGACCGGGGATCGAACCCGATAAAGAGTTTTAATCGAGCAACTCCGAGCTTAATCAACTCGAGTTAGTAATTTGAGTTAACACATCACTACGGAGAAACCCGTCTCGTGGTTTACGGTGTAGCAGCTGGCTAGTTTTGAATGCAAATACGGAAAATTACTATTCCCAATGCTATCACTAGCATTGGAAAAGATCTTACAAAGTTTATTAAAATGCAGATTGTGGATAAAGGACCCCAAGTGGTAGAATTAATTTAAAAATTGTTTAGCAGCAGACAGAGTTCAGATTCAATAAATTGCAGCGTGGGAAACTAACCGGTCATTGACCTTGAGTGAAAAGTGTTCTATATCTAGCACAAGTGAGCATTTTTCAAGAAAGTTTCTGCCTCACACAAGTTTGGAACAAACTATTTTTTCATTAGGGCTTCACAGGTGCGCTGCCAGCCTTTCAGAGCGAGATATGCCCTTTTCTTGAAGGTTTGTAGGTCGTAGTGGTCCAGAAATACCGCAGGTGGCGGTCCATATTCTTGACGTCACAAGCAGATTAGTGTACAATAAACATCGCGCTAATTCCCGTTTTAATATTTTATAATCTTCAACTTTATTTTATTTTAAGAGGTTTGTAGCCTGCTCCTGACTGCGTGTCGGGTATCTCTTATCTTTAGGTATTTTGTCTGCTTGTCCGGCCACTATCAATCATATATTGTTTATTATTTATTTCTGATAACGTGTGTGCACACACACACTGTAGGCACACACGTTTAAATAAAACACAACACGGAATATGGAATAAAATTAAATGGAAGAAAAAGGACAGAAAATCTATACTAATATAATAAAGCTGAAGAGTTTGTTTGTTTGTTTGTTTGTTTGTTTGTTTGTTTGTTTGAACGCGCTAATCTCCGAAACTACTGGTGCGATTTGAATAATTCTTTTTTTGTTGGATAGTCCATTTATCGAGGAAGGCTATAGGCTATCAACATAATAATATTAAGGGGGTTGTAAGGGGTTAAAAGGGGGGTAAAAGTTACTTTTCCACGCGGACGAAGTCGCGGGCGGCCGCTAGTTATTTATACGTTTGTGATTACAATGTTATAGTACAGTTAATAATACATTAATTGAGACAATAGATACCTTATAACACGTTTTCAGGTAGGAGATTTCCCGTAATAAACAGGGTTATTCTCAAATCTTCAAGCTAAATTTTTGGTTGTGAGTCCCTAGCTAACATAACGAAACAAGAGTACCTAAGTCTAAAATTAGGTAATTTATTATTTTAACATATCATAACTAATTCAAGACTACCGTATTAGTATAGGGCTATTCTGAAACATGGTAAAAATTGGTTATAAATTTTTTTTGATCTCCAATACTAACTCAGTCGGAAATGTTTATAATAAATTCCCAAAGAGGTTATTCATAATTATTTTGATCTATATTGACAAGGTGAAGGCCATTATGATTCCCCTGGGAAAACAAAAAAAACTTTATGTGATAGGGCCGGATATCACATAAAAAAAACTTTGGACCGACTACCAAGACAAGCAGACGGATCACCTAATGGTAATCGATTGCCCATAGACACCAGCAATACGAGTGGAGTCACAAGTGCGCTGCCAACAATAAATCCCCTTTCTCCCCAATTAGGCCTCCAGTACCCTCACTCACTCGACGAAACACAGCGCCAGCGCTGCTTGCGGTATTTGTGAGGCCGTGGCATCACTCCGGTCGAGCCAGCCCATTCATGCAGAAGCGTAGTTCACAAGTTTAACCAAAGGCAATAAATATTCACTGGCTAAATTTTGCAAGTTTCAGAATAGCCCTGCGTTGTCATCACAACAGTGGCGTCATAACGACCTTATTAGCAGCTCGGCATCTGAATTAGTCCCGTCTTGTCAACAGCTGTCCCAAATGCTAATGCGGGCGAATACAATACGATGCTTAATTACAGTCCAGTAAGCTGCTTCGGCATGAATAGGCCGACTCAACCGCAGTGAACCCCACGGTCTCACAGAAAATTAAAAAAAAATGTTATCTACTTTTACAAAGTTTTTCTTTTATGTGATAGGTAACACAGGTGCTTGAGCTATAGGTAGCTCAGTGTCAGATCAATGTATGTGATGTAGTGAAAATTATTATTACTATTTATTTATAGGTGGCAGACGAGCAGATGTATCACCTGATGGTAAGCGATCGCCCATAGACAACTGCAACAGCCGTGGAGTCACAAGTGCGCTGCCAACAATTAACCCCCTTTCGCCCCAATTGGGCCTCCGGTACCCCCACTCACTCGAAAAAACACAGCGCTGGCGCTGCTTCTTTAATGCGGGCGAATACAATACGATGCTTAATTACAGCCCAGTAAGCTGCTTCGGCATGAATAGGCCGACTCCACTGAGTGGACTCCACGGCCTCACAGAAAATGGGCGTGAAGAGACGGCGGCATCGGCGTACCTACCCAGATTCTGGGGTGAAATAAGTTTTTTTTACAAAAAGGGGGGTAAATCAGATGTTTCGCAAGCTATATAGGTGCTTACAAAGAATATAATAATATGTTGATTAGCTAAAAATATCAACATCCGTCGCATAGTTACCGAGATTAGCGTGTACAAACAGACAAACATAAGTGTATGCATAGTTACCACGTTAATCGCTATCTTTCTATGTAAATATGTTTAAACCGGACACACGTTAATGTTTTTAGATTAAGAATTTGTTACGATGTTGTAATTAGGGATTAAGAAACATGTGTAATTACATCTTAATTACAAGTCTGTCGAAGAGTTGGCTTCTAAGGCAACCTCATTTTAACCTGAAGCAGGCCTGTCCCACTCCGCGTGTAGGTATCGAACTTGCAAGTACATGCGGCGTCCCCTCCGGAGGGCCAAATTAGTAGAAAATCACGAACGAGCGGCGACGCACGCGCGACAGTTTCTTGCGATAGAAAGAGAACGCACTTCTAGGTATGAATAAGGTTAGGCATTGAACGCTGGGCGGTTGGAATTTCAACGTTAGATTATACTAGTCTGAGTCTTTATTTCCATAAACGGTTTTTAGAAGTGGGTCTTCTGTACCTTGTACTATTAAGTATTCTGTGCCTGAAGCCAGACGTCGCCCGACGCTCGGGAATGTTGAGATAACGTACGTGCTACATCTATTTTAGTTTAATTAAGTATATTACATTTTAAGTAAATAGATAAAAATACATCCTCCAACCAATTACCTAAGCGATAAGATAATGAAGATAACGGATCCTTTACTATTAGATACACTGATCGAAAACAATGAAGCTAAATATTATAAATAGGCATCAAAAAGCAGTCTCAAAAAGAAAATTCTCTTCATTCTAGCGCATAAAATAATGTACACGGTGTTTACATGGATCATAGGGATTTCGACACAGCATGCGTGGATTAACCCCGCGTTTCACCCTAAATAATGTTTATTACTTGCGTGGGTAGTCGCACCTTAATAGAATCGGGTCTAAACATTACGTCACTGAGTAGCAACATTTGTTGACGTGGATGGATCTCGCTAAAAGGCGCATATTTTTATTCTACCAAACTACCATCGCTATTGTAAATGATTTTCCGGGTGTTCTCAGCTCTTACTGAGGCTAAAGACTGGTTTATAAAGAGTGTATTTGTGAACATTTAGGTACATTCCTTCAACCACGTCTTGTACTAATCATTATGAATAAGATTAAGAAGGGTACAGGGAAGAGCAGAGAATGTCACTTCTTTTTCTGAATTTGATTAAAGGCAATTTTTTGCCTAAAGTAGTTTAGTCCCCAATTACTTATTTAAAAAAAAGTAAACAGGATATTCTCTGTTCTTTGCCTGTACCCTTCTTGTTCCATGACTTTAGGAAATTCGCAGAAAAACCACCCAGCTTTTCATACAAAGACGGTCACGCGACTTGTTCATGTTTGGTTAAGAGGCAGACTTTGATCAGTTTAATTAGAGAGATTTTTTCAGAACGTATTTCTTATATGTATTTAATTTCCGTGTAAGAATAGAAAGTTTTCTTGTTGTAAAAACAAGATTATGTTACGTAACTTTCACGTCAATTTAGCTTTTAGTTTGGTAATTACAACGAAACGACTGCTATCTGACCTTTCCTGCCCGTATAGTTACGTTCACAATTCGTCGTTTCTATTAGTCTGAAGTGACGGATCATTAACGATTAATCTTAGCATAATACGGGCCTTTATTAGTCAACTAGTAATGGAGTTTGGTTTGCCACTAAAAGAGTTTTCAAAATTAAATAGACTCTTTTGTTACCCAAGTCCAGGCTGAAATAATGATGCATAGAAACGAAATACTGAAACTAATTTTAGTACATACCTACTGAATAATACTGATATCGTGATTATTTTTGCGCGAAACGTCAGCCTGATCGGAATTTCTTTAATAAATTGATCTCAATGTTTACGTTAGCTGAATAATAGTGATGTATGTATATGACTTGCATCAATATTTTGTAATAGGTATATTCACTTACATAATATTAACCTTCTTTTTTCTATAAGAAAAGTAACATTTAAAGATTTTGTATACTTTTGTTAACCTGTACGAGGGTTATTCTTCGAAATCTAAGTCGTCAAATCCATTGAGATTTTTAAGACACGAGCCTTAAAAAGGACGGCATCTGATATAAATAGAATGTAGTGTAACTCTATTCTCCACACTTAGACTCTCTTTCGGTCCATTGTAGGTAGTGTGATGACAATGAACGCATCATCTGATCATTGATGTAACTGATGTCCATTTGCTGCCATGTTCACTTATCATCAGGTGACCCACTTTCTAGTTTTCCTCCCTAACTCATAAAAAAATAAACTTTATCGATATTACTACAACATCGACCTGACCCTGAAGTCTGGAGAAGTAAATAGTTCAAGCACTTTGTGTACTGTTGTTATTAGAAATCAACTATAGATATATGAAATGTAGTTTCCTAAATTGACTTAACCGGGAATCGAACCAGGGACCTTTCGCGCTTCGGGCGAACACCTTAGCCACTGCGCCATCGAGGCCGTCCATCAACGGAAAACAATTGATTTTTTCACTGTGTCTGCTGTCTGGGCCTTACTTCATAATTTAGAAAAAATCTTTTCTCTCTTAACAGTAACGTTTCAAAATAGTAAGGTGTTAACATTTTCGTGTTAACTTCCACCTTTTTTTGCTTTTGTGTCGGGGTTAAAAATAGCGGCGTGTTTATGCCCAACATTTTCATGTCATTGTTCAACGCTTGTAGCCGGAAAAGTGGTAATTTACAAGTTACTCACATTTGAAACGTCCTCGCCCGCGGGACTTGCTGTATTTAGTTCCAAATGAGTTTATTAGGCTAATGGCTTTTGCCACTGAATGGTCACACACACATGCACGCAACGTTACTGTAAGATTGATAACATGATAAGCGTTAAATTCATTGTACGCGTATGTAGTATTGGGTTGTTTTATTGTCTTACTGCAGAACTTAAGCAATTCATACCCTGGATGTGATGTAAATGGACTCCTGTTTCCGCACTTAGACTCCTACTTAGTCCACTGTATTTCATTCATCTAGTGAGTTAAACTGCAATATTCAGATATTACAGTTAACTCACTAGACCATCGGCGATATAATTAACTAATGCGTTTAGGAATTCACTCGAAAGAAACTTTACGGCGTCGGTAATGGTCTGTTAAAATCTAATTAACTTAAAGCGATGAATCAAATCGCTGACTCAACAAGAGTAGATTCAAATACTAACAATACTGCATTGATGTAGGTAACTCTTAAATGCGAATTCTGGTCTTGTAAAAGGAGTTACACTATAAACTCTAAAACCGGGAAATCTGGTCATACAAGCGCGCGCGCAACTAAAACTGTCTAGTTACATCTTTACTTTATATGTTTGTATTAAAATCCGAACGATACCGCGTAATGTAAACACGCCTGGAATAACAAACTTGCTTTATATAAGAGACATGCGCGCGAGTTGCCGCGATAACTATAAAAACAGTAAGTCGAAAATTTACGAAATTGATAAAATGGCTGGTAGAAAAAAAAGAAAATACAATATTGACCATCACAACATTCACAGTATAGAAAACCACTTTTATTTATGTGAAGGTAGCCGACGAGCAGACGGATCACCGGATGTTAAGCTATTGCCGCAGCACCTGCAACACCAGTATAGTCACAAGTGCGCTTAACCCCCTTTCTCCCCAATTGGGCCTCCGGTACCCTCACTTACTCGAAAAAATAAAGCACAGGCACTGCTTCATTTTCCCCTCCCTTTCATAAGTCCAGTGTTACACCATTGTTTGGATGAGACAGGTATATTTTCGTTTGTTACGGGACCGTTTTGTGATAAGCCATTATTGCTATAAGTAGTGCGATATAAAGCGTCGCAGTCAAAGTTTTAGGTTAATTTTTTTCTTTGCTTTGATTTAGGTATGTTTTTAAACATGTCGTGTGAAATAAATCACTTTCATGAGTCACATTTCAAAGTTGCTATTTACTCATTGTAATATATAACTTTGTAAGGCCCAGACAGCAGACACAATAGAAAATAAATGGTTTTTGTCTTTTAAAAGGCTTTTGGACCTTACGACGTTAAAACGGACAGCTCATGTTATTTATTTATTTAAGCTTGATAATATTTTTAGGTTCCAGTTAAGTTAGACGGGATAAACAGCAGTTTGTTGAGCATTACTTGACGATCCAGAATATAGGTAGGTCCTACTATATCTCGTTTTGGACATAAGTCGACTTACTGCTCTTGTAGTTATCGCGGCAGTAATCATATTGAAGCTTCCGCTTTACTCGCACGTGTTTTATCGTTTTATTCGGATTTGATTATTTTTCTATAAGAAAAGATATTAATGTTGTTTCTAAGTGCTTGAGGCCATAATTTGAGAATTTAAAAACTCAAAAGAAATCGTACAACCGATAACCTTGGTGTAATCGAGTTTGGCCCTCCATTCTCGTGCTTGTGATATCTTCTATACTATTTATAATGAGATAACTTCAACTATAAATTATTACAACGGGAATTAACGCGACGTTTATATCTAAAAAACTGAGATAATTTCTATAGATAACGACAAGGCTTATATGTAAACCGAAAACACGAAACGCTTGCGCGATGTAATTGAGCACAGCGCCATCTATTGGTTCGTTTCTGAATAACGGTCCCGAAGCGAAGTGAGGGCGGGCCACTATTTATCTATATACTAGATATATATCGCAAAAAACAAAGCTTTTATGTACCTATAGTTTTCGCGTACGAGTATATCCCTGGATATATGAGATGAAAATGCATAATGCATACCAGACGGCGAAGATACGCCACTGATCCGAAAACGCCAAACTTGTGGATTGTTAATTCAAATGAACAAAGAGACAAGTTTCTGATTCGCCATTGTTGCGAGCTTCCACCTCGTAAGTTACCATCGAGATAAATTGATGAAACTGCTTCACTGTGTATTCACAGTTCGACTCTTATATCTTATTGTGAGTAAACGAGGCTTGTTCGAAGACGATAAAACAAATACAAGAATGTTTGGCGCAAAATGGAAGATTGGAAGGAGTGAAAAATATATTGCAGTGTTCTTTTTATACGAGTACTTCAACGATGTTACATATTCGTGTTCCATGGCGTACGAAACGAATTCATGCACCGACACAAATGTTTGATGATGAAACGGATATTTGAGTTAGATCCGGTTGTTTGTAGTACCTTCGTTGTTTCATAGTACGTACACCCACACATCAAATGCAAATTATTTATTTCTTTGTAATACACAGGTGACATGATACAGATGTTCAAAAATATATAATAATAAGAGTAGCACTATGTCTTGCCCTTTGTAGGCGTACAAATGTATGGGTAGGTTAGGGATTAATTGAAAATTAGTTTAGTTAGTTAAAGTATAGGTACAAAACTTTCCAATTTCTTTAGTCGACTCTCATTTTATTGTCAAACACTTTAGGTTGATGTCATTTGAGGAAATTTGACAGGTTGTGGTAAATGTGGCACATCAGGTACCAACAAGGGAATTAATGTGATGCTATCTCAGTTTCTGTTCATCTTAACCCAGTTCTCGATTGCGTCTAGTCAAGCTTTAGAAGCCCAGAGTACGCTTGAACGATGATCAAAGATTTGATGAGTCTAATGATTCCAATAATGCGACTGTCGTCTGATTTCAATCAATCAAAAACAATCCTTAATGCAGGGGAAAAAGACCAACTGAATCATAGTTGTACGTTTCAGAATAGTATCCGAAACGTGCTGGTTTAAACGTGTAGAATATGACCATCAATTTGAAAATCGTTTCATGTAAAGATACTCTGTCTTTATAACTTTATTCTAAGCCCGACTCCTCGCCTCTTCTTCTAGGAAAAATATAGCCCCTGTTTTCTCTTTAGCATGTTAGTCTTCACACTCATAATTACATATACATATAAGCTGTTACGTTCGACGCTGAAACATGTTTTGTATGTTATGTTGACGGATTTACGCCCAAATTCCGACGTTGAAAAGCCGATTCCTTTGAGATTGTAATAAACTTGCTAAGGGGCTATTAACTTTGACGGCTGTTTTACAAATTAATATATAATAATAGACTGAATACTGTTTTAATTGAGTGAGTCGCTATTCGAAGCAAAAGTCTAGTATATAGGTACTTTATGCGTGAGAAGAATTGAAACACACAATGTGTCAACAAATAATATACATTATTTTCATCATCAACATCATCATCATATCAGCCCACATCCACCCACTCCTTTCCGTTACGGCCAACCTCATCCATAGTTGCTACTCTAGACCAGTGGTGGTCCGCGTACCACTGGTCCCTGGAGGCATTCCAAGTGGTCCGCGAAGACATCGTAATAAACAAGTGACGTGACGAGATGAGTCGAGTCAACACAACGCAAACGGCACCGCGACGCATGTCCGAAGTGTGTGGTCCCTGACACAACAGAATTTTGGTAAAATGGTCCCTCATGACTTAAAGGTTAAGAACCACTGCTCTAGACCACCTGCCCGTTGGTTTGGCGATATTGTAATATTAGTATTACAATATCGTCAAACCAACGGGCAGGTTGTCTACCGACAGGACGAGTCCCAATTTTTGCTGCCATTCGGTAAGCTTTTTAACCCACCTTGCCAGGTATCCTGCCCATCTCCACTTTAACTCACACAATCGGGCACCAACATCGACTACCCTAGTTTTACTTTGGATTACATTACATTTTTTCACGACAAAGAAAAAGAGGTAACCTTAATCGCTCTTTTCAAACCGAGCCGCGACGTTGAAAGAAAAAGTTTCTCAATTTGTCAGAGACTTATATTTTTGTTTGTTTTAAACTAAAAGACAGACTGAAAGTCAATAAGTCAATGAATGTAAAAAAAAATATTACTATCATTACATACCTTGACAAATAAATTTTTGGAATTACATTTAACTCAATTAAAAAGATAGCTACATACCAAAGTGATGTCTGATCGGACGTACTTCAAAAAAAACAAGTAAAAAAAGTAAATAAAAAAAATGGGAGTACAAACACAACTAATAACATTTTAGTAGTCATTTTATACATATAGCTACAAAATATTATGTTATAATATCCATGAAATCCGTGAAATGACTTGTTAGATAGGGCAACAGGGGACAAGGGCCGTCCTATCTTAATCTCCTCACTATTTGAAGGGTCTATCACGATTATTTCGGCCTGCTCCTGGATCAGGGCAAAGCTTAAGTACGTGAGGGCTGGAAAACTTGGGTTCAAATGGTAGCCCTACAAATAAAAAACTTGGGATATCAAAAAACTTTTTATAATACAGTTTTAAATGAGGTAGGTAAATATTATTTATTTATTCGTGACTTATGTAGTTCCTTTTAAAAATACAATAAAAAACTTCGGACTAATCCAGAAGGCGTTCCGGAGCAATAAGCAATAATTATTTTCATATAAACTTGCATCATAAATGATATGTTTTTTTTTAGTTTTATCATTTTCTTATTTAAGAAGAAGGGACACACACGCATTTTACCACTTTGGAAAGGTATCTAAGGCTATATTATATTATTTAAAGACTTATCCATATAGAACTATGAGTTGGATGAAAAAAATATGTTGAGTTTCAGTTCTATGTATGGGGAACCACCAACATTTTTTTTCTATGACAATCTTAATGCGATTTACAGAAAATATCAACTTAAGTACTATGTTGCAACAGAATATCTCTTATAGTTCAAGAAAAGTGGCTATGACGTACAAACATGACAAATCTATAAAGGTTTTTCAGCATTTGGCTACACAACTCTAAAAAGGGAAAAGTCGCAATAACTCATAAATAGAACTAAAATCGAAACGTGCGATACAATAGCTGCTTCATAATTAGATAATTTATATTCAAAGTGTAGGTAAATTTTGAAATATTAGTTTTGGATTAATATAACAACGAGTTCTATTTTATAAATCAGGGTAAAAGATATCATAAACGGCGGCGTGAATTACAGCAGAAAAAGTAAGTATTAAAATTTTGTGAGGAACGTAAAACTAGATGTTAACGACGCTCAATTTTTCATAAATTTAAAGAGTTGAGCATTCGTTGGAATATTTTAAAATGTTTTACAGTTTTATGATAACGACCGGTTGCTCCGTTTGTGATGGTGCATTTAATTTCATTACAATTGGAATGTAAGTTAAGATACGTACCATTACCTTGTCATAAAAAACGTCTGTATCCCATGTAATTTAATAGTTATTTTATCAGTTGTGCTGAATCCCAGCGGTATTCGCGCACTTGTGACTCCACTGGTGTTGCATGTGTCCGTGGGCGGCGGCAATTGCTTTCCATCAGGTGATCCGCCGGCTCGTCTGCTACCTATCACATAAAAAAATTATTTCCGAACCGGTTCAACATTCAAATCTTCAAGAAACGAGCCTATATCTTTCTAAAAGGCCGGCAACGCATTCGCACTCCTTCTGGTGTAGCTAATGTCCATGGACGGCGGTGATCACTTACTATCAGGTGACCCGCTTGCTCGTTTGCCTTCCTATAATATCAAGAAAAAAAATCCCACTAATATTATAAGAAAAATAAATCTTTATTGCGGTAAATGTGGTTACAATAAGTAAAGTGTGGGTACAATAAGTAAGTGTGAAAGTTTGTAAGTATGGATGGATGGATGGATGAAGATGTCTCTTTCATGCAAAAACTAACGAATGGATTTGTATAAAACTGTACAATAAATCTGAATAACACATAGGCTACAATTTTTAAAAAATATGTTTTGTGTGGGATGTCCAAAATATGCAAATAACTAACTCCTCCAAAAAATGTCCAAAATATGCAAATAAATAAAAACACGTGTCGTGTCAATTTAATACAAAATGAACAAGTCACGTGACTTGGTTTGAAAAGTAGATTTTTTATGCGAATGTAGGTTTTTTTTTAGAATGATGTTGTTTAGAAAGATGTAGTTAAAGTTATGTAGTAAATATTTACGGAGACACCCTGTTCATATCTCGTTACCTTCATACAAATTATTGTGAGACATTTCTTATTTTATAATTACAACTGGAATCAAGATAGGTTTTGTGAACACTCTTTGTTCGTAAGATTGATTACTCAAGGCACAGAGAGTACAATAGTAGGCTTTGTATCTGTGTCACTCCTTTTCAACATCGCACATTTTGGGTCTACAACGCGTTATGTGCCATCGTTAAACATTGATGTTACCGGGAATGTTTAGAACTTAGGCATATTATGCAATGCCTAGGAAATGAGTAAAATTCCCGGCGCCATTTGTTTGATTACCTACTTAAAATAAACTTAACAAAAAGAAACTCTGCCGGAAGCTTTTTTATGTTAGGTGGTAGACGAGCAGACGGATCATCTGATGGAAAGCGATTGACTCCGCCCTTGGAAACCTGCAACACCGGTAGAGTCACAAGTGCGCTCCCTTTTACCCCTTTTCGCCAAAGCAAAGTTAATTAAATAACGAATGGCAAAGGATTTAAAACAAAGTTAGATTAGGCATTGTCACAACAGACTCATGGCACAAAAACAAGGGTTATCTGTGCCGTTTTAACATTCTATAGGTACGGACAGTCGCACATCAGGTTACTACAATCTGTCAAATTTCCTCAGTTGATATTGAACCAAACACGTTTGACATAAAGGTGAGGTTCGATTGAAGAAATTTGACAGATTGTAGTAACCTGATGTGCGGCTGTCTGTACATTGCCTAGGTATTGTTTACAATACCAGATAATACAAAGTATCGGTAACATGTAATTTAATTTAACGTGTATTATGTATTTACACTATAATACTTGATCTTGAGTGTTCAGGGATGTCGCTCAGATTTCTCTTTGATGCTACCTGTTATGTGAATAGTTTATTAATATTATATTACACATCAAGTAAGGTCTGTTTTGTGGGTAACAATAAGGGTAGTATCCAATAGCATCAAAGGTGAATCAAAACGTTTGATTGATTTATAAGTTGAAACGAGAACCTGTGGAATCTGATAGCAGAGAGATAATGACTGGATCAATTTGGGGAATAAAATGGTTGGTATGCTTATTTTTCCGTTTTATTTTCCGGTTCGGTTCCCGGGCAATGCAAACAAAATTGAAAAAACTTTGTATGCAAAAACTTAAAAAAGAAAACATCCCAGAAACTCAGAAACTCGACCCAGGAATTGAACCCGGGACCCCAAGATCACGGCCCGCTACTGAAACCACTAGGCAAACTCTGTTATAACAAAGCCACATTTTTCGTTATTATACTTTCTCAATAGCTACGAGTACAAAAGTTTTCAGCACTTTTCTCTAACCCTTAAAAAGAAAAACGTAAATCAATATCTGCCTTCGCCTTCGCCATTCATTGATGATACTCGTTGGTACAATATCACAAAAGAAGACACAAATTCATGCACCTTATGGGCCCCTTTGTCCAATAGTTACAACTCTTTTCCACCCTTAAGGTGTGTCTTAACAGAAGCGGAGCAGCGTGTAGTTGAGCGGAAACTTATTAAAATTACCAATCACATTGCTCAAAATACAAATCTCATCTCAGCTCCGATTCAGTTGAAACAGTGTTAGCTGAAGTTGTGCCCTGTGGCTAGGGGCGTTAAGAATACTGCCAAGGTACTCCCGGCCTGTCGTAAGAGGCGACTAAACGGGCCTCGGAGTACGTGAGCATGCCACTACTGGGGAGTGGCTTGCTCAGTATCACGACTCCGCGAGGGAAAAAATCCTACTGGGTGTCCTGGTAGGTCGCGCATTTGAGAAGGGCTGCATTGCGCCAAACATTTTGGCTCAAAGTGGCGAGCGCGATTTGCGGTACGGTCCAGTCCCGGCTGTGGGGTATCCGACCGCGATTGCGCTGAGATGGACACCCCAGGGGTTTTGGTTAGGGTTAGTAGAGTCCCACACACCACCTTATTTCCCACATGTGGCAAGGTCAAGGCCATGATGGTTTCCCCTGGGAAAAAAAAGGGTGGAGCAGGGCTGAAAACAAAATGTATTTACAGCCCCGCACGGCTCATTTCCACTTCACAGCTCCGCTCCACTACTGACACCCAGCTTCACAACTCAGCCCTGCGCCGCTTATATCTGCGCAGCTTTAGTGGAAACACCTACCTTTACACGACCCTGCGCCGCTCAACTCCGCGCAGCTCCGCTTCTGTGGAAACACACCTTTAGGGTGCATGATAAACCATATATCCTTATGCTATTAATTTTCTTCCGAACCAGACGTCTGCAATGTCCGTTAACTAAGGGGCAACCTGGCAGTGTCAGACCCTCGTTATAATAGAGGTCAAAGTAGTAGCCTACACTTTCGAAAGTGGTGATTTACCGTTAGTTCATGATCCGACGAACTATTTTGTACGGCCGAGTAAACTTTTACAGTGATGTAGCGTATCGCGTTATCGATATGTTGATTGTAAACCGACTTAAAAAAAGGAAGAGGTTCTCAATTTGTCTGTATATATATGATCGCAGCTGGATCGTATAACCCGCCGTTTTACATGACGGCTAGCTGTTATTAAAAACAAGGTCGTCTTGAAATGCGGCGGATCAAAGATTAGCAATCTTGCGACATCTAGCGGTTTTTTCACACGCAATAGCCCTCATTTATTGTATTTTTTTATGCCACCACCACCACAGGTAGCGCCACGAGTGTTTAAGATCGAAACAAAAATACTACTCTAAAGACGCGAGGCGGCGTTTCATTTTCGTTTTAATAGACTAAAAACAAATCAACTTCTCTGCTTTTTTGTACTAAGTAATCCTATCATTTCAAGAAATACAACTCACTAAAAATAAGACAGCATTATTTTACAAATATCTAGGTAATTAATTTTATTTTAATAGTATTCTAAACCTAAGTAGGGACTCAAAGTTATTCGAAGCTCACTGAGAGTACTTAGAAATCCCAGCCCTCTTTTAGTTGAAATCCCTATATAAAAAACTATATCTCTAGTATCAATTTTGTAACTATAATCCTAAGGGATTCTGGAAAATTTAGGCTTTTCTAGCAAATTGGGTACTGGCTAAGATAATCTATAGGCTAAATTGCCTATTCGTATGAAAACGCGTAACAATGTTGCGATAGAAATTGATAGTAATAAGATCTTCTTGTAATAGATTGGAATCGACTTCCGTGTAATATAATATTATAATCATTATAAAATGTTAAAAGGAAACCAACGGCTGCGCTACAGATCACTGGGGAAGTTTTTCTGTTAATAAATTCTCAGTTTTGAAACAATGTTTGGAAGTTGGCGGTCTTGTGCCCCCTGTCACAAAATATATAATTGACACAGAAAGTTGACTCCCACTAAGAGCTAAAAACATGTCATGTACTCACGCGTGCGCACTAACGGGCAAATACGCCTTTTCGACCACATTAATCCTAGCTTATGACATAAGATTGTCGAACTGTCGAGGTCTGCGGTAATGGCGGCGCGCTTATGTACTCATGCCGGGCAACAACCCTAGCATATGTCAACGAACTCTTCTAAATTCAAAATCAGGCTAAGTCTACCTTCTGTGTGTAATTATTTTGTGCCCCTGTGCTTTGGAGAGAATGTTAATTCAAGTGACAAGCCTTACGCTTTATGCATGCGTTAAAAAGTAATATCTGTCAATCTATACTCTGATTTTTCATCATGTCGAGTAAACTGACAGATGCAAATGTCAAGTTTCTATACATTTTGCCATTATGCATCTGTCAAATTGAGTGATAATGGGGATGACACATTAACAGCTATCAGTTTACTCCCCGTGATTAAAAATCAAAGTATAGAGGTAAACTCAATTCCCAGAATTGTTCACAAGGGGTAGTCACATCGAAAAGGTTAGAAACCACTGCTCTAAGCAATCTAATCGTGGGAAAGCCACGTTTTGATATGAATGGGTCGGCTCGACCGAAGTGATATCACGGCCTCACAGAAGACTGGCGTAAAGCAAGCACCTGCGCTGTTTCGCCAAGTGAGTAAGTGTACCGTATCCGGCCCAATCGGGGGAAAAGGGGTTAATGTTGACATCTTACTAATTGTGACTCCACTGGTGTTGCGGGTGTGTATGGACTGCGGCAATCGCTTACCATCAGGATATCTGTTTGCTCGTCTGCCACCTATTACATAACATACCTAGTACCTACAATAATCAAATTTATTCTGTCAAATAAAATGGATATTATTTTTTGTGATGTGAACTGTAAAAAATCTGCAAAAAACAGTAGGCACTCGCCAGTGTAAAAACAGTACTTACCTAAGTGTCAAAATATACTTAAGATGGTCCAATGTCCAATAAGAGTGTCTCGACATGATGCCATGTACTTACATGCACGATTTACTGATTCCCAGCTACAGGCCAAATACCTACCAAAATGTTAAACCAAATGCATACGAAAAAAATATCGACAACTCACTATTACATCTCTATCTACAAGGTAATTGATTGTACGTAGTTCTCATAAGTAGGTACATCTAATAAATACTCCCTTTATTTGCCAGGCCTTCATAGAGATGAGTCTGACTGGTGAAGAGTGAGCGAGACATAAGGTCCCTTAATTAGTTTTTCTCATGTTTCGAGGCGAGAGCTAATATCATTTTGTTTACATTATCTTCGTTAGTGTTATTTGAAACACGAATTTCACGAACATTTTAGAAAATGATTACGATATCATGGAATAATAAACTGGCAATTTAATGTTCTGTACACAAGGCCGCAACGAAAACGCCCGACATCTATTTTTAGGGTTCCGTAGCAAAAATTTCAAAAAGGAACCCTTATAGATTCGTCATGTCTGTCTGTCCGTCACAGCCGTTTTATACCGAAACTATAAGACCTATATTGTTGAAACTTTGTAAGCAGTTATGTATTTTGTAATCCGCTTGTTAAGATTTTCATACAGAAATAGAATTTTTTTTTTATTATATGTTTGGAAATAAGTAGTCAGTCGCTAAACCAAGAGGCCAGACGGATCTCTCGGAAGATGGAACGTGGCCAGGCATGTTCTACCAAACTTTGTTCCAAGAGTTTTCGAAATTTGTTGATTTTTTTTCTAATCCCCATACAAAACGACCATGTCACGTGGCCGACTTTTTATGAAAATATGTAATTTTTTTGCGAATTTCCAAAATTCATAGAACTTAATATTGTTTAGAAGTAGTTGGGGATGTATATATTTACAGACAGACTATTATACTTTACGATCTCCAAATAAGTAAGCACATTTTAGGTAAATTAAATCAAGTACTGAAATATTTTCGGCACAGTGTAGAACTATTATCATCGACATTGCAAATGACATATTATTATCTTCATATTTTTTTGTGTATGGACGTAAATAGATAAATTGATTGGACCATAAAGAAAGGCATTCCACCTTTTGTTATGAATAATACTTGAAAGGGTAAAGGATCCTCATCTTGGAAATAGCTCGTATTCAATTTCATCATTGTTTGGTTCATCAAATCAATAAGTATTTCATACAATGAAAGTGAAAATACCAATAATTGTTTTATTAATTACGGAATTGAGGAATCTTTAGGTAGGCAAATCCTCAAAACATGAACTAGGTAATAAGGATATTTAACGATATATACCCTGGTGTACAGTCACCTGCAATAAAATGTAAACGTCTCGACTTTTATGTCAGGAGTATAAGGTTCATATTTGAACTGTGAAATTGTAAGCTAAGATGAAAGAAAAAAAGGACATGTCGGTGTTATAAGGATCACACTTGACCAATTGCTGGCTGATATAATAAACCAATAATGTGGAACAAATTAGAATTTTATTATCCTTATCATTTCATATAAACTAGGTCAAAGCATCTTTCCATAAACAAACCATGCATATTACCACTATTAAATGCAGTAACCTAATGGGCCGTAACTTTAAGTCACCAGCTATTTCGAGGTTTGCCTTATCATTACTCGGTTAGGGCAATAAAATAGATGTGCCTGCCACAGTGTAAAGAAAGGCAAGTCATAGGTTGTTTTGATGAACATTGCTCAGCAACGTGGTCTTGAGAATGAGAACTTGCAAGGTTCTCCTATGCAGTTAAAAATGTTAAAAAAAAGCTTTTTTATGTAATAAGTGGCAGACGAGCGGACGGATCACCTGATGATAAGGATTGCCGCGCCCATAAACACCTACAACACCAGTAGAGTCACAAGTGCACTGTCAACTTTTAACCATCTTTCCCCTAGTTGGGCATCCGGTACCCTCACTCACTCAACAAAACACAGCGCAGGCACTGCTTCAGCCGGTCTTCTGTGGGGCCGTGGTTTTACTCGGTCGACGCCCATTCATGCGGAAGCGTGGCACTCCCACGATCTTTTTGCGTATTGACGTCATCTTCATTATCTCAGTGTGCGAGTATTATTCCCGGTCACATGAAAATTTCACGGCTTGGTATCACTTGTGTTTGCGCACACACTAGATCATCAACCTGATATGATCGATCGTTGAGAATGGCCGTCGTAACTGAATTGGATAGATGTTATTATTATTAACTATATATATATTCTTGCTCAGCCGTAGTAACCCCTTCGCAATTAGCTGTACTCCTCTACGTCAAGGTTGTTTGGTAGAGATCGCTATCAGCAATAAGATTTCCGAAATTGTACTATTCACATCTGAGTTCAAAACTTTTCAAACAAAAGTTTATAGATTCGGTAACCTTCTATCTGTAGTCAAACAAAAATTTACAAACAAAAACCTTCTCTCTGTGGAAGATTACAGAACATCCAACCTTTTGTTTGTAAAGAGTATCTATCTATCTATGACGGGCCACTAGCTATTTTAACCATGTGTCCCTACTGCGGAGTCATTTACCCTCATAATATCCCCATTGGCGTACAAAATGAGGTGCTCAACTGACAATGAAGTCTTATTTTTCCTGTGAAGTTTGTTTTCATCGGGATGACGAATGCAGTAATATTTTCAGAGAAAACTTTGCCCTTGTTTTTGTGGACTTGAAGGGAACTTATATATTTTATAGTGGCCCGCCCTCACTTCGCTTCGAGTCCGTAATTCAGAAACGAACCAATAGATGCCGGTGTGCTCAATTACATTGCGCAAGCGTTTCGTGTTTTCGGTTAACCTATAAGCCTGGTCCTTGTCTATAGAAGTTATCACTTCATAAATAATATAGAAGATAATAATAGCTATTGGTATAATAATAATAAAAAGTGTAATGGGATATTGTTATGACGTACAAATAAATTAACAGTTTTGGAAGTTTTGTTTAACTCCATTGTGGTATCCAAGACAGGAAATAGCACCTCTTATAGTCTGCGGCATGAAACAATAGCGATGACCTTGAGTGCGCAGAAACCAATTTTAGTAGAAAGTCTTCTTTTTTACAAGTACGCAAACTAACGGTTCATCACTATTGATAGATGCCGCGGACGATATACCTCTATTATATACTTCTTTAAAAAAGGTTAAAAAAATAATTTGACTGAATTTTTATAATACGCTATGTAATAAATTTTCCGGAACCAAACTCCATTACAGCTCTTCTTTAACATTGCGTGTTGAGACGGGATGGCATGAGATTTAATACGGTAATAAATTAAGATTACGTTTTGTAATAAGGTGACTACTGAGCGGCCACAGAAATATGTAGGTACATTATCTATAAAATTTTAAGTCTCTAGCTATTATTATGGTTCGTGTGCTACATTCTAGTAAGAGACGGACAAGGAAAACCTGTATTAAGACTACATAGTACCCTATTACCTCATCATCATCAGCCTGTTGCAGTCCACTGCTGGACATAGGCCTCTCCAAATGCTCGCCACTTTGATCGATCTTCGGCTACTCGCATCCAGCTCCAGCCAGCCCTCTTGCGCAGATCGTCACTCCATCAGATGGATTTTTGATATATGATTTTTAATTCTTTAAGTTGACTTATTGTTATTAATTAGGTAACAATAAACCTTTAATATATATTTCTAAGCTATTTTTTTACTGCATTTGTAAAACGAAAATTTTTTTTCTATAAAACCACCTAACATGCAGTATTTTTTTCACCTTACTGCATGTTAGTTGTGTTTCTTGACAAAACAACGAATTCAAACGCAGTAATGCCAATTTTTACTGCGTTTTAATCAGTTTAAATGTTTCTTTTTTATAAAAAATCCGAGTCGTAACTCGTGCCAAAATTCTTAATGGCCATTAATAAATTAATTTATAAGGATTATTTCTTTATTGTTTTTAGACGTGTGAACCAACGTCTATAGATCATTTCTGCATTATTATTTTTTTGTTTATACATCTACTTACTTTTTATATCAAATTCTTAACTTTTAATGGCGTTTGCTCGCAATCGTTATTTTGCGGTTACTGCACTTTAGTCTCTGGTGGGCAGATCTGGCCTGAGGTCCTAAACCTATTACCTGCTCTTGGTATTTCTATCTATATTTATACTTTTTGGGTAAGGAACCCTAAAAAGTGATTTTGAACAATTTTGCATTTAGGCGTTTTCGTTCAAAAGCAGCGTAATGTTGCGGAGATAGTTAATTACATGAATGCACAGCCAAATAAAATAAACGAACCCTAACAAAATATTTACGAAATGCATAGTAATTGTAAGTTTTCTTATGAATCTTTGGTATGTTTTTACTACTGTATTATAGGCGTTGGTAAATGCTTATATTTATCAAAATAAAGTGAGACCGTTTCTTCTCCCCCATCATATTTTACGACATATGTAAATAAGTCAGGATGTTTTCAGGATATGGTATTAGGTATTATACGTATGTCATAAATATACCTACGTGTAAATACAGTATTTTTGTATAATATCTTGACTGAGTAATTTTTTAACACATGGAAAATATAGCTGAAGTTTTTATGATGTAACATGGCCGCTTACAATGGGCCGCTTAAAAAGCTCAAAGTCACTCAGAGGGCAATGGAGAGGGCTATGCTCGGAATCTCCTTGCGTGATCGTGTCAGAAATGATGAGATCCGCAGGAGATCTAAGGTCACGGACATAGCCCAAAGAATTGCGTGGCTGAAATGACAATGTGCAGGGCACATTGCGAGGAGAACAGACGGCCGTTGGGGTGGAAAGGTCCTTGAGTGGAGGCCACGCGCAGGAGGCCGCAGCCGTGGCAGGCCTCCCACCAGGTGGACGGACGGACGATCTGGTGAAGGTCGGGAGAGTCCATTGGATGCTGGTGGCACAGGACCGATCTGTGTGGAGAACTTTCGGGGAGGCCTATGTCCAGCAGTGAACGTCTATTGGCTGAAATGATGATGATTTATGATGTAAACTTAAACTTCATGATTTACACTAAATGCTCGTAAGACTTGTGGCAGACGATGTCATAATACTCGTATTTCATATAGTTCCGCTGGTAATGTAGGCTGCCGAAGTTTTGTGTAATTATTTTGTGTCTATACTGCGCCATAGCTTTCTGTATTATTATTTTCCTGTATTGTAATTTTGTGGTACTACAACGAAACCTTCCTGTAACCAATTAGAATATACCTGTCGGTGTGTTCGGTTCATTTTAAGGGCCCTCAGGCTTTCCTCAGCAAACCTAAAGGCGTACATTAAGAGCCAATAGTATTAGAGCTTTAACGTTGTAAGACCCAAAAAGCCTTTAAAAAAGGCAAAAACAATTGATTTCCTATTGTGTCTGCTGTCTGACGAACGTAATTTACATATAAATTAGAATTTTAGATCCAAATATAGAGTTTATCATCATTTTGAAGATCATTTCCCCTTACAGGCAGAAATCATTAATCATTCGTAGCAGGAATTATGGAACTTGATTGTACGGTTCTAGTTTAAAGCTATATATACAGGGTGTATCTGTGAACATTTACAACCCTTTAACCAATTACATATTATGTAGTTAATTTAACTGTAAGCACATTCGGTTATATTTCACTAAGGATTTCTAAACATATTGGATAATATATTATATCTAACCTAACGTACATCAACGTTTCGCGCAATGGTTTGAGCGCCGGATGAGACGCAAGGGTCGCGGGTTGGATTCCTGCACCAACACAAATGTTTGTTTGAAACGAATATATGTTGGGTCTGGGTGTATGTGGTTCCTTCGTTGTTTCTGGTTTCCATAGTACAAGGGAAAACCTTAGTTTGGGACAGGACAATGTATGTGATGTTGTCTCAATTTATTTATTTACTAGTACGAGTAGCTCGGCCCTCACTTCGCTTCGGGACCGTAATTCAGAATGAACTAATAGATGGCCGCTGTGCTAATTACATCGCGAGCGTTTTCGTGTTTTCGGTTTACTATAAGCCTTGTCGTTGTTTATAGAAGTTATCTCTTTATAATAGTATAGATTATTTATAATTTGTCTTACAATTTAATAATTCTTTCTATCTTTATTTGCAGGTAAGCTTCGACTTACGTGAATGGAAAAGGTTCGTTTGTTGTTTGAAAAGGGTGAAAAAGATCCTTGTTATGTTAGATTTATGAAGGATCTTATATTTTCTATATTAAAGTAGGTAAGAAGATTTTTTAAAGTAGATGGCTAGGTAAGAAGCAGGCCACTCGATAAGCGTAGTGTTGGGCGCCGTGCTACAATATGGGATAATGACATCCGAAGGCTGGCTGGTGTGGGCTGGATGAGAATGGCCGAAACTCGGGAGCAGTGGCTTGCATTAGGGGAGACTTATGTCCAGCAGTGGACGAGAATGGGTTGCTGATGATGATGAAGAATAATTTTTATAACAATTACATAACCATACGCAAGTAAAAATAATATTATCCAAAGCTTTTGTATACTTGCGTATGGTTGCGTTGGTTCGATTAATACCGAACCGAGCCTTTCGTGATTGATTCACGAAATATCGTGTTTTGTGTTAATTTCCCACGGGATTCTTACTTAAATTTCTGATGAATATTGATATCGGTTCGCGAACATCATTTAACTTCGATAACTCTTGCCTCTCGATCAAGGAGTTCAGTGTTAATGTATCGCTTCGGGATCATTTGTCTGACGAACTTTCTTATTCAATTTACGCATATGTATTGATGAGTGACTTGTATAACTATGTGACATTCAGTGGAGGGTAAGGGCACAAAATAATTACACACAGAAGGAAGACTCAGCCTGATTTTGGATTTAGAAGAGTTCGTTGACATATGCTAAGGTTTTGTTGCCCGGCATGATACATAAGCGCGCGGCCTCTACCACATACCTCGACAGTTCGACAATCTTATGTCATAGGCTAGGATTAATGTGGTCGAAAAGGCGTATTTCCCCGTTAGTGCGCATGCGTGAGTACATGACACGTTTTTAGCTCTAGTGGGCAGCCTTTCTGTGTGTAATTATTTTGTGTCTTTGCTGCGCCATAGCTTTCTGTATTATTATTTTCCTGTATTGTAATTTTGTGGTACTACAACGAAACCTTCCTGTAACCAATTAGAATATACCTGTCGGTGTGTTCGGTTCATTTTAGGCCCTCAGGCTTTCCTCAGCAAACCTAAAGGCGTACATTAAGAGCCAATAGTATTAGAGCTTTAACGTTGTAAGACCCAAAAGCCTTTCAAAAGGCAAAAACAATTGATTTTCTATTGTGTCTGCTGTCTGACGACGTTAATTTACATATAAATTAGAATTTTAGATCCAAATATAGAGTTATCATCATTTTGAAAGATTATTTCCCCTTACAGGCAGAAAATCATTAATCATATTCGTAGCAGGAAATTATGGAACTTGATTGTACGGTTCTAGTTTAAAGCTATACAGGGTGTATCTGTGAACATTTACAACCCTTTAACCAATTATATAGTTTAATTTTAACTTGTAAGCACATTCGGTTATATTTCACTTAGGATTTCTAAACATATTGGATAATATATTATATCTAACATAATTTGTTTTACAATTTAATAATTCTTTCTATCTTTATTTGCAGGTAAGCTTCGACTTGCGTGAATGGAAAAGGTTCGTTTGTTGTTTGAAAAGGGTGGAAAAGATCATTGTTATGTCAGATTTATGAAGAATTTTATTAAATTATATTTTCTATTTTAAAGTAGGTAAGAAGATTTTTTAAAGTAGGTAGGTAAGAAGTAGGCCACTCGATAAGCGTTGGACGGCGTGCTACAAGATAGGACGATGACATTCGAAGGCAGGCTGGTGTGGGCTGGATGAGAATGGCCGAAACTCGGGAGCAGTGGCTTGCATTAGGGGAGACTTATGTCCAGCAGTGGACGAGAATGGGTTGCTGATGATGATGAAGAATAATTTTTATAACAATTACATAACCATACGCAAGTAAAAAATAATAATAACCAAAGCTTTTTTATACTTGCGTATGGTTGCGTTGGTTCGATTAATACCGAACCGAGCCTTTCGTGATTGATTCACGAATATCGTGTTTTGTGTTAATTTCCCACGGGATTTTACTTAAATTTCTGATGAATATTGATATCGGTTCGCGAACTCATTTAACTTCGATAACTCTTGCCTCTCGATCAAAGGAGTTCAGTGTTAATGTATCGCTTCGGGATCATTTGTCGACTGAACTTTCTTATTCAATTTACGCATATGTATTGATGAGGGACTTGTATAACTATGTGACATTCAGTGGAGGGTAAGGGCCATGTTACACAAGAGAGAAAATTAACAATCCATGTTCTATTATATTTCCCGTATATTAGAAAACTTGTTAAACCACTAGTCCTGCGCCAGATCGCTATTTAGTCCAGTTAAGTTGGTGCTTACAAAAGGCCCGTCGCACAGTGGACGTTCGTCTAAGAACGAGCCGGACACGAGGGTTGGGTGTAAATATTTTGGTTTTTTTTAAATAAGTATTTAATGAGGCATTAAGCTTTTGTTTAATTTATTACTTATAGACATTGACTTAACATTTTATGATGGTACCATTCTATTAAGTAAAGGTTTTCAGTGTAAAAATCACGACACAAAAACAGTAACTTTCATCTAAAGTGTAAGCTATAAAGTTATGTATTAAACATAAATTAGGAAGTATGTATATGATTTTAAATAATAAGATTTGTATCTATGTATCTGTATATATTATTTCACAGTCATTATCATCAGCTACTCATATTCTAGCTTCTTTTAAAAGCTTTTATATATATTTTCCTGCTATACGGTTTGTGATAACAGGATCTGATAACAAAAGCAGTGAATGTCATCATCATCATCATCATCAGCCTGTTGCAGTCCACTGCTGGACATAGGCCTCTCCAAATGCTCGCCACTTTGATCGATCTTCGGCTACTCGCATCCAGCTCCAGCCAGCCCTCTTGCGCAGATCGTCACTCCATCAGATGGATTTTTGATATATGATTTTTAATTCTTAAGTTGACTTATTGTTATTAATTAGGTAACAATAAACCTTTTATATATTTCTAAGCTATTTTTTTACTGCATTTGTAAACGAACATTTTTTTTCTATAAAACCACCTAACATGCAGTATTTTTTTCACCTTACTGGTTAGTTGTGTTTCTTGACAAAACAACGAATTCAAACGCAGTATGCCAATTTTACTGCGTTTTTATCAGTTTAAATATTTCTTTTTTATAAAAAATCCGAGTCGTAACTCGTGCCAAATTCTTAATGGCCATTAATAAATTAATTTATAAGGATTATTTCTTTATTGTTTTTTAGACGTGTGAACCAACGTCTATAGATCATTTCTGCATTACTATTTTTTTGTTTATACATCTACTTACTTTTTATATCAAATTCTTAACTTTTAATGGCGTTTGCTCGCAATCGTTATTTGCGGTTACTGCACTTTAGTCTCTGGTGGGCAGATCTGGCCTGAGGTCCTAAACCTATTACCTGCTCTTGGTATTTCTATCTATATTTATACTTTTGGGTAAGGAACCCTAAAAAGTGATTTTGAACAATTTTGCATTTAGGCGTTTTTCGTTCAAAGCAGCGTAATGTTGCGGAGATAGTTAATTACATGAATGCACAGCCAAATAAAATAAACGAACCCTAACAAAATATTTACGAAATGCATAGTAATTGTAAGTTTTCTTATGAATCTTTGGTATGTTTTTACTACTGTATTATAGGCTTGGTAAATGCTTATATTTATCAAATAAGAGACCGTTTCTCTCCCCCACATATTTTACGACATATGTAAATAAGTCAGGATGTTTTCAGGATATGGTATTAGGTATTATACGTATGTCATAAATATACCTACGTGTAAATACAATATTTTTGTATAATATCTTGACTGAGTAATTTTTTAACACATGGAAAATATAGCTGAAGTTTTTATGATGTACATGGCCGCTTACAATGGGCTCTCGATACTCGATAATTACATCCAAATTTCATTTATATGGCATTATTAGTTAAAAAGTTATGAATTTAATTCTTTAGATGTTTTTTTTTGTTTCGGCTCTCCTGAAAAGTGATGATTTGGTGATTACGCCCTTTGAGATTTAAGGTATCGATATTATGTAGTTTAATTTTTAACTATGTAAGCACATTCGGTTATTTTCACTAAGGATTTCTAAACATATTGGATAATCCTAATCCTAATCCTAATCCTAACTAATATTATAAAGCGAAAGTAACTCTGTCTGTCTGTCGCGGGCGGCCGCTAGTATAATATATACTAGCGGCCGCCCGCGACTTCGTTCCGCGTGGAAAAGTAACTTTTTACCCCCCTTATAACCCCTTACAACCCCCTTTTCGCAATAAAAAGTAGCCTATGTTCTTTCTCAGGGTCTAGATCATCTGTATACCAAAATTCATTTAAATCCGTTCAGGTAGTTTGGCGTGAAAGAGTAACAGACAGACAGACAGACAGACAGACAGACAGACAGACAGACAGACAGAGTTACTTCGCATTTATAATATTAGTAGGGATCTAACCTTAAACGTAACATAACGTTTCGCGCAATGGTTTGAGCGCCGGATTGAGACGCAAGGGTCGCGGGTTGGATTCCTGCACCAACACAAATGTTTTGTTTATGAAACATAGTTTATGTTGGGGTGCTGGGTGTATGTGGTTCCTTTCGTTGTTTCTGGTTTCCATAGTACAAGGGAAAACCTTAGTTTGGGACCAGGACAATGTATGTGATGTTGTCTCAATTTATTTATTTACTAGTACGAGTAGCTCGCCCTCACTTCGCTTCGGGACCGTAATTCAGAAATGAACTAATAGATTGGCGCTGTGCTAAATTACATCGCGCACAGCGTTTCGTGTTTTCGGTTACCTATAAGCCTTGTCGTTGTTTATAGAAGTTATCTCTTTATAAAATAGTATAGCATTATTTATAATAATTTGTCTTACAATTTATCATTATTTCTATCTTTATTTGCAGGTAAGCTTCGACTTACGTGAATGGAAAAGGTTCGTTTGTTGTTTGAAAAGGGTGAAAAAGATCCTTGTTATGTTAGATTTCTGAAGGATCTTATATTTTCTATTTTAAAGTAGGTAAGAAGATTTTTAAGTAGGTAGGTAGATAAGAAGCAGGCCACTCGATAAGCGTAGTGTTGGACGGCGTGCTACAAGATGGGATAATGACATTCGAATGCTGGCTGTGTGGGGTGGATGAGAGTGGCCGAAACTCGGGAGCAGTGGCGTGAATTAGGGGAGACTTAGGTCCAGCAGTGGACGAGAATGGGTTGCTGATGATGATGAAGAACATTTTTTTATAACAATTACATAACCATATGCAAGTAAAAAATAATATTATCCAAAGCTTTGTATACTTGCGTATGGTTGCGTTGGTTCGATTAATACCGAACCGAGCCTTTCGTGATTGATTCACGAATATCGTGGTTTGTGTTAATTTCCCACGGGATTTACTTAAATTTCTGATGAATATTGATATCGGTTCGCGAACTCATTTAACTTCGATAACTCTTGCCTCTCGATCACAGGAGTTCAGTGTTAATGTATCGCTTCGGGCATCATTTGTTGACGAACTTTCTTATTCAATTTACGCATATGTATTGATGAGGGACTTTGTATAACTATGTGACATTCAGTGGAGGTAAGGGCCATGTTACACATGAGAGAAAATTAACAATCCATGTTATTTATAAATTTCCCGTATATTAGAAAACTTTTTGAATCACTAGACCTGCGCCAGAATCGCTATTTAGCCCAGTCAAGTTGGGTGCTTACAAAAGGCCCATTGTTCTGATTTTGTACGTTATCAAGACATAAATACGTTTATTAACTTAACATAGTGCTATGCTATGGGCGATGTACAGTCAGCCACACATCAGGTTACCACAATCTGTCAATTTCTCCAATTGATATTGTAAGATGAGAGTCGATTGAAGAATTTTGACAGTTTTGTATACTTGATGTGTGGCTGTACGTACCAAAATTTATATTTTTTTAGACTTAATCAGGTTAAGTATATCTAAGTGACAGAAAATTGATAAAGTCTCTAGAGTAGGTACTTTAAAAAGTAAAATAACTTTAATTAGAGCCAATAAAATTGCTATACCAATGGTTGTATACTGTTTTATTCTCCAGTTTTGTTTGTGTGTAGGTTTGGCAGATTACGATAGATCCTTTGGTTAATAGGGTGGGGGTCGTTACCAAAGCGTCATCGAACTAGTCATGTAATGTCACATAACATTGGTTCACTTTAAATGAATCTTTTGGATAAACAAACGGGTACACTATAAGAATGGTTTTTCCAATTTTAATTTATTTTATAGAAGCCATAACCATAAAAACTCGTCCCGGGATAAAATCAGAATCAGTACTGCTGTCCGTAGTAAACTTCTAATTTGGTAGTTTTCTACTTTTAACAGTTGTTTTTCTTCGGCATTTAGTACAAAAGTGTACAGCAATTGAATATTGAATTTCGTATTTCATGAAAAATCTTCTTTACATTTTGTTAGTGATTTAATCCTGTCTGAGGTCTTTGACAAATGTCCATGAATATGAAATAAGGGTACCAAAGAAGCAATTCAATATTATTTTCACGAAACTTTGTTAGTTTATTCTGATTTAGGTCGACCGCTAACTTATAAAGGCAATAAAAAGAGACAACAATGGAAACAGGACAAAAATGATATACAATAACACGGACCAAAATGAGATATACTACAACATTATTTACCCAATAATAATAATAATCCATTTATTTCAGGCAACAAGAACATTTTAAAAACATTTCATTGGCCATATAATAAATACCTTACAGTCTAACATACATATATTATATTATTATATTTATTTTATTTTTATAATTGTGGCGCGTAGAATCTGCTGGCAGCCGTCCTCGAAACTTGCGCTAATGATTTATTTTTTAAAGTCAAAACTTCTCTGACTGCCGCATTAAGAGAGATCCTTTAACTATTATTGTCATTTATTTAAAGAAGGAACTTTTGCAAAACATGGCTGTGCTGGCTCCCAATTCTCGTGATTTCCGATATGAAAAAAACATGGCGGACATTTTGGGAAAACTACACAAAAAATATGTCTTTGCGATTTATATTTTTTCGATACAATATCACAATAATGAGAACAGGGGTTCTCAAGCCCCCTGGCTTGCTATTCTCGAAAGCACTTATCGTGAATTTAATGTTTGTTTGATTTTTTTCCGGATTTCTTTTTACTATTTATTCCCTTCAGATTCTTACAATACAATGTTTCGTTTAAAAAAACACAACTCTTAGCAATCTTCTTGTGTCTTTTTAATCTCGGAGGGCGAGTGACAAGAGCTGGTTTGCTGGATAAATTGGTACAATTTAATAACTGAGATACTCATTTAGGAAATATACTAGTCAAATGACTAGTGTTTCCTCATAAATACCAGGTAGGTAATTAATCTGTCAACTAAAATGAACAAAGCTCAATGTAGGTACTCTTTAGTATCACAATGTTTGATATTCTATAAGAAGACATTAAAAGAATAATGAATTTCGTATTCCGACCGTCATTGTTGTGAATATAAGGCTTACAAGCTGTTAGGAAAAAAAATCCGCTTTAATGGGGTGACTATTTAACCTTTTAGCTTTGACACTTAGTCATCAATATACTGAGGAGGATAAAAGAAAATTTCAAGAATAAGTCCCTGAATAGGAGTAAACCTTAGGTATTTTCAGTGAAGTAGCTGATATTGGGAATAATGTAGCCCACTTGAAATGAGTAGGTAATTATAACCGAGAAATAATAAACATGGCCACAAAATTTTTATTTGGCCACGCGCCCAAACTTCTAATTTAATAACTAAGCATCGGGAAAATTACTTAGCCTTTAATTAACTGATTCATCTTCTTTACAACGGCAACTAAAAATGTAAAAGAAAGCGTCAAATGAATATCCACAATTAATTTAACTTGTCCTTCTGATTTATATATTGCAAACTAATTTACTAACTCAGCCACGGAATTTGTAACTCATCACCATATTAAGTTTTACAGCTTCAATACAACGTCCTCAAAAATAATACATTCAAGCTTCAATACTCAACATCAAAATACTATAACTTAACATCTAAAATAATACTTCACATTCTTTATCGAGAAAATAGCCACTGTACCTACGATTTGGCGCCAGTGCGTGACATGACAGCAACCGGCAAGCATCTGATCGGCCTAGCAATCAGACTGAAATTCGTAATGGCGCCATTGGAGGTAAAAGCACAGTGCTTGGACTGAAAAGAAAGCGTGGAAGGGCCAACTTAAGCGCGAGCGGCATAAATAAGCCAGTAATAATATTTTTACACGCGCCAACATAATGAATTATATTAATAATTTTGCAATAAAAATAATTATGAAGAAATTATTACATAAGTAAAAACATATTAATACTTTCCTTTTTGTTTTCATAGCTGGATTGTTTTTTAAAATGTTTCTCATATTCCTCACAATTAATATAAATCAATTGGCGGTTAGTATCGTCGCGTTGTTGCCTTAAATAGTTCATGTGTAATAATAATAGTGGCTTTAATATAATATTCGATGACAATTTTAGGTAAATTTAACGATCGAATAAATGTAGGATGAGTTACATTTTATTCATACTAAGTTATGAAATTAGAAGCTAATATAATTACTATTTTGGTGTCATATATTAATAATTTAGAAGGTTGCTGTTTGAATGCACACCACAAATTTAGATGCTAAAAAATAACTGCTATGCTGAGTTATAATTACAGTGGCTTACATCAAAGATATTTAGTGGCTGAAATACCATAATTCAGACGCGCATTGGTTGTGGCTGACTTAGTAATTTAGAAGCTAACATATATTTCCTGAGGCGAAAAATGCTATTAAAAAGAAGCTCGTTTAAATAGTACCCATTATAACCTACTGTAGCACTACCATGAGTTTGAAATACTATCCTCGCTATCGAAAACTATCGCTTTGTCTCTTTCATTGTGATTCATTTCAAAGAGACAGAGCAATAGTTTACGTTATGTCAGTGTCAGATGTCAACTCATGGTAGCTCTACTGATTTATGGCTATTCTGAAGCTGAGCAAATCCAACAGTTTAGTAGCTCATATCCTGCCGCACCATCAAAAATGGAACTCGTTGCCATCCCATGTGTTTCCTCTGTCCTACAATATGGACTCCTTCAAACGAAGCGTGAAGAAGCATCTCGCGGGCCAGTATGGCAGTGCCAGCGGATATGATACCGTGCCGTCGCGTCCGTTGTACTGCAACGTGGGCTCTCCTTTTGCTCTTCGCTTTTACTTTTCATCAGGCTGAGGTGAGCCACCATTGAGTAAAGACCATTCGGCATTTTACTAGACTTTCAAGAGGTACCCAAAAAACATATTTATTATACGTAGTTGTGTCGTTTTGAACAGTGCTAATTGTGTGTCAAGTGAGTTCTTCTGTGGACAACTTAGACCTATGGTAAAGAGTGTTAAAAACTGCAATTTCGTTAAGAGTGCTCTTGTCAGAATTCGTACGTTGATAAAATCACAGAACAATATTAGATAAAATGCTAACCATCAGCGTTTTATTGAGTGACTGAGATTTTGACTGACATGGACGGTTGACTATCTAAGTACTTTATCAAAAAACTAGTGGCCATCCCTGACTTCGTTTTGGTACATTATAGTTTCACGTTGTACTAATAGATGGCGCTAGGCGTCGGTTATATCGCGCATGCGTTTCGTTTTTTGGGTTAACCTACAAGTCTTGACGTTGTCTATAGATTTATTCTCTGTATAGAATGACAAGAGTCATATTAAAAAAAAACTTTTCCCTCTTCAATATACCGAGGGGTGAAAGGCTATTTGTTTTAAGCGACATTTTTGCAACTTTACAGGAGAGCGTTTTAAAGTTTTCGATTTCGGAAAAAAAATCATAAAATCTAACTATTTGATATTTTTGCCTGCAAGTTTTACAAATCAGTTTAGTTTTAAAAGGCCCAAATTCTGGTTACATTGTTTACTTTATAATGATAATATCTTCGAAAAAAAATGTCACTTAATACAAAATGCCCACTTAGTAGAGTAAGGCAAAATGATTGAACCGACACTTTATCTGTTGACAGCTGCAAGCAAATTGATTTAAATGTTACTTGCACTGTATTTCAGAGTAAGGCGAAATGATGTACAAACATTTTACTAATTGGATAGGGTAAAATCTATTTGGTTTAAACTCCAAAATTAAATATTTCAGGGTCAAATTAAAATAGCTTAAACAGCAATTTGAAACAACTGCACTTGTATTAAATAGCATTTACTTCTATAACTTTATAAGAATGGTCAATGATACCATGAAATTATTTCTTATTTTTAAGTTTAGATGTTAGTGGAGACGATGTTTTCTTTAAATCAAAAACAAAATTATGTGTTATTATTAAAAGTTTTCACAAATCTTATCAGTTGATATCACATATCAGTTGTCACCGGCGGACACCTTTCACGGAGAGGGAGGAGACATACATATTGGCGTCGTCTTCTCCCCCTCCTTGCTCTTCTGAGCGCGGGGGCGAGAAGATGCCACTCGCTTACGCTCCACCGCCTCCTTCGCTGCCATCACGTGCTCGCTAAAGGCAGCGAAGTCCTTCCAGGCCTCATCACTCGCTAGTATAGCTCTCGCTATACTAGCCAGTGAGAGGTCTTGGCCGACCCTCGCCACTAATGCATAGCGCTGCGGAGCTTCCGACGCACACACCGTTAGGGTGTGTGACGCCAAAGCAACCATACCCGGTTATTACCTGCACCATCCGGAAGGAGACGACACCGTGGCTCCGCTCCAGCCACCGGTCCAAGACCGGGGCGAGCGCGTCGAGCGTTCTCCGGCCGTACGAGGTGCTCAGACCATCGCCTCAGGAGGACCTGACAAGCTTCCTTCCGCACGGCCTCCCGCTTGACGGGGCAGTAGACTCCCCTACTGCCCGCTACTTATATACGCCGGCGAGTACGACGAGAGAGAGGTCTCAGCGAGCAAACAGGCTGCACCGAAACTTACCGTTCGGTAAGCTCGAGCGATCCGCTGCGCCATCACCCGCTGAGGCCGCCGCAAGAAAGGAAGGTATTCCGATTTTGCTAGGGAATCCGATCAGACTGGCGCCCCATTTAGCGCCATTGATCGCAGGATGCCGGCTTAGAGCCGTCGGTGCCTGGATCCTGGTCCGCGCAGGTTCAGCAGCAGCCACGAAAGCGTGTATACTACTACCCTACTACCTGAGCTACCCTGAGGAGTCGCGGGTCCAGGGTGAAGCTGAGATAACGCAACTCGCCTTGACCTCGCCGGAACCTGGGGACCTCAGATAGCAATGTGCCTGATGGAGCGAAGCCTATTACCAGCCCAATTAGGTAACAATAAACCTTTTATATATATTTCTAAGCTATTTTTTTACTGCATTTGTAAAACGAACATTTTTTTTCTATAAAACCACCTAACATGCAGTATTTTTTTCACCTTACTGCATGTTAGTTGTGTTTCTTGACAAAACAACGAATTCAAACGCAGTAATGCCAATTTTTACTGCGTTTTTATCAGTTTAAATATTTCTTTTTTATAAAAAATCCGAGTCGTAACTCGTGCCAAAATTCTTAATGGCCATTAATAAATTAATTTATAAGGATTATTTCTTTATTGTTTTTTAGACGTGTGAACCAACGTCTATAGATCATTTCTGCATTACTATTTTTTTGTTTATACATCTACTTACTTTTTATATCAAATTCTTAACTTTTAATGGCGTTTGCTCGCAATCGTTATTTTGCGGTTACTGCACTTTAGTCTCTGGTGGGCAGATCTGGCCTGAGGTCCTAAACCTATTACCTGCTCTTGGTATTTCTATCTATATTTATACTTTTTGGGTAAGGAACCCTAAAAAGTGATTTTGAACAATTTTGCATTTAGGCGTTTTCGTTCAAAAGCAGCGTAATGTTGCGGAGATAGTTAATTACATGAATGCACAGCCAAATAAAATAAACGAACCCTAACAAAATATTTACGAAATGCATAGTAATTGTAAGTTTTCTTATGAATCTTTGGTATGTTTTTACTACTGTATTATAGGCGTTGGTAAATGCTTATATTTATCAAAATAAAGTGAGACCGTTTCTTCTCCCCCATCATATTTTACGACATATGTAAATAAGTCAGGATGTTTTCAGGATATGGTATTAGGTATTATACGTATGTCATAAATATACCTACGTGTAAATACAATATTTTTGTATAATATCTTGACTGAGTAATTTTTTAACACATGGAAAATATAGCTGAAGTTTTTATGATGTAACATGGCCGCTTACAATGGGCTCTCGATACTCGATAATTACATCCAAATTTCATTTATATGGCATTATTAGTTTAAAAGTTATGAATTTAATTCTTAGATTTTTTTTTTGTTTCGGCTCTCCTGAAAAGTGATGATTTGGTGATTACGCCCTTTGAGATTTAAGGTATCGATATTATGTAGTTTAATTTTAACTTGTAAGCACATTCGGTTATATTTCACTAAGGATTTCTAAACATATTGGATAATCCTAATCCTAATCCTAATCCTAACTAATATTATAAATGCGAAAGTAACTCTGTCTGTCTGTCGCGGGCGGCCGCTAGTATAATATATACTAGCGGCCGCCCGCGACTTCGTCCGCGTGGAAAAGTAACTTTTTACCCCCCTTATAACCCCTTACAACCCCCTTTTCGCAATAAAAAGTAGCCTATGTTCTTTCTCAGGGTCTAGATCATCTGTATACCAAAATTCATTTAAATCCGTTCAGTAGTTTTGGCGTGAAAAGAGTAACAGACAGACAGACAGACAGACAGACAGACAGACAGACAGACAGACAGACAGACAGACAGACAGAGTTACTTTCGCATTTATAATATTAGTATGGATCTAACCTAACGTAACATAACGTTTCGCGCAATGGTTTGAGCGCCGGATGAGACGCAAGGGTCGCGGGTTGGATTCCTGCACCAACACAAATGTTTGTTTATGAAACAGATATTTATGTTGGGTCTGGGTGTATGTGGTTCCTTCGTTGTTTCTGGTTTCCATAGTACAAGGGAAAACCTTAGTTTGGGACCAGGACAATGTATGTGATGTTGTCTCAATTTATTTATTTACTAGTACGAGTAGCTCGCCCTCACTTCGCTTCGGGACCGTAATTCAGAAATGAACTAATAGATGGCGCTGTGCTAAATTACATCGCGCAAGCGTTTCGTGTTTTCGGTTTACCTATAAGCCTTGTCGTTGTTTATAGAAGTTATCTCTTTATAAATAGTATAGATTATTTATAATAATTTGTCTTACAATTTAATAATTATTTCTATCTTTATTTGCAGGTAAGCTTCGACTTACGTGAATGGAAAAGGTTCGTTTGTTGTTTGAAAAGGGTGAAAAAGATCCTTGTTATGTTAGATTTATGAAGGATCTTATATTTTCTATTTTAAAGTAGGTAAGAAGATTTTTTAAAGTAGGTAGGTAGATAAGAAGCAGGCCACTCGATAAGCGTAGTGTTGGACGGCGTGCTACAAGATGGGATAATGACATTCGAATGCTGGCTGGTGTGGGGTGGATGAGAGTGGCCGAAACTCGGGAGCAGTGGCGTGAATTAGGGGAGACTTATGTCCAGCAGTGGACGAGAATGGGTTGCTGATGATGATGAAGAACATTTTTTATAACAATTACATAACCATATGCAAGTAAAAAATAATATTATCCAAAGCTTTTGTATACTTGCGTATGGTTGCGTTGGTTCGATTAATACCGAACCGAGCCTTTCGTGATTGATTCACGAATATCGTGTTTTGTGTTAATTTCCCACGGGATTTTACTTAAATTTCTGATGAATATTGATATCGGTTCGCGAACTCATTTAACTTCGATAACTCTTGCCTCTCGATCAAAGGAGTTCAGTGTTAATGTATCGCTTCGGGATCATTTGTTGACGAACTTTCTTATTCAATTTACGCATATGTATTGATGAGGGACTTGTATAACTATGTGACATTCAGTGGAGGGTAAGGGCCATGTTACACATGAGAGAAAATTAACAATCCATGTTATATTATATTTCCCGTATATTAGAAAACTTTTTGAATCACTAGACCTGCGCCAGATCGCTATTTAGCCCAGTCAAGTTGGTGCTTACAAAAGGCCCATTGTTCTGATTTTGTACGTTATCAAGACATAAATACGTTTATTAACTTAACATAGTGCTATGCTATGGGCGATGTACAGTCAGCCACACATCAGGTTACCACAATCTGTCAAATTTCTCCAATTGATATTGTAAGATGAGAGTCGATTGAAGAATTTTGACAGTTTTGTATACTTTGATGTGTGGCTGTACGTACCAAAATTATAATTTTTTAGACTTAATCAGTTAAGTATATCTAAGTGACAGAAAATTGATAAAGTCTCTAGAGTAGGTACTTTAAAAGTAAAATAACTTTAATTAGAGCCAATAAAATTGCTACCAATGGTTGTATACTGTTTTATTCTCAGTTTTGTTTGTGTGTATGTTTTGGCAGGATTACGATAGATCCTTTGGTTAATAGGGTGGGGTCATTACCAAAGCGTCATCGAACTAGTCATGTAATGTCACATAACATTGTTCACTTTAAATGAATCTTTTGGATAAACAAACGGGTACACTATAAGAATGGTTTTCCAATTTTTAATTTATTTTATAGAAGCCATAACCATAAAACTCGTCCCGTGATAAAATCAGAATCATGTACTGCTGTCCGTAGTAAACTTCTATTTGGTAGTTTCTACTTTTAACAGTTTGTTTTTCTGCATTTAGTACAAAAGTGTACAGCAATTGTAATATTGAATTTCGTATTTCATGAAAATCTTCTTTACATTTTGTTAGTGATTTAATCCTGTCTGAGGTCTTTGACAAATGTCCATGAATATGAAATAAGGGTACCAAAGAAGCAATTCAATATTATTTTCACGAAACTTTGTTAGTTTATTCTGATTTAGTCGACCGCTAACTTATTAAGGCAATAAAAAGGACAACAATGAACAGGACAAAAATGATAATACAATAACAAGGACCAAAATGAGATATACTACAACATTATTTACCCAATAATAATAATAATCCATTTATTTCAGGCAACAAGAACATTTTAAAAACATTTCATTGGCCCATATAATAAATACCTTACAGTCTAACATACATATATTATATTATTATATTTATTTTATTTTTATAATTTGTGGCGCGTAGAATCTGCTGGCAGCCGTCCTCGAAACTTGCGCTAATGATTTATTTTTTAAAGTCAAAACTTCTCTGACTGCCGCATTAAGAGAGATCCTTTAACTATTATTGTCATTTATTTAAAGAAGGAACTTTTGCAAACATGGCTTTGCTGGCTCCCAATTCTCGTGATTTCCGATATGAAAAAAACATGGCGGACATTTTGGGAAAACTACACAAAAAAATATGTCTTTGCGATTTATATTTTTTCGATAAAATATCACAATCATGAGAACAGGGGGCTTGCTATTCTCAAAAGCACTTATCGTGAATTTAATGTTTGTTTGATTTTTTTTCCGGATTTCTTTTTACTATTTATTCCCTTCAGATTCTTACAATACAATGTTTCGTTTAAAAAACACAACTCTTAGCAATCTTCTTGTTCTTTTTAATCTTCGAGGGCGAGTGACAAGAGCTGGTTTGCTGGATAAATTGGTACAATTTAATAACTGAGATACTCATTTAGGAAATATACTAGTCAAATGACTATTTTCCTCATAAATACCAGGTAGGTAATTAATCTGTCAACTAAAATGAACAAAGCTCAATGTAGGTACTCTTTAGTATCACAATGTTGATATTCTATAGAAGACATTAAAAGAATAATGAATTTCGTATTCCGACCGTCATTGTTGTGAATATAAAGGCTTACAAGCTGTTAGGAAAAAAATCGCTTTAATGGGTGACTATTTAACCTTTTAGCTTTGACACTTAGTCATCAATATACTGAGGAGGATAAAAGAAAATTTCAAGAATAAGTCCCTGAATAGGAGTAAACCTTAGGTATTTTCAGTGCTCTTGTCAGAATTCGTACGTTGATAAAATCACAGAACAATATTAGATAAAATGCTAACCATCAGCGTTTTATTGAGTGACTGAGATTTTGACTGACATGGACGGTTGACTATCTAAGTACTTTATCAAAAAACTAGTGGCCATCCCTGACTTCGTTTTGGTACATTATAGTTTCACGTTGTACTAATAGATGGCGCTAGGCGTCGGTTATATCGCGCATGCGTTTCGTTTTTTGGGTTAACCTACAAGTCTTGACGTTGTCTATAGATTTATTCTCTGTATAGAATGACAAGAGTCATATTAAAAAAAACCTTTTCCCTCTTCAATATACCGAGGGGTGAAAGGCTATTTGTTTTAAGCGACATTTTTGCAACTTTACAGGAGAGCGTTTTAAAGTTTTCGATTTCGGAAAAAAAATCATAAAATCTAAACTATTTGATATTTTTGCCTGCAAGTTTTACAAATCAGTTTAGTTTTAAAAGGCCCAAATTCTGGTTACATTGTTTACTTTATAATGATAATATCTTCGAAAAAAAATGTCACTTAATACAAAATGCCCACTTAGTAGAGTAAGGCAAAATGATTGAACCGACACTTTATTCTGTTGACAGCTGCAAGCAAATTGATTTAAATGTTACTTGCACTGTATTTCAGAGTAAGGCGAAATGATGTAACAAACATTTTACTAATTGGATAGGGTAAAATCTATTTGGTTTAAACTCCAAAATTAAATATTTCAGGGTCAAATTAAAATAGCTTAAACAGCAATTTGAAACAACTGCACTTGTATTAAATAGCATTTACTTCTATAACTTTATAAAGAATGGTCAATGATACCATGAAATTATTTCTTATTTTTAAGTTTAGATGTTAGTGGAGACGATGTTTTCTTTAAATCAAAAACAAAATTATGTGTTATTATTAAAAGTTTTCACAAATCTTATCAGTTGATATCACATATCAGTTGTCACCGGCGGACACCTTTCACGGAGAGGGAGGAGACGTACATATTGGCGTCGTCTTCTCCCCCTCCTTGCTCTTCTGAGCGCGGGGGCGAGAAGATGCCACTCGCTTACGCTCCACCGCCTCCTTCGCTGCCATCACGTGCTCGCTAAAGGCAGCGAAGTCCTTCCAGGCCTCATCACTCGCTAGTATAGCTCTCGCTATACTAGCCAGTGAGAGGTCTTGGCCGACCCTCGCCACTAATGCATAGCGCTGCGGAGCTTCCGACGCACACACCGTTAGGGTGTGTGACGCCAAAGCAACCATACCCGGTTATTACCTGCACCATCCGGAAGGAGACGACACCGTGGCTCCGCTCCAGCCACCGGTCCAAGACCGGGGCGAGCGCGTCGAGCGTTCTCCGGCCGTACGAGGTGCTCAGACCATCGCCTCAGGAGGACCTGACAAGCTTCCTTCCGCACGGCCTCCCGCTTGACGGGGCAGTAGACTCCCCTACTGCCCGCTACTTATATACGCCGGCGAGTACGACGAGAGAGAGGTCTCAGCGAGCAAACAGGCTGCACCGAAACTTACCGTTCGGTAAGCTCGAGCGATCCGCTGCGCCATCACCCCGCTGAGGCCCCCGCAAGAAAGGAAGGTATTCCGATTTTGCTAGGGAATCCGATCAGACTGGCGCCCCATTTAGCGCCATTGATCGCAGGATGCCGGCTTAGAGCCGTCGGTGCCTGGATCCTGGTCCGCGCAGGTTCAGCAGCAGCCACGAAAGCGTGTATACTACTACCCTACTACCTGAGCTACCCTGAGGAGTCGCGGGTCCAGGGTGAAGCTGAGATAACGCAACTCGCCTTGACCTCGCCGGAACCTGGGGACCTCAGATAGCAATGTGCCTGATGGAGCGAAGCCTATTACCAGCCCGCGGAAACAGATCACCTCAATCTTTTTTACGGCGAACCAGGCACCGCACCCTCTCTATGACTGAGTCCGCCGCGGCTTTTTCAAAGGTCTCCCCCGAGACGTGACAAGGTGTCATCTGGTATGCAGATGATACCCATGTCCCAAAGGAGATGGCCGCGCAGGACCCAGTCATACCCGATGTTCCAGATTAGGGGCCCAAGGAGGAACCCCTGTGGAAAACGGTCTCTACGATGCGTCGCCGGGCGACGCCTGATTTGTCCACGTACATGACCTCAGGTTCATCAAGATAATTCTTGATGAGGATGGTCAAGTACTGAGGCACTCGAAAATAGCAGAGTGTCTCCAGTATTGTGCGTCGTAGGGAGAGAGTTGTACGCATTTTTTATGTCTAAGGATACAGCAACAACTCCCTTCCCCTCTTCAGCGGCCTCCTCCGTCTCTCTTTTCAAACGTTCAGGGCGTCAACCGTAGACTGGCCCGCCCTGAATCCATACTAAGCCTTAGAGGTTGAAGCCCACGTCCTCTAGATGCGCGGTGAGGTGGGAAGCTACTTCTTTCCAGCAGCTTCCTCACCTCATCCAGGAGCCATTGGCATTGTCCTTATCCGATTTGGGCAGCACCCAGCACGGGAAAGGAGAAGGCCTTCTCGTTGGCCTCTGTGCCCCTAGCGCCATGCCGACCCCAAAACTTATGTATCGCTGGTCGAACAGCGACCCGGCGTCGTCCACCCGCCAGTCAGCGGTGCACGCGGCTATGGACGGGGTGGCAAAAGTGATGTCCACCACCGATCCGCTGTTCCGCTGCACCCACGCATGGGTTAAGCTGCTATTTAGGAGGGTGAGAACACTCGCCACCGCCCACTTCTGCAGGATGCGACCCCACTGATCCGTGGTCAGTCAGGTCCCCGGCGAGAATTACTGAGCGTGGTGTACTGAGCGGCCCAAAACCACGCTCAGAACACTCAAGAATGCCTCACCGGGCAACTGACTGGCTGGGGGAGAAGTACCCTCCACCACGGCCAGGTCGTCCCATGAGACAGCCACATACCCAGACTTTTAAACCAGCCTTCAGCAATTATTCCAGCACTGCGCATACATACATTCGTTATCACGGTTCGCGACAGACTTTTAAGCACTCGGCGCAAGTGGTGGGGAAAGACGTCGGCGGCGAACAAAAATGGTTTGATCCGTCGTGGCTAAATAGTACCATAATAATATTTCAATGTCTGAATGGACATAGATATCACAATTTTGAGGTTTGATAAGTGTTTCAAATAACTAAGCTTAAATGTGGGGTATGTTTGACCGACACTTATTTAATTTCAAGAATGCGGATAAATTTCTGAAACGACATGCTAATAAAATTTTGATAAGGACGATAATGATTTAAACGACATGATATGATGAAAGTGGATAAAAAAACAAAAAGGTTGAAACGCCTTGTCACATGTTTTTTGAATAAAGCATAATGTTTTAAGTGACAGCTAAGATGTCTTTTGGTGGAATTCATAATGATTTAAGTCACAGTTTTAGCAAAAAGTAGTTACAGGAAAAACGCTTTAACCGCCATTGAGTACTATTATTGTGATTGCAAAACATGTTTAAGCGGATTTTAATCGCGTTTGTGTATGGTTCATATCCATGGTCCCTAAAAATGATACCGATTTTTGGCGTTTCATACATCACTGTTCTAAAATGAGGCCAAAATTTTCATTGTTTGAAGCGCCAAAAAAGTCGTCTATTAATTATGAAACCCAGCTCAATCGACGCAGAAAAATTCGCTGATTCCGAATATGTATATAACTCAATATCGCCCAAAGTGTCGCTTAAAACAAATAGCCTTTCACCCCTCGATACATGAGCCTACCGATCTGGCTAAAATATACAGTCATGTGAATGCTGATATATGAATGATATCTACCTTAGTCGTTTCAACGAAATTGATATGTCGAGTAGAAACACACAAAAGTGGAGTGTAAACATCACACAACATTCTCTGTTTATTTGGAAAACATGAAAACGTGTGTAAGCAAATTGAGGGGATCGAAAGCCAATAATACGGTTTACGTATGAATCGTCCTTCATATTTAAGTGCCTATCGGAGCTTATAATTTACATCTGTCTTATTACGTTAGTTGAAGTGGGATTGGACTGATCATATCTGATGCATGCCAGATAATCTTTGGGCAAAGATTGCCAAAGAGTGGGTATCCAAACCGAACAAGAGACCATGCAGCAGGTTTTGAAAGCGATGGAGGGAATGAAAGCGATGAAAGGATTTTAATAACAATAATAATAGCGAATCGATGGTAATTCAGTCAAGAAGAACGCATACAGAATTTAAAATTGTGAACACTTGGAGCGCTAAGTTTTGTACGGGACCAATACGTTAGCTTATATTATTTGCTGTGCTTACACCGAACCGTCGGTCTGTATCGTCCCCCCGGCCAGAACTTTTCCACCGCACTGACCCCTGCGAGTAAATATATCTAGATATTGACAATCTTCACAATACGTCAATATTGCTACCCTTTCTGGTCCTTCGGGGAAGCAAAAAATTGCTACACAAGTTACATAACAAAACCGATCATTGTACCACACTTTGATCGCAATATTTATTATTATAGTTATTTTATGAAAGAAAGAAAATACCACACACTGGAAAACATTTTCAGCTTACATATGGACTATTCTCGAAATATGATTTATTAATTTTATCTTTTTCTCAACTGGTTGCTTGTTGTAAATTATTCCATGCTTAGCCGTTTTACTAACAACATTAGCAGTTTTCATGACACGGTAATGGTCTTATTTTTATCTTTAAAGCTATATTTTTTACATTGTTGTTAAAACTCCTTTATGCTCGCTTCTCGCTGTGTTCTATCAACAATGTTATCGAAGATAGATGCCTTTAATACAAAAAGGTGACAAACGAATTTTATACCTTCTGAAGGAGTCTTTCAAGTATTTTTTACTGAACCTAGTCTCAAGAATAAACATACCATACACAAGGTCTCTCAAGAAACATTTTCATCACTTTAACTACGTCTTCTTTTAATCATTATGAATAACATAATATTTTGTTCTACGACTTAGGGAAATTCGCAAAAAAAATCATACAATGTCGGCTTGTAAAATGTGATTTTGTAAGAAAAAAAACAATGAATTTCGAAAAGTCATAGAATAACTGTTTAGAATGGTTGGTAGAACATGTGATTAAAGATATGTATGTTCTCAGATACACCTGTATGGAGAGTCGTGGTTTCTATCAGATGATCTGTCTGGTCGTCTGCCACCTATCACATAAAAAATATTTTACTGAATGTCTGCCAATACCTTTATCCTACTTTTTGTACTTATGTGTATCTTTCTTGTCTGTGGTATAAATGTTGACTTACCTATTTAAAATTAGACAATTTTAGTAAAATTCACGACTTACATCACCATAAAGGGCTACACGAATGAAACTAGCGCCGCAACCTATTTATACTGTCTTTCTAACACGCGACAAGTAACAATAATGTTAATTATTGCTAAAAAAGGCCACTTTTAGCAATTATTGACATTATTGTTACTTGTCGCGTGTTTTATATATTGTATTGCATCTTGAAAAATCCAATTTACTTGGATCTAAGTCTGTAATGTTTTATTTTCTTCAAAAATATCATATTTTCGTTACAATCAGTGTAAATAGGTTGGCGGGGCTAATTTCATTCGTGTAGCCCCTTAAAGCAACCTTTTGGTGGTGGGAATATAAGTATAGCGAGTTGAAAAGGTTTCAGCTTGGTAGTTTTAATTTCGCTAACAGCTTCTTCAATATTAGACATACGAAGCCTTGTTCAACAGATAGATTAACCTCAAAATAAAGTTAGGTTATTTCCGAAACTTTATCTTTGTAATATTCTTATCAAAGGAATATTGTGCAAAACTTTGTGTAAACCTCTTAAGATCACAATCTACTTAATTAGCAAACTTTGCTTCAAAGAACAAAAACAGTGTATTGTAGCATTTAAGCTCCAATAGGCGCCTGCTCCATTTAATTTGTCCTTTAAATATTTGCCTTTTTTGGCTAATGGCAATTAATTACATGGAATACTGCTCCCATCTCTGGGCTGGAGCACCTCAGTACCAACTTCTTCCTTTTGACCGTATACAACGTAATTGTCGCTGACCTGAGTCTCTCCAGTCAGCTTGATCCACTGGCTCTGCGGCGAGATATAGCTTCGCTATGTATTCTTTACCGCATCTATCATGGGGAATGCTCCGAGGAACTGTTTGATCTACTTCCTGCGGCTGAATTCTTACATCGAACCACAAGCAAGCGGCTGTCATTCCATCCTCATCATCTTGATGGTTGGCGATCTAGCACTGTGCGTTTTTCGAGGAATTTTCTCCCACGAACCTCAGTCTTGTGGAATAGTTTAGCTGCGGCAGTATTTCCTGGCGGCTATGACTTAGGGACCTTCAAGAAACGAGCGTACTCCTTCTTAAAAGGCCGGCAACGCATCAGCGACCTCCCTGATCTCGCAGATGTTCATGGGCGGCGGTGATTACTTACCAGCAGGTGACCCGCTTGCTCGTTTGCCGCCTCTAGTATATAAAAAAAAAACTATAGTATTGTATTATTTGAATTAAAAGTAAAAGTACAGTCTATTCACTGTCCCACTCCTGATTCTGAGCATCTGTCTTATAAAATCAAGTCATCGCTACCATGATAGGATTATATGTTATAGGTGGCAGACGAGCTGATGGATCACCTAATGGTAAACGATTACAGCCATCCATAGACACCTGCAACACCCGTAGAGTCACAAGTGCGCTGCCAACCTTTAAGCCCCCTATCAACCAACCTTTAGGATTTACTATACTATAATAATGCGAGTAGTAGATAAATGTTGTTTTATTTGACATACTTGAAAATATGTTTTTCACAACGTAAAGTTTCAACACATTCTTTGAAGACTATTTTTGGAACAAAACCAATACACGAAAACGATTCCGTGTTCCTCTCATGTCTTCTTCAACAGAAGCATAACATTACGTTTGATTTCAATCTGATCTGACAAGAGTGTAAATAAACTAATAGTATGTTACTGTTGGCTATTAGTTCTAGCTGGCAACCTTGTTACTGGGTACATATTAATAATGATTGTTGATTTTTGTGCTTACCAAGTTTCAAAAGTACAGTTCAAATAGTTTCGGAAAAAAGTGTCTGTGACATACGAACGGTCAGACATGACGAATCTATAAGGCTAAATTTTTCACCATTTGGCTACGCGCTATTATAGCATGGGTACTATTTAAACGAGCTTCTTTTTAATAGCATTTTTCGCCTCAGGAAATATATGTTAGCTTCTAAATTACTAAGTCAGCCACAACCAATGCGCGTCTGAATTATGGTATTTCAGCCACTAAATATCTTTGATGTAAGCCACTGTAATTATAACTCAGCATAGCAGTTATTTTTTAGCATCTAAATTTGTGGTGTGCATTCAAACAGCAACCTTCTAAATTATTAATATATGACACCAAAATAGTAATTATATTAGCTTCTAATTTCATAACTTAGTATGAATAAAATGTAACTCATCCTACATTTATTCGATCGTTAAATTTACCTAAAATTGTCATCGAATATTATATTAAAGCCACTATTATTATTACACATGAACTATTTAAGGCAACAACGCGACGATACTAACCGCCAATTGATTTATATTAATTGTGAGGAATATGAGAAACATTTAAAAAACAATCCAGCTATGAAAACAAAAAGGAAAGTATTAATATGTTTTTACTTATGTAATAATTTCTTCATAATTATTTTTATTGCAAAATTATTAATATAATTCATTATTGTTTGGCGCGTGTAAAAATATTATTACTGGCTTATTTATGCCGCTCGCGCTTAAGTTGGCCTTCCACGCTTTCTTTTCAGTCCAAGCACTGTGCTTTTACCTCCAATGGCGCCATTACGAATTTCAGTCTGATTGCTAGGCCGATCAGATGCTTGCCGGTTGCTGTCATGTCACGCACTGGCGCCAAATCGTAGGTACAGTGGCTATTTTCTCGATAAAAGAATGTGAAGTATTATTTTAGATGTTAAGTTATAGTATTTTGATGTTGAGTATTGAAGCTTGAATGTATTATTTTTGAGGACGTTGTATTGAAGCTGTAAAACTTAATATGGTGATGAGTTACAAATTCCGTGGCTGAGTTAGTAAATTAGTTTGCAATATATAAATCAGAAGGACAAGTTAAATTAATTGTGGATATTCATTTGACGCTTTCTTTTACATTTTTAGTTGCCGTTGTAAGAAGATGAATCAGTTAATTAAAGGCTAAGTAATTTTCCCGATGCTTAGTTATTAAATTAGAAGTTTGGGCGCGTGGCCAAATAAAAATTTTGTGGCCATGTTTATTATTTCTCTTATAGCATGTTCTCTTAAAAAAGAAGATAAAGATATATAGATGCAAATTAAGTGCTTTACAGCAATCTAGGAACAAAAACTCTTCTTTCCGATGTATTCCGTCTGTTCGTGTACTTCTAGCCCACCCCTGACAATATTTTAATATAGTTCAATTACACAAACTCTTTATACTCAGTAAACGGCAACCCTTCATTTTACTACCTACTTACTCGTAATTGTTTCAAGGTCTTTTTAGGTACTCGTGAATTTAAAGATTTATTTAATTAAATAGTGAAGTGCGTGCGGGCTCCCTTACTTCGGAACAGGATTCCGCATTTTATCAACAGATAGAGCTAGGTGTGAAGTAAATCGCGCAAATTGTTAGTTTTTTCCGACAGGCTCTAAGGTCAGGTTATTGTTTAGATAAATTAATCGTCTTTATATTAAGGGCATTTTCACAATGTTTACATTGTGCGCTGTTGATAAAACGTCACTTAGCTACGCAGCACATTAATAATTTTGAGGATAAAAGTTGCGATTTCTAGTCATAGTCATAATATTTATTGCTTTCATGTAGTACAATAAGGTCTTAAAATAAAATATACAGTCCTGGACATGAACCCCGCAGGGGCACAGCAATCTTAGTAATTAATTAGTAATTATTATCACATTCACAAATAAAATAAAATTAAATAAAACTAATTAAAATTCCATAATTATTAAACTCCATGGCATTATATAGTTTTTTCTCGAAAAACTCTTGAAGATTGTAGAAACATTTTGATATCAAATAATTCTTTAACTTTTTAAAAAACAAGTGGTCTTTTGTTTAATTTTTTATAACATTTGGTAATTTATTGTAAATTTTAATTGACATGTAATATGTACCTTTTCTGACTGTATCTAATTGAGTGTCCGGGAGCGCTAATCTATTTTTATATCGTAAATCTAGGTAATCTAGGTATGTCGTGAAATGCAACAGTGTGTTTGGTCATAAGCCCTACGAGTCATAAGATATGAAAGTCTTATACCTTACATTTATACTCGGATAAAGATTGGTCGGAATCGGTCCTTAGTCATCCAAGAATCCAAAGACGCCAATATATAATATGAGACCGATTAGGCAGCTAAGGATATTAAGAGCTGTATTTGCCCAGCGGCTGAGCGTCGTTCAAATATTGGCAAGTAGGTAAGTAGTTCTAGTTACCCACATAAATCTCCTAGTGGCACCAAAGCTATTTTGTTTTCATCGAATGAGTGTATTTTTCTTTCTGTATTAGCTATTTTAGTTACGTATTCTTACCGCGGTCCTTTCCAGAATGAATCTAGTAGGTATATATCCGATCTAGGTAGATAGGCATAGGGGTACAAGACCGCCAACTTCAAGCCTTCGGTCTGACACTGAGAATTTCTGAATAGAAAAACTCAGATAGGTACACATTTTTGGCCTGACCTGGGGATCGGACCCCAAACATAGTCGTCACATTAAAGAGCGACCCAGTACCCACTGCGCCACCAAGGCTATCAGTCGGACGCACCCTAAGATACACAGAGAGACAAACTGTTAATTTGACATTCTAGTGCTCTGTACGCTCCAGCCATTTGTCTTGTACTTTTACTGGGCCCAGAATTTTGCGTAAGAACTTTCTTTCCGCAACGAGTAGTTTGTGTTCTTCTTTTTAAATTAGCGTCCAAGCCTCACAGTCGTACATCAGTATAGGTCTAATTACATCGTCGATAGTGATCTGCGAGAGCTTCAGGCCATAGACTGGCAACAAGTAGGTAGTGCAGGATCGACCGAAATGGCGTTCTCTTGTTTCGGAGGCCAAGTTTCCCGGGTCCCGGAGTCAGTAGAGTATCGAAATAGAAATATTCTTTATTCAATTTAAGTCCTTACAAATAACATCTATGAATGTAAAGTAAAGTAAAGTATCAGCCTATATATTGTCCCACTGCAGGGCAAATGCCTCCATCATAGAAATCAAGTTATCGCTACTATGACGGGATTAGGCTTAATCACCAAGCTTGCTTAATGCGGATTTATGAATGAAAGTCAAATATTAAGTAAGCTACCGCTGATTCGGAAAGTCTAGTAAGTAAGTACGTAAATCCTCTGTATGGATCTAACTTGTACAAATATTATTTTATTTTCATCTGGCGACGTCTTCTTCGAGCAGACAATGCGATGTCGGAACTCTACTAATAACTATTTAATGACTTTGTTATAAGACTTCTAGATTCGTAAATCCTATTAAGCTCTCAAAGAGGAAACAGTTTATTGTTCTACATTCATTCACTAACTTCAAAACGGAGGAGATTCTCAGTTCGCCTGAATGTTGCTTTGTTTTTATGTATGTTACGCGATAGCTCTGTAAGTTGTAAACCTATTTTAGTATCGTTGTTGCTCCCACCCATAGTAAGCATTTTATGGTCTGATGATGGAATCCCAGAGAAATCGAGGGTAACCTTCATAATATAGGCACATTTTTTTTATGTGATAGATAGCAGACGAGCAGGCGGATCACCTGATGGTAAGCAATTGCCGCCGCTCATGGACACTTGCAACACCAGTGGAGTTACAAATGCGCTGCCAACCTTTTATCCCCCTCCCCTCCGGGTGGGCTTCCAGTACCCTCACTCACTCGGCGAAACACAGCACAGGGGCTGCTTCACGCCGGTTTTCTGTGAGGCAGTGGTATCACTCCGGTCGAGCCGGCCCATTCATGCCGAAGCGTGGCTCTCCCACAGTTAAAACACATGTAAAGTTTTTCGTGTATTTTTCATAGCTACAGCAGTATTTACACCTGGTTTTCATATTTTTTACCGACTTTAAAAAGGAGGAGGTTCTATTTGGAGGCATTTTTAATATTTGTAAAAAAAATATTCGGAATGGTAGCTCATAAGAGCGTTCTTAAAAGGGAGGAGGGTTGAAAACCGCTTCGTACTTTTAATTTACGGTGATATAGTGGGTACTTTAAAGTCCAATTAGGTTATGGGTAAGGTCATTATCGCAGTGTTTAATATAACCGGTACTCTTTATTGTCAAGAGCGATAGTGGTTGTGATAGCGGGGTGGCTCGGTGGATAAACGTGTCTTGCACGCGGGGAGTCATGGTTCTAACCCAAGCATGCTTCTAGAGATGTATCAAATCTATGTGAATATTTCTATAACCTCGCACGCTTTGGATAGTTTCTGGAAAGTGTGACTATCATTCAGTTGGTCTATATCTCCGGTTATAGTGTTGCAAAGATCTGCGAGTCACATCATTTAAGCATTAAAATTATATTTAACGTCGTAAGACCTATAAGCCTTTTAAAAGGCATAAAACAATTGATTTTCCATTGTGTCTGCTGTCTGGGCGTTACAACGTTAAAAAAAATTGCACTACGAAACTATCTATCTTAACCTTAGGAGAGCCACGCTTCGGCGCCACTGTGTTTCGTCGAATGAGTGAGGTTATCGGAGGCCAATTGGGGGAAAGGTTGGCAGCGCATTTGTGACTCTACTGGTGTTGCAGGTGTATAGACATCCAATAGGGGTGGCGTCAATCGCTTACCATCAGGTATCCGTCTGCTACCTATCACATAAAAAATATATATACCCATCTAACAAAGTTGATAAATGTATGCGCAGCTTTTTGAAGAGAAATGATTTTGCAATACCGACGGGAACATGGCCATTTAGGTGCGTTATAAATTCAATATGTTTTATTGCCTCGAATATTTCACAAAAAGATTTCAATTTCACTAAAATACTGCAATACATCATTTCTAACAATTCCAATTCCAATATTTTGAAGGTTTATTTCATTTTCTTTTCGATTAAATTCTTTTCGACAACATAGCTTACAAACAATTTAGTTTCTAGTTCTTTTTTTTTGCTAAAGTTAGCGAAATATTATATTCTATAAGAAGTATCATTGTAATGAAAAAAGCAAAAGTAATTTCGTTTATCTTAATTAAGCCATATTGGCTTTTCTATTCTATAAAAAAATAAATAATTTACCAATCTTTATCAAAAGAGAGTAATTAATTCCATTAAATTCAACTATTCAGTAAATAAATTCACCCACTACACATCAGTCATTGACCTGACTCCGTACTAAGAAACTTACAGCCGGTTTCTGAATTGAGAATTTATCATTGAGAACGTTCTAAGCACGGCTTAAGTATGACCTATGAATGATTGTGGTACAGATATTAGACAACAGAGGAAACACAAATATAATACCTAAATACGTATAATACACCCAGTCACTGAACAAACACAAATGTTCATCAGTAATTTTTATCCAGGGTGGGTTGTTTAAATTCATTTGTTAAATTATTGTTTGCCTAAATAGGTAATTGCGAGAACCTTTAACATTTTAACACCTTCATTTATCGTAAAACCGCAATCGGACGATAAAGATTTATTATTATTATTATTCAAATCCAGCTTTGGCGTAGGTACCTCAGGTACGGTCACTACCAAATGCACCATCCGGCCAATCAATTCAGTTACGCAGTATTTTTTTACAGTGGTTCAGTATATTGGTTCACCTCAGCCTAATGTTAAGCAAAAGGAGAGAGAGCCCACGTTGCAGTTACAACGGACGAGACGTCACATGCTTCGCACTGCCATGCCATACTGGCTAGAGAGATGCTTCTAGTAATGCGATTTACCAGCAAAAAGATTCGCAACTTTTTATTTTATCACTAGCGGCCGCCCGCGACTTCGTCCGCGTGGAAAAGTAACTTTTTACCCCCCTTTTAACCCCTTACAACCCCCTTAATATTATTATGTTGATACAACTTAAACAAATTATTTCGACCAAATTTGGTACCATAAAAACGGTCATTGTGACTAAACCTTAAAAGATAGACATATGCCGTCGCGGACTTTTTTTTAGATCATGTATAGAGGAATAATTCTTTCATACATATTTTTTGTGTATCTTGAACCGTTTTCGCAGCGCACGCAAAGAAAGCCTTCAAAAATGAATAATTTTCCCCGTTTTTTACACATTTACCGCTCTGTCTTTGCTCCTATTGGTCATAGCGTAATGTTATTTAGCCTATAGCCTTCCTCGATAAATGGACTATCCAACAAAAAAAGAATTATTCAAATCGCACCAGTAGTTTCGGAGATTAGCGCGTTCAAACAAACAAACAAACAAACAAACAAACTCTTCAGCTTTATTATATTAGTATATAGATTCCACGTGCCAAAACAGTCTTTAAAAACGTGTAAATCACCTCAAAACACAATAATGGTCCGTCAAAATTTTACGCGCAGTTAATGTTTATCAGCATACTTCATCTAAATAAACCATCAAAATTGCCTTATGTCTCAAAACGACATACGCCATTATACGGCGAGATAACATTGTCATGATTTAATTTTCTTCACATAAAAGTACGCGGAACTCGAAAGATATAAAGTCTTAATAAAGCCAGCTAGTGATGTAAGCTAAATATAAATTTGAATTGAGTATCGAATGAAAACGTAAAAGATATTTGAGCTAACACGAGTGGTAAAACAGTTGAGTAGTTCTTAAAGAGAGATCCCAAACAAAGAAGAAAGAAATGGTGACTCGATTGCACCTTTGAATGATAGCAAGTAATTAACCTGCCACCAATGAACATTTCGCACACCTAGATCTAAACAGAGTCAACTAAAAAAAACACTTTTTTGGGAAACAGCAAAAAACCGATTCCTGTGTTCTGGCGTTCTTTAAGAGTTTTTCGTTTATACCTGTAATTTAGAAATGCGGATAGAAGAAAGATGGCATGTAAATTTAGTATTTTAAACCCGTATTGGGGTAGATAATTTGATTTTTAGAGTTATTTCCCTTTTGTTTAATAAATATGTGTTTTATTATTGTTTATTTTGAGTTGAGGCTATATTGATGAACTGAGTTTTGAATTGACTCTCTTTTGAAGAACCTACGTAAATTTTAAAAGTGATAGCATTTGGAATTATTTATAATTAGTCTAAGTTATATTATATATATATAAGTCTATCAGGCTGCAATCAACAGTAGGGGTTGTCTTTGTGGGAAGGTAGCAAGAAAAAAATTAAAAGCTCAAATCAACATTTACTTTATTTAAATTAAAGTTGGTAATTATCTATCGACAGCTACTTGTGTCGCTTTATATTAAAAAGCTTGAAAATAATATAATATTCTTATAAATTTAACATAAATTAATGGTATAAAATATAGGAACTTTCCATTCTATAGAAAACAATTTTTAATTACTATTTACTAACCCGGTTCAGTACCAGAGACCACCAAGCCAATAGAAGAATTAAGCTAGGCTGGGCAGCATTTGGTAGGCTTCGTCAAGTCTTCTCGTCACCCATCCCTCAAAGTCTTAAGTCGAAAGTCTTCGACCAGTGCGTCCTTCCGGTCATGACTTACGGTGCCGAGACGTGGACACTCACGGCTGGACTAATCCAGCGGTTCAAAGTCGCTCAAAGAGCTATGGAAAGGGTTATGCTCGGTGATAGCTACTGGTGAAAGTGGACTGTATGGTAAGTAGTTCTGATGATGGAAACACGGTTTAAATAGCAAATAAAATATAATCAGGCAATAGGTAGGAAAACAGAACAGAAGAAGTAACCGACAGTGACAAGATGACAGACATAAACATAGAAAAACACCATAAATAATAAACACTAAAAAAGGTAAGTTAATGTGAGGTCGGTCGCGGCGCAGCCAGTCGCCAATATACCGGACCCCCAGTGGCACACTAACAACTGGTGGCTGCTGGCTGAGCCGCGGCCTCCATCAGCACTAGCTTACGGGCCGGTCTGCGCAGCACACCACCCCTGGTACCGACGTCTGCTACGCGGACCGCTCCGTCAGGCCCTACGAACACTTTTAATATTCTTCCTGGGGGCTACGGGCCACGAGGAAGAGTAGAGTCGGCGATCAGCACCACATCACCCACGGTAAAGTTTCTTGCTTCTCTATCGTGTCCTCTTGGCCGTAGCGTTGGCAAATATTCTTTTAGCCAGCGGGCCCAGAAGTGGTCGGCAAGGCGCAGTGATCTTCGCCAGTCACAACTTCGCTGCAGGTCAGTGTCTGTTAATGATGACGTCCAGGGTGCGACTGACGAGGTTCCCAGGATGAAGTGGAAAGGTGTTATGGCCTCTGGTGCGTCGGGGGAGGTAGCAACGTATGTCAAGGGCCTTGAGTTGACGATTGATTCCGCATTCTCGTGGCGGCGCTAGGGGTACGAAACGCCATTCTATTTTGTGGTTGGTCGCGTAATCTATGACAGGGTCGTCGTGCAGGCGGCGTGATTCTATGGCCGTTCCGACGAAGCTGGTGCCATCGTCTGAGAAAATGGTGGTAGGCGATCCTCGGCGGGCAATGAAGCGTCTTAGGCTCATCATGGCGGCGTCGGCGGATAAGGCGGAAATAAGCTCTAGTTGCAGCGCCCTCGTCACTAGGCATGTGTGTAAGGCGACGTATCTTTTTTCTTGGTGCCGACACACGGATACCATAATCGGACCGAAGTAGTCGAGACCATTTGCGAGCGAGATTCTTGATGCGACTTTTCGGGGGCACTGGCTTTAGCGATTGTATGGCTGATATCTTATCAGAGAAACTCTCTGTCTCGGCCAAACGCACGATCATCTTCTCTGCTTCGGTGATGTCGTCCACGCGAAGTTGGTGAGGAGATGTGGTGCTGTAAAATTTTGAATTTGGAAGTATCGGCCTAGACAGTTTTGAACGAAAAAGACGCGCGGCTTGCAGAATACGGGCGGCGGCGCGTATCGGGCAAAATAAAATATAATCAGGCAATAGGTAGAAAAACAGAACAGAAGAAGTAACCGACAGTGACAAGATGACAGACATAAACATAGAAAAACACCATAAATAATAAACACTAAAAAAGGTAAGTTAATGTGAGGTCGGTCGCGGCGCAGCCAGTCGCCAATACTCGGAGTATCTTTGAAGGACCGCATCAGAAATGATGTAATCCGACAGAGAACCAGAGTCACCGACATAGCCCACCGAATTAGCAAACTGAAGTGGCAGTGGGCTGGTCACATTAGCCGCAGAACTGACAACCGTTGGAGCCATAAGGTCCTTGAGTGGAGACCGCGACTCGGCAAACGTAGTGTTGGACGCCCTGCTACAAGATGGGATGACGACATTCGAAGGCTGGCTGGAGTGGGCTGGATGAGAGTGGCCGAAAATCGGGAGCGGTGGCGTGCATTAGGGGAGACCTATGTCCAGCAGTGGACGAACGAGGGTTGCTGATGATGAACCCGGTTCCTCTTGTGCGAAGAACTTTTTTTCGCACACAAGCTTTCCTAAAAGTTTCCTCTGCAAACGATGTCTTGTAAAAAAAATCTTCGGGATGTTCTTGATGATATCCTCTTCTCATCTCATCTTCCAGGGTTTCATGTTGCGTGTGTACTACAGGCGGAGTGATGTTTTCTTTATCCTTTTCCTTCACTATCTTTACTAAAAACCGTCCACGATTCATTATTTATCTGAAATAGAAAGCACATATTTAACTATACCAAGAATATTTATACGCCAAAACCATGTAGGTAACAAGCCTTCGATTTAATCATATTGCTCTTATGAATTAAGTACCTAGTTAAAATTTTTTCGCGGAAACCAACTAAAGAGATTTATCTCAAAATTTCGTTTATTAAAACGGAGCATACTAGTAATAGCTAGTATAATAATAAAATAAAATCAAGATATTAATTATTCTTATCGTCAGTAACAAAAGAGTTCAATTTAGTTTATTTTTCAATGAAATATAGTAGTTTTAAAAATGACTCAATAAAACTGGCCTAACTAAAAATTTAAAATTGTTTCTACAGTATAGCAATAATTCTAAATAAACATAAAATATTTTACTTACTTACCAGCAATACAGGTTCAACTCAAAATGTTCTTTTAATCTACTCAACACTAACCACCAAAATAGCGAGAACTCAAAATAATTCTTCGTCACTAACCAGTAATACGGAAACAACTCAAAATAACTCCATTTTCTTAACAAAAGATACGTGCTCTCCGCTTGGAATACTGGTTACAACTAGCGATGTTCCTGTTTTGGTGGGGAAGGGACGGGGGAGCTCGTTCAACAATAAGGAGTCCTTGCGCCATCTAGCGTCGAGTAGTGAAGATATTTTTAAATCTGTTTTGTTGGTCGATAGCTAATGAGACAAGGGATTTGATAGTGAGTATAACTCAAAAATGCTAATTTTTGAGTTAACTCCCTTTAGATCTGGGGGTGCGATTTGTGAGCAGAGGTGTTACTTATGCCTATTTTTTAGAAACGAATAGGTACCTATACTCTCTTGAGGTTTTTTAAGTGATAAATGTCAGGAAATTCACGTAGTTACTTTTGCAACCAAACCGTTTGATACCTATAGATACTAACAGCATCTTAAACAAAATAGAAAGTCGAAGTAGGGCAGCTGGTGTTCTGTGTTTGATTACTTTGTGGTAGTATGTTCCACGAAAGATAAGTGGTATGCTAGTTTTTGTCGCCATCATTTTCCTATCTATCTCCCTCATCATCTTTGATTCATCTCCGGTTTAAGTCACATCCCTAAAACGGCCGTAAAGTATAAGGTCCCTGAATAATTTATGAACGTTAGGCGTTGGGTGTACCATTTCTTACAGATGAAGACATCTGTAACTAAGATAAATAATTATCTGATTTGTTATGCGTTTGATCTCAAAGAAAGACTCATCTATAAGAATATTTGTACAGATTGAATAAAATGATGATAGATAAATATTTGTCTCAACTAGATCAGCTAAGCAAATGTAACAATAACATAATGGTCCATTTATAGCAGTCTACCTATATGAATAAAAGTACTAGCTATTCGTAGCTTTTTTTTTAACTCAAATTGTTCCACCGCGAGCGGTTTAACCCAGTGGATAAAAACCGCCGTCCGTACGTCACGGTTCATATCCGTGGATTTTTCAAATCGATGTGCGTAGAAATACCATCAGGTGATGATGGTGACGGCCGCTAAAGGTTGAATCGGTAATTGTAATTACCAGAGTCCCCAAATCCTGAATCAGTGGTGTAAGCGTACCCTGAACCTCATCCACAACGCATTATTAGAGTGACTAGTCACTCAGCGACGCCAGCACGAAGTAACACAACTACGAGTAATTTAGAGTAATTCAATGTATTTTCTTTCTTTCTTCTTTCTAATATTTTGGTACGAGTACTCTAAGTGTGCATTAGAGTTAAAATAAATTCATGAAATGGAAACTTTACAGAAACTAAAAAAAGAATTGCTCTGTTAGTAAACAAACAAAAATCTATCAAAACCATAAATGGCAGATTGGAAAGGTAATGGCTGGTCAAAACTGTGCCATTCATTAATGCAACACTCCCTGTCCAGAGAACTGGGTCGAGAGGTTCCGACTGTGGTTTGCTGGAGTTGCATAAAGTTTTGGCGTTTGGAAATCAACCCGTCAAAGGTGAGCTTACCTCGAGCAGCTGGACGGAGGAAATTTCCATTAATTAAAATATGTAACGAGCAAGCTGGGTCCAAATGGGGAGAGGTCTTGCAGGACATACACGCTCCTGGGTTTATTGCCTTTTAGGTGGCAGACGAGCCGACAGATCACCTGATGGTAAGCGATTACCGCCGCCTATGGACACCTGCAACACCAGTGGTGTCACAAGTGCGCTGCTTACCTTTTAAGCCCCCTTACTCTAGATTGGGCCTCGGGTACCCTCACCCACGCAGCGAAAAAGCGCATGCACGGCATCACGCCGGTTTTCTGTAATTACATCCCTATACTATTTATAAAGAGGTAAATTTGATAGACATCGACAAATCTTTAAACAAACCAAAAAAGCAAAACACTAGCGTGATGCATTCGACCCCCAGCGCCATCTCTTGGTACGGAAGAACAAATAGCAAAATTTAAAATAGCACGATTTAAAACGAAGTGAGGAGCCAGTCACTAGTATTGTCATATTTTGACTCACCTCGCTCTCTTCTTTGACGTTGTTCTACTGTTTTAACTAATTAAGGTTGGAGTATCCTATAGGTACTTTTATTTGTAGTAAAGCATTTCTTTGCAATTTATTCTTAGCAAATATCGCACTTTCACAAGCTTTTCTCGAATACCATTTATGGACCAAACGGAACTCCGAAACCTTTTCCCTCCGAAAACGACTTCAAACTACATACACATAGATACGGAACCTACCAAACCAACCGTAGGTAAACACAATACTTCACCCAAAACTTCAAATGCTGTTATAAGCCCGTATTCAAATGCCATCAAAAAGGTCACCAAGGGCACGGGAAACTAACTCTGCTCCCGACTGACCTTTCCATAAGAAGTTAGTTCCTGATTGAATGAAAACGATGTTTGCACGTGTAAATATTACTAGTGGCTTGGCTAGTGGCTCGTGACCATAATGACATTCAGTGTCATATTTCATTCAATTCTTATATTTTTTTTACAAAATACAAATACACAATGGTATGTGTTGTACAACATCACTGAGAGGTAAATTTTTATTTTTTGGTATAGCAATTCTTTGCAATTTATTCTTAAGTAAATATTGCACTTAAAAAAATCCATGTATTCTCCGTGTCCACACTGAGTTTGTCACACTGGTGTGACTACGGAGAATTCCATATTAAATGATTTAAAACTATGACTCGTGTCCACACTGCTAGTGCGGAAATTTTCTAGCGTATATTTGACTCAATTTTAATGAGTTCATCGAAGGGTTCAGGTGGGACTCGAACCCACAACCTTCCACAGTCTAGGCGAATGTACTACCAATTTATACTATCCGAACCCCTTACCAAGCCGACGAATTTCGAAAGTGCTTAACTCGCCATGAGCTGACGATAGTCTCATCAATATTGTAGGTATACATTTTGTAATCACTGAGAGGTCTTCTCATCGTAGTCCTACTATACTGGATCTCTTATTACTGTGGCACAAGACTAACTACGCAAAATATTACTAACCTTTGTGGTAGTATTAAGGTTTGTTATGAAACGAGTTTATCAAAGGCAAATTAATTTGGAGAGGCTGGAATTACTATCTCTGCTATTAGTTTTAAGCCGAAAGGGAATTTTAGGGATATAGAATTAATTGACAGGATTAGTTGCTGATTGGTTCTTCAATAATATCAGGAAGTTTTAGTGAGTTTAATTAAGGAATTTTGTAGGCCAATACTTTATAACTACTTAGGGAAGAAGGCTTTGTTACAACAAATGACGTAGTAGTTAGCTACGGCTAACTACTACGTCATTTCAGAGAGAATTAATGAGCACTTTTTCTGTCATAATAAATGTAAGTTTAAGTTATCTTTACAGAGTTTCTCTCATCTCTTGGAAGATGGGACGTGCCCTGGTGTGGGATGCTACATTCGTTGACACACTGGCACCTTCCCATCTTCCCGGGACTACGAAGAATATCGGAGCCACCGCCGATGCTGCAGAGATTGAAAGCTGCAAAGTATGGGCATCTATCCGGTACTTACCACTTTGTAGCTTTCGGTGTCGAAATACTAAGCTCGTGGGGTCCCAATGCCCTTTCTTCCGAGACATAACTAACCACGTCACGGGAGATCCAAAGGCTGGAAGCTACTTCGCCCAGCGTATTTCTATCACTATTCAACGCAGCATTTTTGGGACATTGTTACAAGGGTCTACTCTGTATTAATTTTTCTTTTTGATAGTTTTTTAGCTTTATTTTTTGTTTTCATTCGTTTTTCTTTTCTCTTATTTTGTCCAATAAATTCTTTTCCACCTTATATATTTATATCGAGGGATGGATATTATACGGCGAGTAGGTGTCTGTTATAATTTATATTAAACTTAGATTATCTAAAAAAGTTAATACAACAAAATCTAACTTTAATGGATTTTTTTATTCGCCAACAAAATGCTAATTTCTCTTTGTAATATAACTTTAGGTCTGTCCAAAGAACAGTTTTTAATTTCTACTAACCTAATATTGAAAATTCAAACCTTAATAAAACTAATTTCCAATTCTTGGCGGTTTCTGCCGTGAATAATGACGCAGAGATTAAATTATCAGCATAAAATAACCGTAAATTGGTACTAAAATTATCATATTTGATATCGTAATTACAAGTGCCAAGTCTGTCGACAGGAGAGTGACTGCCAAATCAGACCTTTTTCAGTTTCGGATAAAATGTAATGTAAGAAGTTAGTTAGGAAGTTAAATTGATTTAGAGAGTAAAATTTCTATACTTAAAGGCGCTAATCCATTAAATACCTCCTCAAAATTAACACAACTGCAACGTAGGCTCTCCTTTTGCATATCACCTGGCTGAGGTGAGCCAGTATACTGAGCCACTATAAATAACCATTTCAAGATTAATTTAATCAAAAAATAGATACCTGCAGAATTGAGCAGTGCTCTCAAGCTCAATTACATTAAAATCCATTGATTCTATACGAAATGGTTCTGACGAAATCGTCTGCAAGGAACGAAAAGTTATAGGGCAGCTGGAGAGTAAATACAGCTCGGGGCATGCAAATACTCGTTCGCTTTGTGAGAGTGTAGTTGAACTCTCATAATATAAAATGAACGGGTCGTGAGGTAACGGCTTGAATATGATATGGCAACACCAATAGCTTTTCCCTGAAGGGGTTCTTAACTTGTCTTGCCGGGAAGGGAGAGAGTTCAGTACTTTATTACTGATCCAAATGTTGTCCCTTAGTTTTAAGAAATTCTTATTGTCAGTCACGTCTTCTGTGGGAGAATAAAGCTTTGTCATGTATGGGCCTGCTAGATTGGAATGATTTTTTGTCCAGGGTGGGGATCGAACCCACGACATAATTTGGCGTATGAAGGTCACTACCAAATGCGTCATACAGCCAGGACAATGTACGTCTGCTTGTCTGCTACTATCATACAAAAAAATCTGGAACATATCCCCAGCGCATTCAGAAGCACGCCATAGTTAGTTTATCGTGTGTTGGTTGATCGCAAATATTGTCGTCTTGTTGAATATGGGAACATAGAATCACAGTTTCCGTCACGGCAAACATTACTCACCGTTACATAACTCACTGTACGCTACAAAAGTAGTTCGTTCTTTTACGGCAAATAAACTGAGGGAAGGCCCTAATTAGGGTGTCGCGAAGATTTTATGTTTGCGCTCGTCCGTTCTCACGCTGAGCCTCGTTGGTAGATAACGGTCTAAGACAGGAATGGCCAACCTTTAACGTGTAAACGTGCCGTTTTTCTACAGAAATGTTTAATGAGGAAAAGTAAAGTATCAGCCTATATCCTGGGCTCCAAGACGACGGCTTTGGACGCTACCGGGAATTAAATGCTCAGATGAGAGAGATAGACGTGCTATGAAAGTGAAGAATGACATGACTGAAAAGGGGGTGGATATATACGATGACGAATGGAAGAAGAAAACATACTGCGCAGACCCAGATAACCTGGGAACAGGGCAGGGAAATGATGATGAGAGAGATAGACGTGCTATGAAATAAATATACACACCGTACCTCGTGTATTTCAGCCCACTCACCTCATACGAACGTTTCGCAGCATAATTATCGGATATCAAACAGCAGAGACATTACAAATATAGTTCTGAAATATGAAACCCAGACACTTATGTTTGTTCATCACACAAATGTTTGTCTAGAAAGGAGATCGGAACCATGACCTTTGGCGTATGAGTCAGGGGCAAATGCTCCATCGGACCTTGTAATATCTTTTTCACACTTTTTTGCGTCCGGTGTTGAAGATTAATTCATTAATTCCATGATAGTTATTCTCATTATATAGACAGTTTTGTCAATTAAAGTGGGTTCGTAAAAAAATTGGCCCCTGGTCTTTGTGTTGCATAAATGGCCGCGGTCCTGGGGCCAGCTTCCTCCAAATTCACTTAAATTGAAGAGTAAATTACTTGACATTTTACTCAGAGATGGTGAATGAGGCCCTTATTTAGACAAGACAATTTTTGACATACTTTAGAGTATTTATAGATAGATACTCTTTATTGCTCAAAATATTACAGAACTTATTTATAGCTAATATAAATTATTTACGTGACAATAATGATCCCCGGACCGTTGGTTTGCCATCCCTGGTCTAGCTTCTTTTATAACCTCAATGGACTGGATAATTAAAAATTATGTTGGGTACCATTCCGGGACTTGTAATTTTTTCTCCTCCTTTTTCTTATCACGTACGCTGCTAAGCCCTGGGTGATATCATGGTTCCAAACCAAATAAGGAACCCTGGCGTAATTAGGTTACAAACACTATCAAATTAGATTGTTTCCACGCTTTCATTAGAAAAGAACATCATATCAACTCGAAGCAGAATGCTTGGCAATCCCAATAGTATTATAAGGTAATCTTCTAGTTAAACGCGTAATATTCTAGAACTCATCGACGCTTTCCATCGGGTGCCATTGAAGTTAATTGTTACCTTATTAATAGCAGTTCAAGCAAGGAGGTGGGATAGTATACTGATGAGGCAGTGGAGCACAGCCCTAACGTGAAGACAGAGCATTATTATGATAAACCCTCTGTTTCTTCTTACTATGCCCTTACATGGCGTCACATTTTTTTTTAGCTAGCCTATAGAGTCCCACTGCTAGGCAAAGGCCTCCCCCAAGTTCCTCCATAGATCCCTGTCCAACGCCTTTGACTGCCAATCTTGGACATACTTATACAAATCGTCACACCATCTTTTTCTAGGCCTGCCCCGTCGACGGTGTCCATCGATTGGCCGCCATTGGGTGACGATTTTCACATGTATACCTTCCTGAAACCCAGCAGTCCTGATCCATAACCTAACCTCATCCTCCATAAGTATGTACGTAATGTAAAGTAAGCCAAAACGGGGTTTTAGTAAGCTCGAATTTCTCGGATGCCTCCCGCGGCAGATAGCGACGATCCGTGGGGGATTCCCAGTGACCCCTCATTTTTTTTAGGAATTTTTAATTGAGTAAACATTATACACAAGGGAAATGAAAATTTAAGCATCTCTGGTACCCAATAACGTTATATTTTTATACCAATAGACGATTTAACGAAAATAAACTGAATTCAGTTTTAGGTAGTGCAAATTTTTATGGGATAGGTAGCAGAGGAGTTAACGGATTACCTGAATATGCAACAACAGTCCAATGGACTCAAAAGGCTTGGTATCACTCCTGCCGAGTCAGCACATTCAAGCTGAAGCATGACTCTTCCAATTATAACATAAGTTAAGCAATCAAGAAACTAATTGCCTAACTTATGTTCGTAAGCCTATCAATTTGATCTACTGGATAAAGCTAATGGATTACATAACTAAAATGCTTTCTACTGAAATAGCTTCGTTGTTTGGCCTCGAACCAAAATGTAGCTTAGGCTAAGAGTACGCTATAGTCTTTCATATTAGTCAACAGTTCACTAAAGCCACGTACACACTTGTGTACGCTGCTTAAACTACTAGACTTAGTGGGTAAGCACAACGTTTACGTGCTGGCAATATTCCAGGGTCAAGAACATTCTCTATATCTAAAGCAAAGTAGATCTCTGTCTGAGGGCTGGAGGTATCCACAACCAGGGGCCAGTTCTCGTGCACTCGACATTGAAGTCGAATAAGAATTTTGTATGGAAGAATGTATGAAATCTCTAAATTCGACTTCAATGTCGAGTACACGAGAATTGCTTCCCAGTCACTCATCTCAGCGTGCGATTCTCTAATCGCTGTTGCTTCGGAGCCTGCGGTAGACGAATAGACGGATGACCTGATGTTTTCAACCGTGGGACAGCCACGCTTTGGCATGAATGGGCGGGCTAGACTGGCGTAAAGCAGCGCTAGAGCTGTGTTTCGGCGAATGACAGAGGGTACCGGAGGCCCAATTGGGTTGTAAGAGGATTAAAGGTTGGCAGCGCAAATATGACTTTTCTGGTGTTGCAGGTGTCTAAATGGGCGCTTACCAATAATAAGCTAACGGTCTTAATTATATAGAATTCAGTAGACAAATAAAGAAATCATGTTACATAATCCAGTTAGATAAATAGATAACAAGTTTTTATTGCACATAAAAATAGACCATAAACGCATTTAAGTACTTACGGAACGTTTAACGGACAGAAACTTAGGCCATCTAATATATTATATTAGTTACAACTAGATGCTGAACAAACACAAGAGTTGTGTATTTGTTATACTTTGACAGTGTGCAATTTTGATATACGCTCCAAGACTGGAATAGCAGATGTAGGTCGAAAAGCTGCAAAACTGAAATGAGATTGGGCGGGACATGTGTGCAGAATGGGCCCCGAAAGATGGACAAAAATCGTCACCCAATGGCGGCCAATCGATGGACATCGTCGACGGGGCAGGCCTAGAAAAAGATGGTGTGACGATTTGTATAAGTATGTCCAAGATTGGCAGTCAAGGGCGTTGGACAGGGATCTATGGAGGAACTTGGGGGAGGCCTTTGCCCAGCAGTGGAACTCTATAGGCTAAATAAAAAATTAAAAAACTATTTATAAAGAGATAAATCCTATAGACATCGACAAACTTTGTATACAAACTGAACTTAACTGAAGGCGAAACCACTAGCGCGATGCAATCGACGCCCAGCGCCATCTAGTGGTAGACAGTGGAACTACTGTCTCGAAATGAAGTGGCCGTTGAGGGTGGGCCGTTAGTGTAAAAGTTATAAGCAGAATTTTTGTCAATTTACAAATTGGGAAACGTTAATAATGTAATTATCTACTTAGATTGACTGGACTGCGCCCGCGGCGTTTCTCTCGCAAATTTTAGTAAGTCACATCAAAGTCCTGTTTTATTTCACATAGAAAATGAAATGAAAGATACAAAACGCCTAAAACTGTTTTATAAGGGGTACATTTTTCTGAGGTACGGGGGTACAAGACCGCCAATTTTCAGACTTCGGGCTATTACTGAAAATTTCTGAGCAGAAAAACTCAGGTACAAATTTTTGGCCCGACCCGGAAATCGAGCCCGGGTCCCCAAGCACAGCCGTCAGTTTAAAATGCATACCAATACGTACTGGGGGCAGTAAAACACTAATTTCAAATCAAATTAGTGTAATAACCAGATCAGATTAACCTAAAAATAGCTTAATCGGTTAAAAACGTCGATCAAATTGCAAAAATGATACATGGAAATGGTACGCAATAGTGTTCAAAGGGTTGTCGCTGAAAACCAGCGTCCGGGTTGGCCTCTTGGGCCTGCACCGACCTTTTGCTGAGCGGCCGCCTATTTGGCGCGTTTGGCAGGGAGAATTATTGTTTATTATTTTTCCTACTAGAAAAAAAGCACCACATTAAGCGATTTTCTTTTCATTTCCTACAACACGTGTATACATATGGGCGATTAACTACACACTTTATAGCCTCACAGGTTTAAGCCTAACATAAAACCCTTACGTTGAAATCGCGTGCGCGATCAAGCGATAACCAGACATATGAAATAAATAGCGAGTGTATGCCATAACATACTACCAGGGTGTATTATGTAAGGCCTAGGTAATAAAATGCCAAAGTTAGTAAAAAGGTCTAGACTACATGCTATAAGTAGATATGAATAAAAAAGATGATACGACTAAATGATATAAAGGGTGTATCTGTAGACATTTCCATCCCTTTAACCACGTTTAGAAGACGTTTCTTCATTGACTTTTGGAAATTCTTATTGTTATTTTTCGGAAATTGATGAACTTAACGGTTAGGAATATTTTACACTTTAGTATTCCCCCAATATAACTACTTTAACGCCCGGTTAACTTCATTTCTACGGTGGAGGCCTTTGCCCTGCAGTGAAACAGTATTTTATTTTACTTATATGCTGGTTAATCTGTATCCAACGAAGTGATTTTCCTTTAGGCATGCATTACAAATGAAAGATGTCCACAACATTAAGAAAAACGAAGTTTATTTGGATATTTTTACAAACGATTACAATATTCTCAACATAGTATTTTTCTTGACAGACTTGACGTTATTGTTTTCTTTTTTATAAGTAAACAGGCATCCATAGTGCAAGCAAAGAGTTTACATAGAAACTTATTTAATGCGAACTCAAACATAGGCCATGTTTTAAAACTCGCAGATTGCTTTCTGATTTCCACTTAAGACACAGAAAATTTAGTATTGTAAACAAAGATTTAAATCGTAACAAGGTAAAATACACCCACCTTTTTTTGCAAACTGTATACATGGTATTTTAAAAAAGAAGTTTTTGTTCAAACAAACCCAATCACGATGGGCAATAAAATATTGTATAAAATATTCCTCCTCTCGTCTGCCATAATATTGTATAATCATCCGATTTTCATTGTGTGTATAAAACAACTCAATCGGAAACTGGAAAGTGTGTCAAATTAAGCTTGCTACGGGAGAGGTGAAGTTAAATAAAACCATTTTAAGTATATTAAAATTAAGAATATGAATTTGTACTTCCTTGGAATTTTATTTATTAGCTGTTAGGCAAGATACTGTAATACTTAGATCAATATTTATCGTACAACCACATGCAAAAGAGGCCGAAATGGTATCATAAGTAAAAACAAATTATGTATAATATTATTGAACTAATTGAAGCTCGTTGTTAAGTTTCAGAGTATGCAATGTAGACCCAAAACTCAAACTAAGTAATCTTGTTGTATGAAAAAAGCTGTTACCCATGACTTTGTCCGTACCCCACTCTCAGGGTCTAGACCATCTGTAGGTATACCAAATTTCATTCAAATCCATTTAGTAGCTTTGGCGTGAAAGAGTACCTAACAGTCGGACAGACAGAGTTACTTTCGCAGTTATAATATTAGTTAGGATACACTACCTTTAAATAAAACTAAATATCTTTAAGCTTATCATCAATAACTATTCTCATTATTTTTTCATTCTTACGACACGCAACAAAAGCAACACACAACAATACTACCAAATGAAACTCGTCGAGTTGATACTTCATCTAACAAATTGAAGGTATTTAGGAGAACACAAACATACTTTGATATTACGCTCGAATAAATAGCAAAATAAGTTTTTTACTCAAAGTTGTTATTCGAAATCCATTCAGAGAATGCTCACGAGAAATGAAAACAAAAAGAATTTAAAAACAAGGTACGTATTCATTAGATGAATGTTTGTTTATTTCTAGAAGGGAGCCAAGATTGATTTTAATAATCATCATCATAAACCCGTCAGTAACCACTGCTGAGGTTTCTTCTATTTTTCGCAAACATATCCGGCCTGAGCTGTTCGGATCCTACATGGATAAATGCAGCTACGGCCGGTGATTTTCCTTTTCAATATTATAAGTCCCTCCGATTTTAGTAATACCATCTTGATACGAGATGACCAGGATTTCGTCTACCAGTATTAGGATAATGCCCGGTCATGACCACAGAGGTCGGAATGAGATAGACTTATTTATGGGCTTGCATCGAAATGTTTATCCTACCTACCTTTCCCATAATTGAAATGGACATCACACAATACTAATAAATATAATATGAGGTGTTAATGTGTGAATTAAAGAGAAAGAGTGTGTAAAGTCCTTGAGTGGAGACCGCGACTCGGTAAGCGCAGTGTTGGACGCCTTGCGACAAGATGTGATGATGACATTCGAAGGCTGGCTGGTGTGGGCTGGATGAGAGTGGCCGAAAATCATGAGCGGTGGCGTGCATTAGGGGAGACCTATGTCCAGCAGTAGACGAGTGTGGGTTGCTGATGATGAATCTGTAAATTTATTTATTTGTATATTCTATTAACTAAAATCGTTGAAATAATATCCATATTTTTATATAGAAAACTTTTCCGATCTCTAATATCAGTAGGTGCTTTTGGATTACAGTTCAATCCACATTAGCTTATATCTTTCCAATAAGTGCCGATGAGATTTCTTCTTATTTCTTTGCTAGGTAATAAAAAACAGTTTTTATTGCTCAAGAAAATGCGCAGCTTTTTCGTTTTATCTTTCACTAAAAATCGCTTTTAGACACAAATGCATTAAATAAATTAGGAAAAAAACCTGTGAAAGAAATCTTTTATATGAAAAAGGTTACAGTAAGTACTTAATGTTTGTTTGTACAAACATTAGGTACGTATATCTTAATTATCGTTATTTAAGATGTTTTTGGTAAGTCGATAATTAGTCCTGGGCTCAGTAGATTTAGAGCATTTGGCCTAGTTTGCAAAAAGGTCATCATGGTTTTTAGTCCCACCCGAAACCGTATCGATTTTTCTGAACCTATTATTTATTTAGATAACACTTTCAAATCTCTAAAACTACAGAATGGATTTGAATGAAAATATTTCTTTTTTTCATATCTTAGATGTGAGTCCTAGGCTATAATTTATTAAGAATATTTTAGTGTCAAACTGAACTGTTCGCCGTGCGTTTGTGTACCTTATTTTTTTAGTTTTTAATGAATGAAAACAAACTAGAAAGTTTATGATGCTACATTTATGATTTATTAAAGATACAATGAAACACTTTTCGTAAGTTCATTTTACATTTTGATTTCCAATAAATTGTCCAAGAAAATTTGTTCATTTACTACACGTAGACACATTCACGAAAAAGCTAGTATTATCGTAATATAATTGATGCAAGTCAAAGCAAACAATTGCTGTGTTGTTTTGTTATTGGAAAAGCTAACAAGATTTCTGTCTTTTACTCGTAGTTTCAAAACCAATTACTACGAAGTTCTAGGAGTACGCTTTCTGTCAAGGAGTTCGCTTCACTTATTCGGATTTATTGTAAGAGTTGAGTAATGACTTTGGGTTTCACGTCTGAGTAAAAGGAATTTGTTTCAAAGGCTCTACAACATGCGTGTGATGCCTCTTGTAGTGTTTAAAGTGCGATACCAATAGTTTCGGGTGCGATTTCCTGGTAAAGGCAATTTATGCTACTAACTTTTTACTAGTTCTGCTTGGTAGGAATCAACATTTTGCGTCAGTGGTAGGTTCCATAGTAGACGTTCATAAATTACATGTTCTTTTATATAAATGACTAGTGGCCCGCCCTCACTTTGTTTCGGGACAGCAGTTCCACTATCAACCAATAGATGGCGCTGGGCGTTGATTGTATCGCGCAAGTGTTTCGTATTTTTGGTTTACCTATAAGCCCTTGGCGTGGAATATGAGATTAACCTCTTTAAAATAGTGTAGATAGTAGACAAGCAGACGCATCAAATCTTGGTAAGCGATTGCCTCCGGTACCCTTAATAACTTGGCTCTATAACTCATCATCAGCAACCCACGCTCGTCCACTGCTGGACATAGGTCTCCCCTAATGCACGCCACCGCTCCCGATTTTCGGCCACTCTCATCCAGCTCACTCCAGCCAGCCTTCGAATGTCGTCATCCCATCTTGTAACAGGGCGTCCAACACTACGTTTACCGAGTCGCGGTCTCCACTCAAGGACTTTATGGCTCCAACGGTTGTCAGTTCTATAACTCATATATAGGTACCATTGATACTTATTATTCCAATCATCTATTATACGGACAGTCCGTTCAGACTAGGTAATACTCGTAACATAGGTACTAAATGATGGTCTTATACAAAAATTCAATTTATATAAAGAAAATACCTAAGCACCTAGAATAGTAATAGTGCTCAAGGAAATCCTCCACGTTGGCCGAGAGATTAGCATAGTGTTTATGCATATTAAGGCGGGTGGCGGGTGGCTAGAGTAGCAACTTAGGGTGGAAAGATAACCTGAGTCTAACTAATTAATCTCACCTAAAATACGGTTACATTTTCTGGAAAACTGGAAGTGCTGGAGTTAAGTCGAATGAAAAGCAAGTCATGTCAGGTAGCACTATATATCTACACTATTTATAAAGAGATAACTTCTATAGACAACGACAAGGCTTATAGGTAAACCGAAAACACGAAACGCTTGCGCGATGTAATTGGACACAACGCCATCTATTGGTTCATTTCTGAATTACGTTCCCGAAGCGAAGTGAGGGCGGGCCACTAGTAAATAAATAAATAAGTTCATACAACACTCATAAACCTGACTCCGTACTAAGTAGCGATAGCAGACAACAGAGGATTACAAAATAGAATACTTAAATACGTAATAATATACCCTGACACTGGAAGCCACTGACAAACTTGTCTAGGGCGGGGATCGAACACAGTATCTTTGGGGTATGAGCAGTATGAGGCAGAGTCACTACCAAATGCGATATTTCTGTGGTATTGTTATTTTTCCAATGATCGCAGTTAAACATTTAATACACGTGTTAGAATGAAGGAAAACATCCGGATATTTTCGACGTGAAACACATTTGTTTTTCTTAAATCATGATTGGGAAATACGACTTGTTATTACTAAATTAAAATTACATTCGCTGAATCAATAATCCGTTAAAATACGAGTAGATCAATATTTTCATTCCATAAACTGTAAATTATGATCTTGAACATCACGTCATAAATTTGTTTTAGGTATATTTAAACAAAATATATTATTTATTTCTCAATCCTCTTTATACCTCTGATATTTACATTTCGTGAGATGAACAGTTGTTTTTCTTCAGTGTTTGGGTGTTGTTATAATATGTATTAACATATGTAACACAAGTACTTTAAAATATTCGGACACCCGTAACACCATAGGAGTCACAAGTGCGCTGCTGACCTTAAAAAGGAGTACGCTCTCTTTTTGAAGGTTTACCTTCCAGCCGAATTAGCAACCTTTCACAACCAGTTGCCGAAGAAAATGACGTTAAACGATAGGTTTCTTCATATCTGCCTGGTTGTGAAACTCGCACTTGCCGAAAGAAGAACTAACTTTCTTACTACTCAACCCTTAACCAAATCCCCTTAAAGGTTATATTTTCAAAAAATGATAGATAATTTATTTTTGTTTCATGCTAGGAATTCACTATGTTTGCAGATCATATCGTTCTGGAAATACCGTAGACGAAATCGTGACAGTTCCTTCCATAGTTATGCTAATACTAGCGATAGATTTATCCATAGAATTAATACGTTTGATAAGATTTTCTTACTAGAGCAGATTAATTGCGCAGGCTTCCCTCTGACAAGGGCGGAACCGGTGATGGATCTTCCACGATTACTATTCATCAACGATCTTCTTTAATGTACTTTTTATCCTACTTAGGTTTTGAACACAGTTCATTGCAACTGGTATGCCTGAGTTTTGCTAGATTTCATTAACTTAGTTGACTGAATGTAGCCCGTATCATAGAGGTCTTATATTATTAACTTATTATAAAACAAAAAAAAATAGTTTGGATGCTTAATTAAACGAGCATTATAATTCAACAGACGTGTTCTAACGCCGGGTTGGGAGACACAGCACCAGCTCCGTTTTACCTCCTTTTATTTTCTTCATGATGTGTATTGGACATCGGACTAAAGAAGGTGGTATAGCTGACTGACTGAGGAAGGTGGACCAAAATACATTTCGAGTAAAGTATAATAAAAAAATTGACTAGAGTAGAGCAATCGGCGAGTTTGCCGAATCAATTTTCCGATTCCGGCGATGGAATCGCATTACTTGTGTCTATTTATTTTTGGTACATCTTATATATCAATTTATATATTTAAGTACATGTAAATCATAACATATCTAAAAATAAATAGTCTCAATTTTCTTTAATGTATGACGTCTAGTAAGTGGTATGTATAAGTCTATGCAAATATATAGTTTATTTGCGTTTTGATTTTTAATTTAGACAGTGGTGCAAACACACAATCGTCTGCAGCCATCCAAGGTATTCGCATTTTCTATATATCACCATAAAAAATAGTTTCCGTAAGATATTCTCACTACTACAGATTGATTGCGTGGTCTGCCGGCCGACAAGGGACGGTATCTATGATGGATCGTCGCCCGATCTCGGCACGCCCATTCACCACGCTTCATTTGACTTGTCCGATACGACACCGACTTATAAGTTATAAAGTGAGATATACCGATCGGTAACTCTCCTGACGTGGGACAAATAGACTTTCCCTTTTTAAGTATACATGGCTCCAATCATAACGTTGATGTAAGAGTTTTTCTTTTGGGTTTATTAATAGGGAATCGCTCTATACGAGTAGTGTTTAAGTATTTTACGTATATAAAAACCTTTTATATTTTATTTTTATTTTAGAGAGCAATAGTATCTCAGTTGATACAATTGCGCCTTCCATACGGAGGTCGTAAGTTAGAATCCGGAAATGCACCTCTGAATTTTTCAAATCTACCGTTAGCTCGTCGTTGAAGGGGAGCATCGTAAGGAAAAATGCAAGTTTCGGATAGTTACTGAAACATGTAACAGGGCAACAAGACCAACGAATCATATTAGACATTGGTAGGTATACCAATATGTCCAATATCGCAGTGCATGCTGGTGTCCTTTAATTAAGACATTCTAGCCAGGTCTGGCAATTAAGCGTTAATATCATTGGAACTGTAATAAGGTACTAATCTTATAAGATGTCCTATTTAATAAATAAATAAATATGCAAATAAGACGTTATTAAACTCTTGATGGTATTTTATGTTAGCAAAATGCTGTGGCAAACTTTGTCAAACCGATTTCCACACGAGCGTAGCTACGGGCGACCGCAAGTCAATGATAGAAATAAACGACTAAGTATCTCTTCGTTCATTTCATTGCGAGTTTCAGTATCATCAGTCTTATTTATGTTAATTAGAAGATATTAAGACTAACGACCAAAGCCTTGTTTTCATTGTTGAGAAAACACAGACTGATTAGACTGTGCTTAAGTTTTATAGCCACTCATTACAGGACTACTGAATGGTAATAAAAGGTTATAGGCTGAACCTCACATTAGTCAGTATTACAGTGTAAAGATTACCAGGGGTTCGGCTTGAATATTTGATGTGGTAAGTGGCAGACATGCTCTTCGCTATTTCTTCTTTGGGTGCCTCTTCAATTCTGAAGGTTGGTCGCCAGTTTCTTGAACTTCTCCCTATCTTTTGCGAGATTGAATAGCTGTTCTACGCTGGTGATTCTGGTCCACTCCCTTATATTACGTAGCCACAATATTTTCCTCCGTCCAGGACGCCTCTTCCCATCAAATCTTCCCATCATTATAAGTTGGAGTAGACTATACCTATCATGCTCTTCACTTGATGATAGCGATTCCCATCACCCGCAACCGCAATACTAGCGGAGTTACTAATGCGTTACAAACATTTACAACAACAACAACTTGTGGAAAAAAGCCCGGACCGCCACACGCACCTGCAAACTCCCTTACCATCCAAGATTTGCCTCCGTTGCCCTCTTTCGGCAAAATACAAAGCAGAAGCTGCTTTACGCCAGTTTTCTGTGAGGCCGGTGTGATAACACCGGTTAATTTGATATGTGAAACTTAAGAGATACCCTCGCGGCATTTCGCTATTCAATTTCACAGAGCAATTGAGACATATATGGTTATCTCATTATCAGCAACCCACGCTCTCACGACACCGCTCTCGATTTTCGATTTCATCCAGCTCACTCCAGCCAGCCTTCGAATGTCGTCATCCCATCTTGTAGCAGGGCGTCCAACACTACGTTTACCGAGTCGCGGTCTCCACTCAAGGACTTTATAGCTCCAAATTTATAGCTGGTTATCTGTGGTCCCACAAATTTCCCACAGAATTCTGATCTTAAAAAAGAAAAACCGTCTAAGATCTTAACGAAAAGCCACATGTAACACAAACATGTCGTCGAAAGTCAATGACAAATAATAAAGAAGGATGAGAAATCCGTTCCCAAAACCTCACTGAATTACCAAGCAGTAGAAACACAATGGGATTGAATATAAACGATGAAAACCCTAGAAATGCGATACATATATCAAGGAGCAGATTCTATTGCGAGAAAATGCTGACGGAATACTAATCTATCGCTTTTCAGGAAATATATCGAAGAAACGGACGGATAGTTGCCAGGAGGTTCTGTGACAGACTGCAAAGTAATGTTGTGTTACGACTAAACTAGTAACTTGACGTGAATTGGTTTATTGAGCATCTACAAAAAAATTGGTAAGAGTAAGAAAACATTTAGTGACCACAACACATAGACTAAAGACAAAATATATGTACCTACATAAAAACGATATTTTTTTATTAATAACTACTAGAGATGCGCCGAATATTCGGTTGGTATTCGGTATTCGGCATATTCGGCACTTTTTTCACTATTCGTATTCGGCCGAATTATTCGGTTTTAGTGCTGGTATTCGGTTAGAGTATTCGGTTAGAGTATTTCTATTTTCCTGGCTATATAACATGGAATTTAAAAGGACAAGTTTCTTTATGTAAGATTTATGTTTTTGTAAATTAAATAAAACTGGCGAGGAATGTGTTAAAAAGCTAATAAATGAAATCAATTAAACTTGAAATCAACGTGTATTTTAATATCTAGAGTCCACATATTTATTTCCTGCATTATTAGTATGTAGCTAACATTAACTTTAAAAAAATACCTAATTCATTTATTTTTAAGCCAGATCAATCAATATTAATTTTACTATTTATTTTTATACTTTAAATATCTGGCCTTTTTTTAAATTTAAATAAATAATAATTATAAAGCTTTGTTTTCGAACTCAGATCAAAATTATAATTTATTTATTTATTTATTTTTTTTAATAAAAACACTTACCTATGACATAAGTGCTTTTTGGGCACCGTATCTAGTAACTATAGAAGAGAGATCGGAAACAAAATAGAAAATGGTAAACCGAATAATTCGGCCGAATATCCGGTTCGGTAAAATTGAACCGAATATTATTCGGTATTCGGTTATTCGGTGAAACCACTATTCGGCGCATCACTAATAACTACTACTAAACGATTAATTCCAAATTAAATTATGCCCCATTAAAATCTTGTAGTATTATGTGTTCTTAGAAATATTGTATCTTTTTATGTTAAATACTAAACTTGTTGGATATCCTAAAAAAAATAATTGGTTTTACATTTTTTTTTGTAGTTTTATCATGAGGACGTTGTTTTCTTTCATCATCTTGTCAGTATCAGTCCACTCCCTACGGTCCCCTGCCAGCCTCATCCATTGCTTTCCCGCTACCATCACAATATCTTCGGACCAACGGGCAGGTGGTCTAGCCATAGGATGTCATTCCAATCTTGACTGCCATTCGTTAAGCTTTATCTAGATTATTTTTTGTTTTTTCTCACTGCCAAAAAAGTTGTGTGTCCTTTAGATTTCTTACTTTGAAAATAACACCGGTGTATACATGTAAAATAGTGTATGAGACTGTAAATAATGCGTCCTATTGAAACTTTAAGCAGCACCAGAGAGTCATAAGTAAAATCATCATTAAATTAGTTCCAAAGAGTCCCCAAGAAGTTTTTAATTACATTCCTCACACGCTTTACAGACATACTGGTGCCAAGTAGGTTTAAGCTACGAGTTTCTGGTGCTAAGTGATCTCATTAGCATATATTCGCGAAGTTAGCTCACTAGATCTGTCTGCAGGTGACAATGAGCGTCTTAATTCGTTCAAAACTCCGTGTGGTTAACTTTTAATGAGGCACTGCATACGTGGAGTGGTATGGCAAATATTTATAAACGTGTGTACTGTGTACCTATTGTATATTTCGTTTTAAAGTTAATTTGATATTGTTAGTCAAAGTTTTGTTTATTTGGACAGAAATGTGATTTCTTTTTAAACTTGTCAGTACTGGTAGATTGATATGAAACGCTATATATAATTTAAAAATAGAGAATGACGAATATATTGAGGGGTATAAGCATAGTTACACACACACACACACAGAGAGAGAGAGAGAGGAGAAAGACGCGCACATACGTATAATATTACAATCATATTTTCTAAATAAAGCAAGGATGTCACTATAAAGACTATGTAACTAATAATGCATCTTAAATATTGTGAAATGATCATCCAGTCGCGATATTTCCCGATTGCTAAAATTTTCCTTTTTTAAACGAGGCTATCAAGAGTTTGTTGATGTTTATGAGCGGCGGTTACCATTTACCATCACGGGCCGCAAGCTCATCCGCGTACTCACCAATAAAAAACAACAAGTCAGTGCTAATCTTGATTCTATTCAAATCTTCAAACATGTTTCAATTTTGTTTCAGGTACAGTACAGGCAGTAAACTTCAAGAAATAGATCCCACTAGCTGTAAGCACACACCGTTGACATAATTTAACCCCGCAAATGCCTACGCAATCCTACAACGAAAAGATATCGCTTACAGATAATAAACAAAAGAAAATGGGCAAGTTCACTTGATCACACGATTTACTTGCCTAACATTCCATAATATAGAGCAGGCCGATACGGTGGAATGCTGTCCCCCTCTCAATGCTCAGGGGTAAATCAATTTTCCCCGCCACGACTGCAAAGTATGCTGTTCAATCTATTCGAAAAACGTAAACAGAACTGAATCTAGGAAGATCCCGCGAATGGTTCAGCGAGAAATTGAACGCTACTCCAAGTTATTTGCGTCATTGCTTGTCAATTGCATTCATAAATCGAATTACATTTAGAGTGGCGAGTCGATTCAAGTCAACTCCAGTCGATTCATTCGGGACATTTTACGATAGTAGTCAAAGACGTGGACAAGTAGTAAACAAATGACGGTCGGAACTAATAACGCGTGAGCAGCGTATTTCAACGAGTACGGGAGGTCCAATCGGGAAGGAAGGAGAGTCAAAAATCTTTTAACTGGTGCTGCAGGTGTCCATCGGCGGCAATCACTTACTTTCTCGGTGGATGAGTGTTGTCAGAACGGACCTAGCTAGCAAAGTGAAAAGTTAGGAGTAGCAAGGTAACTCTAGAAATCAGTCTCACAGTAACTCGATAAAACACTGGATTTTTGCGTTTTTATTCGTCATTCGAATACATCGCTTCTTACTCGAGTAAATAAAATTACCCCTTGTGTTGTTGCGTCACTTCGCGGGTGGACCGCTATAAGAATGGATCTGTCGTTAAGGTCATTTGTGTCTGCAGAAATTCAAAGGGTTGAATTTATTTGAAATCTTTGTCCGTTAGATTGTTAATAAAAAATGCCGGCTTTTAGCGCCTTTTTTTCGAAGCCACATCGAAAAATACTCAGGTACCTATTAAAAATTTACTCGTTGTGAAACAATTTTATATCCTACCTCTAAAGCCCATAGTCCATTTAACCGGGAGACATACGCATGCTTTTTTCAATTCATCTAATTTTATTGACGATTGCAAAACGAACACCTACTTGCATCTTGCGTAGAAAAAATGAAATCTGTGTCCACGAAGCGTATGTCCAAGCTGCAGCAATGTGTTTTGCGATCGTCATCCATTTGTCGCGCATTCGCTAAATATGGCGTCGTGGACATTGTGCCTTACACGGACACAGTCCAAGCGAACTTATGGACTTAGAAAAATAATAAATAAGTAGTGAAATTCTTTTAGTATTTAATATAAATACATAGTGAAATTCTTTCAGTGCCTATCTAAACTGGTTCGTATAAATTTTCTCGGGTGCTCGGACTGAGATTCGATTACCTATAGTTGTTAAACAAATACAAAAAGCACGAGAGAAAATACCCACATTCAAGAATTGCATTTTGCCGTGCCCTTGTTGTCGATGTATTACTAATGTCAAGGGTAAATACCCATCACGTAATCGTTATTCTTGTGATGAAAAAAACAAATCAAATAAATTCAACGAGAAGCTAAAAGCATTTCTAAGGCTCTAATCTGAATTTAGATTTAATCGAAAACAGTTATGTGGCATCCTCTGAACGGATCGCTTTACCAAATTACAAGGATAATTTTATTGGGAAAATATTACGTCGTGATGTTACTAAATTGTGAACGGATTGAAAAAAGTGTTAGACTGTAAAATCACGAGATCCGCAGGAGATCTAAGGTCGCATTTCCCTATACTCTCCACTAAGTGGAAACCATACTACTTACTACTGGTGTTGAAGGTGTCCATGGGCGGCGGTAATCGCTTATCATCAGTTGATCCGTCGGCGTGTCTGCCACCTTTTTTTTATGTGATAGGTAGCAGACGAGCAGGCGGATCACCTGATGGTAAGCAATTGCCGCCGCCCATGAACACATGCAACAAGTGCGCTGCTAACCTTTTATCCCCTTCCTCCCCGATGGGCCTCCGGTACCCTCACTCGGCGAAACACAGCATAGGAGCTGCTTCACGCCGGTTTTCTGTGAGGCAGTGGTATCACTCCGGTCGATCCGGCCCATTCATGCCGAAGCATGGCTCTCCCACAATTAATAACCTACCTATATCATAAGAAAAAACTTAAATTCTTATTATGAAACTGTATGTTTTGTCGCTGATGGAAATACATTAAAATAGCTTTCTTATTTCATTTATAGCGCTCGTCGTTCACATAATTCTTCTGCAAAAAATAAATAAGATATCTCAAATCTTAATCGGGTCTCGATCACAACAAAAGACGCGTATTCTTGAGGTTGAAGATAATAAGATTTGCTGTCAGGGTTTTCATTTTCTTTACTTTCATGTGTTTAAAGGTTTAATAAAAGAAACGATGCAATCATTCCAAGCGAATACAATCAGTGAGAAATTGCATTAGCAAAAAGTTACGAACCCTATTCTAGGTTACGTAAAAAAATAATTAATGATGATAAGAATGATAATTCGGCTATGGCAGCCAATCTTAAGAATCAGCCATCGACGCAGGACATTTAATAGTGTACGAGTGTGAGCGTGTGTGTGAGTGTGTAAATTTTGCGGGAGTCCCTTAGATGCGGGTGGCACAGGACCGATCTGTGTGGAGTTGGGCGAGGCCTATGTCCAGCAGTGGACGTCTATTGGCTGAAATGATGATAATGATGTGTGCGCAAGTGCATTTTCTATTCCCTTACCCTTAAATTTCGATGGGACACCAGTGTGTCACGACCGAAGAGGGATCAAGCGCAGTGCCAACGGCTTAACGTGCTTTCCAAGGCACGGGGGTCGAAGACAGCCAACTTCCAGACTTCGGGCTGACACTAAGAATTTATGAACAGACAAACTTAGGTACAAATATTGGGCCGACCCGGGGATTGTATCCGGAACCCCAAGCGCAGCGTTGTGTTTTACCGAGTGAGTGAGGGCACCGGGAGAACTAGGTAATTGGGGGGAGAAGGGGCTAAAAGATTTGGCAGCGCACTTGGGAGTCCACTCGCGGGTGTCTTAGGGCGGCGCCAATCGTTTACCATCGGGTGATCCATCTGCTCATCTGCCACCTATTTCATAAAATATACACAACATAAAAAGCCCATGAATACCTTGGACACAAGTGCGCTGTTGGAATTCACATAACACATTAAAAATTACTTATGTCTATTTAGGAGGAACACTGGTTTCGATAGTCACAGTAATGACTACCCGATGCAAATGAGATAATATATCGATAACCCCAGATGTAGGTATCGATAACCTCTCCATTTTCGAAATCGATTAAAATTTCTCTCCACGACTCTCAATCACGTACAAAAGTGAAACAAACGATCCATTTTACCAGCTTATTTATTAAGGGCTCCAATCAAGTCCCAGAGCCTAAATAAAACCCTTTTCACCAATAGCGGCTAATAAACTGTCTAAGCGGGTTATTCCCAACGCACACCTCTAATATTATTTCGCTTTGCAGGTTAGATATTGAGGAATTCCTAAGGGAAAGATAACGTTGCGAGTGAAAGCGGGAAGAATAGCCCTATGAAAGCTCAGTAAAAGCGAAGCGGACAGTTTTACTGTGCTCGTATGGGTTATTTATTTTATTTTTGTTTCTAGAGAGGTTTTTATTTTGTAAATTTTTACCGACCTCAGAACCCAACAGGCTATCATAATGTCTTTAGCAGACTTGAAAAGCTATAAAATTCACAACCTCCTCTGTCAATTTGGCTTTATATTTTTAACCGACTTCAAAATCCAAAAAGAGGACTTTAACCAATTTGAGTTTTACGTATACCAGTATACCAATTCATATTGATTTATGTATGTTTTTACTAATACCTAATGATAACAAGTTTCAAGTTAGAATAGAGTCATATTCAAATATTTGTTTAACGGTATTCTTAAAACCTTAAGGAAAATCATCTTACTCACGGTGTAGTTATCTTTAACATGTTGTTAATCTAGTAATGAATAAAAGTCAATCAAATCGACTATAGCGATAGTTTCCATCACCAGGCGGCCAAACCGAGAATTGGCCTCCAGGACTTTTATTTTAAATATAAATATTATTTTACCAACAAACCCTATCATTGCGGATACAAGTATGAATAAAAGCCCTAAATATCCCGTTCCACATTACCCTATCACACCCTAGCAGAGCACAATGTGATACAGGAAGCGGGCGAGATGGAATTTATGAGGCCTTCTCCTCGCCCTGCGTACACCCAGTTCATAGTTCACGCATACTTTGCGTCAGGAGTGACACATTGCGCGCTCTACCCTCCCTTTCTCGCATCATCGGAATTTTTATTACACTTGCGAAAAGGGTTAGTCATTCGGCCATTTCTTATCTGGAGGACGTAAAGTTGAGACTTGTTGTTGAAATGATAGTAAATTCTGACCTTGAGGGTGTTCAATCTTCGATTCGTTTACCGCTTTCGTTTGATTGCCGGATTAGCACACAAATACTGCGGGTTTTGATATTTGTGATCAACACAAATGTCTATTCTTAAAGCAAATATATTTTATGTTCTTATTTATTTCATATTTTCTTTGGCTTTTGGTTTCCAGAGTACGTACAGCCACACATCTGTCAAATTTCTTCAATCGTCTCTCAACTTACTGTCATACACATTAGGTTGAATATCAATTATTAAGGAAATTTGTCAGGTTGTGACTTGTGGTAACCTGATGTGTGACTGGCTGTACCTACAAAGAAATTCTTCATGCATTTGTTAAGGGTCAAAAATAAAATGTAGTGACGGCATTTTCGAAATCCAACATATCTAACAGCTATAACTACGAATGACAGCGCTGTTGGCATTGCTTTTTCAAACGCGGATGTGGAATTGTACCTATCATCATCATCATCATCATCAGCCTGTTGCAGTCCACTGCTGGACATAGGCCTCTCCAAATGCTCGCCACTTTGATCGATCTTCGGCTACTCGCATCCAGCTCCTAGCCAGCCCTCTTGCGCAGATCGTCACTCCATCTGGCCTGAGGTCGTCCTACACTACGTTTACCAAGACGCGATCTCCACTCTAGAACTCGTTTACCCCAACGTTTGTCAGGTTGTATTGTACCTATATCTGATCTATTTTATTCCATGATCGAAGTCTATAGCAGTAAAATGCTCAAGAAAACTCTTCATCTAAGAAACCCTTAACGTTACTTGGAAAAACTTTAATCGAGTCGTGAAGATTCATCTTGTATTCAATTCTCGGCGCTGGATGTTAATCATTTGATGGTCGCACCATGTTTTCTAAGTAGGGTGAATTCATTTAACTTAAACTTTTCTTCTGGTATGTAAAATTTCCTTCGTCTCATAAATTGTTATAAGGTCTAATAGATCTTAAAACTGTTTTCTGAGAAGACCGGCGTGAAGCAGCGCCTGCGCTGTGTTTCGTGGAGTGAGTGAGGCTACCTGGAGCCCAATTGGGGGGAAAGGGGGTTAAAGGTTTTCAGCGCACTTGTGACTCTACTGGTGTTGCAGGTGTCTATAGGCGGCGGTAATCGCTTACCTTCAGATCCGTCGGCTCGTCTGCCACCTACTTATATCATAAAAAAAAACTAAAAAAAAACGGACCCAAAATAAGTCCGTAAATGCCAGCTTAAAATATCATCTAATCTTAAAGATAAATTTATCTCGTCCCATGATATTCTTAACTTTTATCTTCCTCAAGCTTCTGAATAAATTATTTTTAAGCTCTATTTAAATCAACCCACCTTTACTTTTTCGTTTCCCTCAATCGAATCAAAGAATTTCTAAAGATTTTTCCACATAATGCTATGCAGCGAAGTATAAAGAACGATATCCGACCGGTAGGAGACCATTGCCAATTCAGTGAAGATACTTTTTATGAGTTTTCAGAGGCGCTCATAGAATTGTTTTATAAAATCTATTTTACTCACTCGAAAGGTCTTTTTTAATTAAATATTTTAATAATTTTATATGCTCATATAATAGATCTCTGAAGGAAGAAGAACAGGTTACTCATTCATGGGTGTTTTCCTGTATCAAGTTATGGCTCTAGGTTTTCACTGCTATCCCATAACAACATATTATTTAAAGGAGATTTTTTGTTGGTGAGTTGTGATCAGTACACGTACAATTATTCTGGTATGGGAATTTCAACTTCAGTGAGCGTTGTGATCTTCTATACTATTTATAAAGAGATAACTTCTATAGACAACGACAAGGCTTAAGGTAAACCGAAAACACGAAACGCTTGCGCGATGTAATTGGACACAGCGCCTATCTATTGGTTCATTTCTGAATTACGGTCCCGAAGCGAAGTGAGGGCGGACCATATATAAGATAATTAAATTAACGCCTTTAGCCGTTACTGTCCACCCTCTTGATAAGTAATATCGAATATATTGTTTATTTACATCGAACTGCTTCAACAGTATTTGTAAATAAACTGCACCCAGGCAAATTACAGGTATACAATAGTAATTTAGCTTGAACTACGTTAGTTATGTTCACAAAACAAACTACACATCTGTTTCTAATACAGTGCCAATGCATTTTCTTATGCAGTTACGATCCGACGCATAATTAACCTTAACCCAATATTGAAACACAGTCACAATTCACCGAAATCCAAACAAACTACTGCCTCTCTTGCGTTTTATTATAAGATAAATTCACATTAACACTCTCAAGTATGTAAAATCACAGTGCAATGAAAACCAGTAGCTAAACTTGCGGTTTTGCGTGGCAGTCATCGCCGAAATGAGTATGTTGGTAGTTTAGGTAGAGTAACGGCTGTTGGGATGCCTTTTAAAGCTGAGCTTTAGTTTGAGTCCCATTTTTTTCGTCAGAAGTTACCCCAATTGGATTTTGAAGTTTGATTTCCGACGTCAGGTCTAGATTTTTACTTAATTAAAGTTTAAGGTTAGCGAAAAAATTTGGATTTTTTTCGCTTAAAAATCTCATAAATTTGTAGTTTTGTAATTCTGTCCCTCAGAAATCACGTTAAGATATTGGACAAGCGTTGATGCCTCTCCGGTCGTGATAAATGGAGTCCTATTGAAATACGATAAGGGATTTGTACACTATCCAGTCCCCAGTTGGGGATCTACGGCAGTCTTAGCCAGTATATTGTCACTTCGGAAGTGCGGAGAATATGAAAGAGTAACGTCTATAGCCCGAAGATTTATTGTCTGAATTAGCTCCCCCTCACTTCGTTTTGGGACTAAATTTTCTTATTTGTTCCAAACTTTGGCAATAGATGGGGCTAGATGTCGATTACATCACTCAAATATTTCGTCTTTTTTCGAATTTAGCTTTCTATAGCAGTACTAATGGCCCGCCCTCACTTTGTATCAGGATGTTAGTTCCATTCTCTACTAATAGATGGCGCTGGGTGCCGCTTACATTGCGCTAGTGTTACGCCTTATTGATTAGTATATAAGTTCTGTCAATGTCTAAAGAATTTGCGTCTTTATAGGTAAGTAGTATGGATAGAAGATGTACTGAACTGATTGAGTAGAATCATTACACTATGGTTTTATTATAATACAAATCCACATAAACACTCAGTGTGTACTGGCTAGCAGCCAAAGTGGGCCAATTCTGTTTACCTTTCGTGTTTACTTGCTGAATGGAATCGTACGGATGAGTAACACGTGGTTGATGGTGGCACGTAACAGTCAAGTTCTGTAAACATGAGAATTGACGCTTCGTAAGGTCACGTCTTCTTCAATGTCTTCACACTCTTGGCAGGTTGACCGTGAAGTAACGAAATTCAGATGTTCAGCCCATGATTGTCAGCTGTTATGGGATTCTGCTGTCTAAGGTCATGACGTCTTAATCAATGTCATCACACGCTTGGTAGATTCGCCATGGTCGTCATTTTAGTTGATTTCATTGCGTTATGTGCGTTATATCCAGACCCAAGTCAATTATCTTGGTGCAGGGTCATCAAACCCGTGATCCTTGCGTCTCAACCGCTCAAATCACTACGCCAAACGGGTTGCCAAATGGTAATTTATATTGTATTCGTAACTTTCACGTTTGTATTCGCTATGTTTAATTGTATTCGTACGTGCGTACACTGCTTTCGACTAAACGACCGGAAATAACAGCTGGCTTTAATATTGGTTGTATCTTAAGCACTAGGCAAACCTTAATGGGCTATAAAGGGAGGGATTACGCCAAATAGGGCATTTTGTAATTGTGGTCCACTAACTACCAATAAGGGCGTTATAAATCAAAGATTAATACCTACTATTACATTGGTTTTCTACTTATCTATTCAAATCGTAATATCCTGTGAGTCTATTATCTCTTTCTCTCTTTTGGCATTTACCTCACTGTTGAAGATTTTGACTTCTTTCGACTCTGCCAACCAGCGACAACTGTTCCATCCTCATCTAAGAAGACATCCTTGGATATGGTCTCTGCTCGGTGTGCAGGGGTGCTTAGGGATGTCAAGTTAGATACTCCTTAATGCACAAAATATTACTGAACTTAATGCTAATATGTACCTACCATGTGTGAGCTAAATACAATCTCGGTGGTCTTATCGCTAATTATAACGAACTCTTACAGACAACCTTGGGGTAGAGGAATAATACAGCAAAGCATCATGTTGTGTAGCTATCTCATCTGGCCATCGCCCGCGACTACGGCTACCAGGCCTCCTTACTATTAATCCCGGATTCGATTCCTGGTCGAGTCAATTTAGGAAACTACATTTCTGGGTTGACGTTCCCTGTTAATTATCGTCATATGGTAGGTACTCATCTCATAGTACAGGGGTTGCCCTAGTTTGAGACCAGGTAGATTGGAGTGATTGTGTGGCGCATTTATTTATTTTCTATACTATTTATAAATAGATAACTTCTATAGACAACGACAAGGCTTATAGGTAAACCGAAAACACGACACGCTTGCGCGATGTAATTTAGCACAGCGCCATCTATTGGTTCATTTCTGAATTACGGTCTCGAAGCGAAGTGAGGGTTATTTAATAAAAAAGTAAATTCTGTACACAAAGACGACGCTTGTAGTGTATTTAACACTCCATAAAGCGACACTGCTGGGTCGATGTAACCGACGCCCAGCGCCAAGTATAAAAAAAATAAGATAACACTATGTAAACCAGTCCTTAGACAAACAAGAAATTCTGCTAAGAAATTGCATATCGGCCTTCGACTATAGCATAAACACTGAATTTATACGACCATTAAGGCACAGTCCTATACAAACTGGGCCTAACACAGTGTAGTGATATTGATTAAATCGCCCGACTTAGATCAAAAGTTACCCCAATTGGATTTCACTGTGCAGAATGCTGATGAACGCCTCAAGGTTGAGTTAGTAAGTTTAGCCTGTACTGGATTATTAGTACCTAAATACAACCAAAGAAATAATCTTATGCTATCTTCTGTTGATTTCAGTCTTTTAGAAATTTTATAAAATATTTTTTTGGGTTCTGTAGAGAAATGGCAAAAAACGAAACACGGTGGTTTAATATAACATACTTAAATCGTAAACCGTTTTATTCAATTAACTCAAAATAAAAATAAACAAAAGGCCTTTAATTTCACAAAGCAATGGTACGGAACCCTTTGTGTTTTTTGTGTTTCAAAACAAATTTACAGCACACATTTGCAAAGATATAGTGTAGATAACTTTCCAGACATCAACTAATCGGCTCTTAAGTCTTATCACATAAAAGCCCTTAGAAAGCATAAGCTTGGCTTAGCCTCTGCCGATTAGGTACATCGTGGCCTAAATTGGCCGAGAATCGAAACCGCAACTTCGGTGGAAACCATAGGCATAATAAGTGTGACCAGTCGCCTAAATTATGGCATATTGTTTTTATTTTATGGCTAATTGATCTTTTGTCCAAAAGAATTACTATTTTGGTTGTTATTTTAGAGGGATAGGTCATGTAGTTTTCTAATGGTGTAAACTGGTTAAAATCGATTCATTTGCTTTTTAGGTTATTTTAGGATTTCAAGAGAAGAGAAGGCACTTAAAAAAGGAGTACTTACGCCCTTCTAAAAGGCCGTTAACGCACCAGCCACCTCTATGATCTTGCAGATGTTTATAGATAGTAGTGATTACTTACCATCAGGTGATCCACTTACGCGTGTAGATAAAAAAATAAACCGTTTGAAAAAATTTGGAGCTCTACTCTTGAACTAACAAAGATCCTTCATACGGAACCATCAGCGACTGATTCCGACTCGCATTACCAGTTTTTACATATAATATCCCGAAGCAATGATGTAGCAATAAAATAATATACTTCCATATTATTACCTACCTAATAAATTGTTCATGAATTACAGAGTTTCCGCAACAACATTGTACTGGCACTTTAATAAGATTTTCTCTATACGCAATATTAGGAGAACTTTGGCAAATTCAGGGCTACTTTCCGTAGAAGCAATCACAGTTTAGTAAGAATCAACTGGTGGTACAAAATTAGAACTGATGCCAGAGCCGTGGCATCAGTTCTAATTGGGTATAGTGCGGGATACTGGGGTATTAAATCGCTTTGATCGACTTACTCGTGTAGGTAAACAGACTATCTTAGTTTACAAAATATAAATGTTTTTAAACATACATGGTGTATCTACGATAAACGATCATTTACACCTCTTTAATCACGTTTTCTGCCAACCGTTCTGATCAACATATTGTGTTCTACGACTTTAGGAAATTCATCGAAAATATTTTCCCTTATGCTATCAAAACCAGGAACAACGAAAACTCTACAAATAGATATCTGTTTCATCAACAAACATTCGGGTTCGACACTCAAATGACTGCGCTAAACGGGTCGTTAATTTAATTTTGCGACGGCTGGTGTGCTACATGCTCCAAAAACAAAAAAATAATTATTTTGTACTTCAAACGCACAAATAAAAAATACCATCGCCCGCCCAGACGTGAAAAAAATAGACACAAAAATACCGATCAATCTGACATTGATATTGAAGATTCATTGAGGTCAATGTATCTTACGATACGATACACTGCTATATACGGGACCTGTTAGCAGTGTATCGAATCGTGTCTCTCCCGCACATTTTCCCTTTAGTTTATCTCTGTCATTGTGCCAGACTACTTATAATCCACTACTCGCGGACGAGCCAGGGCTTAGCATCGTAGCACAGAGGGATGGGTTACCTTCAGAACTCCTGGTTCGTATCGTCGTCGTTATCTTGAGATGTACTCGTATTATGTGCATCACCTATTTAGGTTGCGATGTACAAAGGTAAGAGATGTGTCCAATCATTTTATGACCCCGATCTTTCAACCTCAGTGGTTAACAATATCTCTCTCATCTTAGCGTGTAATTCCATGTTGCGTCAAATTACAAAGAAGCGACTGCCTCCTGACCTTCGTAACTTTAGAATAGGGGAACTAGCTAGACGAGCAGACGGATCACCTGATGGTAAGCGATTACCACCGCCCATAGACACCCGCAACACCAGTTGACAGTAAATTGCAAATAGATTTAAAAAATCCGTAAGTGCATGCATGGAAAACACGTTTATCCACTAAGCTACCATCGCTCTTAACAATAAAGAGTACCGGTTATATTAAATTAAACACTGCGATAATGACCTTACCCATGCCCTAATTGGACTTTAAAGTACCCACTATATCACCGTAAATTAAAAGTACGAAACGGCTTTCAACCCTCATCCCTACCACTCCGAAATCCATTACGTTTAACGGTAAGAGTGCCAGTGTCTCGAACCCATTACGCCATCACATTCCGCACGAAACACGTCCCTTAAATAATCATGGGAAAAACAATATTGGCACAAGGGGAAATCAGTTAAGGTCCCCTGGGAGTGGTCGTTCGAGCAATCTATAAACAGAATGCGGTAACTTGAGATTTCGTTCGTAGACTTTAAGGCTGGTTTAGGCTGCGTTTCCACTGATGCGGAGCTGGGCGGAGAAATTCACCAATAGAATTGGATAAAAACTCCGCTTTTCAACCAGTAAGCTACTTCTATTGGTGGACAGTGCAAGCTACTTCCTAGCCAGCAGATAGCTACTCGACTTGTCTACTTGTATGCTCGGCTCGCCTTTGTTGCCTACACGCCTGTATAGTGATAGTGAGCAGCTGTTGTTTAGTCTTGCCAGTTACCGCACACAAAATAAAACACCTGATTTATCTTCGATCGCAGCATACTGGCGTCCCATCAATTTCGATGATGATTTCGATAGATTCAGTATGGTACCCTTACCATTACCATACTAAATCGAGCTACTCCTTGTAGAAGGTGCACCTGTGTTTGCGTACACACTTGATCACTATAATATATCCTGCGTAAGTGGCTGATCGTTAAGATTGGCCGCCGTAGCCGAATCGTTTGGAGCATATTGTAAGTCAACGCTGAGGTAAAAATCGGAACATATTCGTAGATCCAAAAGTCAGCAGGCAAGGACTCAGTGCAGACAGCCGTAGTCAATTCACACGATTCTCAATCTAATGTCAAACAGGTATTGGTTCAAAATAAATTGAGAGAAAACAGGCAGTAACAACCAATGTGTGGTTGGTTGTAATGTAATCGACAGTTCAATAAAATGAAGACTGACGGAAACAGCTGAAATGCGTTGTAAAATTGCCTCTTCCTGAATATACGATCTCATAAGATCCAGAGAGCCAAAAACCGGACGTTACGACGCAATTGGAGTTTGCCTCCCTTTCACACGCGCTATGCATATCTCTTGTTGAATGGGACAGGTATATTACGTAATATATGGTTACGGGATGGTCTCATTTTAAGCCCTCATTCTTTTGTTACATATATTCGTTTTCTCATACATATGTACTGTGACAAGGTCCTAAAGTGTAAATATATTTTTGACCTCGACTGTACCAACGTGGTCGGTCGTGGAAGTCGAACTACTGCATGTATATTATTTACTATGGAGTTCCCACCCTCACTTCGTTTAGGGACTTAGCCTCGTATTTATTAGTTAGTCTAGTTCCAATTTATTTTTGGCGCAATCAGGAATCTTCTACGCAAACGCGTAACATTTAATACGTCATTAAATCTTTCCATCAGGTGCGGTTGTTATCAAACGTTACCTATAAACAAAATATCCTATCAACAAAAAAAAAATCCCTCGCATGATTTTCTATATCAGAACCTATTTGCTTAATATTTATAACTGATGCCTTTCCATGCGTTATCTGACCCTCATAGCACCAGTTATTTGAAAAGCCGAGGTAGAAAGGCCTGAAGTGTTATTACCATAATTTCCCTGTTTTATCATGGGTATGAAATATATGGATGGCCTTATATCAAGGACTATGCGACTGTGAACACTCGTGATATTAATTTTCTATACCATTGAAGCCTTATTGCGATTGACGTGATTAAAGAGTAAACACAGCTCTTACAAATAACGGAGATGAGAGACTATAACTGCGGTAAAAAACACTTTTATGTGATCGGTGGCAGACGAGCAGACGGATGACTGATACCTGCAACACCAGTTGAGTCACATGTGCGCTATCAAGCTATAACCCCCTTGCCCCTAATGTCTTGTCTGTCTTGTCTCCGGTACCCTCACTCACTCGACGAAACAGTGGCCTTACCTTACCATGAGTTTGAAATACTATCCTCGCTATCGAAAACTATCGCTCTGTCTCTTTCATTGTGATGCATTTGAAAGAGACAGAGTAATAGTTTACGTTATGTCACCTCGATGTCAACTCATGGTAGCGCTACAGCACAGGCGCTGCTTTACGCTGGTCTTCATGAGGCGGTGGTGGTCGAGCCGGCCCATTCATGTGGAAATTTGCATTTGTTCGAATCACTTGATTCACATCAAGCACAAGTCCGATTTTTGTCAAAATTACAATCTGTGCAAAAATTACGACGGCCTCACAGAAAACCGGAGTGAAGCAGCGCCTGCGCTGTGTTTAGCCGAGTGAGTGAGGGTACTGGAGGACCAATTTGGAAGGAAAGGGGGTTAAAGGTTGGCAGCGCACTTGAGACTCTGCTGGTGTTGCATGTGTCTATGGGTGGCGGTAATCGCTTACCATCATCAGGTGATCCGTCTGCTCTCTGCCACCTATCACAAAGAGCCCAAACTTTTGAAATACTATTACAAAAATTCTGAAAAAAATGTGCTGTATACCTTCAAGTAAGTACTTTCAACTAAAACTATAGCGGACTCTGTATCATGCATAATCTTTTTAATACAACTCGACCAACTTATGATGTGCAATTGCTCTCACTAAACGGTAATGTGTGGAAATAACTAACTACAAACTATGAAAATAAGGTCGGCCCATCTTATTGGCTACGGAACCCTTTCATGTGCGTGTCCGTCACGCTCTTGCCCGGTTTTTTTTCTGTTGCTTTTAGTAGATATCCGGCAGGATTTCATTACGTATCGCCTGGTCTTATGATGATATTTATCACTTAATATGTTTTTTAAGATGGTGTTACTACATTCGCCATAATCTCTCTTGACATTCGGGTCAATAATGTCTGGATATGGCTCTATAATAATGTAAAAAAATATTACCTATAAATTCATTTTAAAGAACGGGGCACCTTTTCTAGTTAATAGTTCTACTAGGAAATGCTCGAACGAAACTGTGTGTGTAAACTTAACGAAGATAAAATCTGAAGAGCTAGTGCCATTTAGATTTAATAACACTTCGTGAGTGGCAATCAATACCCGCACCTACTACGATGTACCTTCTTTATCGTAGTATCTCTTTCCACGTATTTGTTGTAAAAGTGACAAAGATAGGAAATAGCTTTTTTATCGCACCCCTGCCCAAAAAAGATGTGGGGAATGCACGGTTTTATCATGTAAAGGAGCTGAATACGAGGTATTTGGGGGAATTTATGAGCTGAATTTGAATTCCGTGAGCGTAAAAGAAGAGTGAAAAGCAATATTAAACTATGCGCTTTGCTGATTTAAACAAGAGCCCATAAAATGGGGACAAAATGAAACTTTTTATCGCCCACATTTGCACAACTAAACATGAATGTAAATGGGTCAAGAAGCAGAGGACAGCCAAGGAAAAGATGGGTAATCTACCCATTTTTTTGAGGAATGAAATGACTGAAATGGGGGACAATGTTACGATGACGAATGACAGAGACGAATGGAAGAAGAAAACATACTCTTTTTTTTTGGTTACCCAGGGGAAATGCGTTACGCATACCCGTCTGCCAGGGGCGGACGGGTTATGTCGGACTCCCGCCCGGGGGAGGAGACGCACATATTGGCGCCGTCGGCCCCCTCCTTGCCCTTCGGAGCGCGGGGGCAAGAGGATCTGCCTCTCGCTCGCGCTCCGCCGCCTCCTTCGCTGCCATCACATGCTTGCAGATGGTAGCGAAAGCCATCCAGGCCTCATCACTCGCTAGTATAGCTCTCGCTATACTAGCTGCGCCGACCCCAGATAACCTGGGAATAGGGCTGGCAAATGATGTTTTGAACCACTAATATGCAATTACGTAAAATATCTTGGAGAACTTGGTCTGTTTCCTCTCCCCCATGATTGGAAAAAAATATAGTTTTAAATTTTGTTCCGATTTTCACCATTGCATCGACCCAAACTGCCTGAAATGGTTCTCGAAGCTTAAATTTTATCGGAATTAGTTTTGTAACAAAAGCCGCTTTCCTGATTGAATCGAAATAGAAGGTATTCCAGACATTCGGACGTTATTCGATTACAAAGATACTTTGCAAACCAAAACAAGGAAACTATAGAATAGTATCTATAAATACCTGTAGATAGAAGAGCGTATGTATCCATTAACCTACACTTCTCTCGTCATAAAAAAATATCAACGTTTAACTCGTCATAACGGAAAATCCTCCGGAAAATGGTCCGGTCCAAAACAAGAAACAGATGGCAGTTGGAAGGGTCCTGGAAAAATGCCGAGGTGATAGCGCTGGATGAGCGAGCCCTAACATACCTAATGGGAGAGACGGAAGGCAGGCTATGGACTCCGATGCTCTGGTCACGTTGAAAGAAATGGTATAATCAGAATCGGGGCTCCAAGAGGGCATATCTGGGCAACCTATGGTCGTCGGAGCAGGGGGCGCCCACGCGACCATGTCGGGAGTAGTTACGCGGACCTGCAGGAATGTGCAAGCAAGAATTTAGCGACAATGATCGACAAGACCGAGCAAATGGTCGACATCTCGGGTATCGGAGGCCAAGACTCATTTTGGGATCGTTGAAGCCATCGGAGTAAGTAAAGTAAGTTAACTCGTTAATTTTCAACTAGGGCTTTCAAATTGTCATAATAATAACTTAACAGCACTATTTTAATCGCATGATCAGTAACTAACGTAAATTAATATATTGATCTGTTGAGATCCGTATGAGGTGACTCGTTTAGTACGTAATCTCTTGGAGTGAGAGTGCAACTATTAGTTTTTATGAGTTTACTTAAACTTTTGTAGCCGACGCTTAGCGCCTGCCTATTGGTACAGAGTGAAACTAATGCCCCGGAACGAAGTGAGGGCGGACCTATAGTGTAATATCGACCTTTATAGACTAGGTAATTATATAAATAAGGTACAGGTAATAGTGATAGAGTAAAAAGTATGAAGGAAAGTTAGCAAAAAATGCTACAACTATCTCTATCTATCGTACCTTATCACATTCTTTTATTTACAATCAAAAATCATTTGCAGTCGCATTCCCATTATGTGGAGCAAACAAACTGCCGACGTGCAATAGTCGCTCTCTTGAAATAGCCTATCAGCTTTGATGGGGCTTATTTGTTAGCTTTGGCTCACCGCAGTAGTTACCACAGACAATACGTAGGTGCGTATAGGCTGTACTTCAGTATAGTTGTGTGCAACTGTAGGTACGATGATACTAGTCATCGGGGGGAAGGGGGTTTAATGGTTGGCTGGGCAGATAGGCGGCGGCAATCGCTTACCATCAGGATGATGCCTATCATTTCACATTGAATAACAAAATTAAAAAGCTACCATATTATTTAAATGTAAGGGGTCATAATAAATAGGGAATGCGGGCCTCTCCGATCCTGCTCGTTCCAAGGGTGCAGGTAGAAACAGTCCCTAACATGCCGGTATTAACATACAATGTAAATACGCCCTTAATTTATAAATACTGGAGGAGCAAAACAACCGACATTACTTTGATTGATTACGTAAAGAATAATAATAAGATTAAAATAAAAAACTTCGATAAAAATAAGGGTGAATGGACGACAAATTACAGGGATGGTAAAAATAAACAAAGGTAGTTAGGTACTATTAATCGCAGTCATAAGGGTACGCCTCTAGACGACTACAAAAAAACAGAACGACACTGAGATTTGGTCTGATTTTGTATAAATGCTCTACAATAAAAAACCTGAAAAACAAACTTCGCTGAAAGGTATATTTTTCCAACATTCTGTTTTCAAATTTAATATTTTAAAGCAAACAACCAGATGACTAATGTTGGTGTCAAGCGAAGTTAAAAATGTTTTGAATCGGGCCAAACAAAACAAACATATTTCGTCTGAATGAAGAGACTGGGGTCGTTAGGCGCACGTTTAAAAACTTTCACAGCTTTACCAACTTTCTTTCCAAAATGCTATTTTTCATTGTTCAAAAAATACCTAAGAAGTTTAGTAGTTGTTAAGAGTATCTTTAAAATTTCGGAAAACTCCTAATTTGTTACAGCCCTTCGCTTTATACGTGGTCGATTGAAGTTAAAAAAGTTTTTCTTTATTTCTTTTATAAAGTACGAGTACTTATTTGTTATACAGGTGTTGTTACTCGTATCTTAGTGAATAAGAACGTGTAAGTACTTTGCAAACGGGAAGTCTTGTTTTGTCTAAATATTGTGAGCTCGGGTTTTTCAAAATTATTTGCGTTTTTTTACCACAAGCCGGTCAGATATGACGGTCGTATCTTCCATACGTGTAGTTTTTCTAACTCTGGATAGGTAGTGGATTGATTGCCAGTATCCCGAAAACGTTAAAACTTATGAAAGACAAATATAACGAACCCTGGACCCATAAGACAGTTTGCGTTTATGGGTAATTTTCATAAAAATGTCATTGCCGTCTCTTAAAGTAGAAGCTTGCCTTTTCTATTTGAAATGTAATGTGTCCATTTTGAAAAATTAAAGATTCAATCAGGGTAATTTTGATGAGAATAATCTGTGATTATTTTCTTTACATAGAATATAAGTCAAGTATTTATTCAAGTTACAAGCTAGCAAGCAAGTTTTAACATACAACCGGCGAATCGAACTTGGTACAAACTTCCGAATTAACTTTTTGTTCCGAGATTACAACATCGCCTAGAGTTTAAGTCAGTATTAAGTGCTAAACAACTTTCAGACGGAATCTGAAGTTTGAGGAGATAAGAAACGATTTGGTTAAATCCAGTGCTGTTGAAAACATTTTTGTTCATGGCAATAATTGTCTTAGGGACGATTCAAATATTACGTAAGCTTACTTTTGACAATCGCGGGAAGAATAAATAGATTTATAGTCACCTTAATGAATCAAGATTCAAACTTGTATTTTCTTGTTCTTAGTCGCTTTTTCAAGCTTTCAGCCTTTGTTTTTAGCTCTGTAAACATGGCACCTGTTTTTCAATAGACAATTGTACACCAAATGTGACTCCATTAGTGTAACGGGTGTCTATGGGAGGTGGAAATTACCATCAGGTGATCCATCCGTCCACCCGTCTGCACTTATCACAAAAAACATATCGTGTACTCATAGAATCACAGAGTTTATAACTTTATACCATCAACAGCCCGGAAGTACCCACTGCTGAGTATGCAAGTAGGACCACCTATTTTGGTAATATCATCGACCCATCGTGACGCTGGACGACCAGTAGCGCTACCATGAGTTGACATCTAAACTGACATAACGTAAACTATTTCTCTGTCTCTTTCAAATGCATCACAATGAAAGAGACAAAGCGATACTTTTTGATAGCGAGGATAGTATTTCAAACTCGTGGTAGTGCTACAGGATTTCATTTACTTACTGGCGGCAACCCGCGACTTACGCGTAGAGTTAGTTATTGACACTTACCGTCACACCGTACACATACCGTATTTTGAACAATCCACACAATATATTTTTATATATTGTAACCTGTGAATTAATCTGATGTGTAAGTTATATTATTACAAAGTTTCATTAAAATCCTTTTGTAAGCACTTTTTGCGTGAAAGAGGAGCAAACATCCAGCCATACTTACAAACTTTCACGTTTATAATATTACTAGCTGTTACCCGCTACTCCGTCCGCGTGGAATAGTCTCTTTGGGTAGCATTTTTAATATTTAATAATTTTCAACAGCCATAAAAAGTAGCCTTTGTTCTTTCTCAGGGTCTAGACCATCTGTGTACTAAATTTCATTCAAATCTGTTTAGTCGTTTTGGCGTGAAAGAGTAACAGACAGACGGACACAGTTACCTTCGCATTTATAATATTAGTTAGGATTTGGATTAGTTTAGGTTAGGATTATAGGGCATCATTCGGTAAGCAGCTTACTCCACCTGCCATCACCTCACATAGCTAGGTGTCCAAGAGTATATATCATACATTTTATTCCCTGGTACAACCCTGAAACATTAACTTAGTACAGCTCAGGAAAGCTTAAGTACTCAACCTAAGAGGTTATATAACGTGAGACCCGCATCCCTGCTGCATCGTTTGTTGAACATATATTTCTGAAGATGACACCCATTGTATACTTTGAGCTACGGTTATCGTACTCTCCTACACTTTGCTGATGATTTATTTTACCAATGTAGTAGTAAATTGTAACTTTTGCCATAGATTGGTGCCAAAATAAGCAAATAAATTTACACAGCGTCTCTAAGTCAAGTAAGTAGCTTAAGCACTAAGTGGTCTTTGTGCTTTTGGGCTCTCCTACCCAGGTTCTGGGCCAGAAGGGGGCAAATCAAATTTTTTCAAGCTAGCAGATTATAAAGTTAAAAAAAAAACTATTATAGCTACATAAATTATTTAGCTACCTAGGTATTTTTGTGATAGGTGGCAGACAATCAAACGGATTACCTGATGACAAGCGATAGGCACCTGCAACACCAGCAAGTGCGCTGCCGACCCCTTTCCCCTCCAAATGTTTTTTTTTTATTCTATCGATAAAAGTACTAGATAAGTTAAATTAGTACGTCATCATGATCCAGGGACCACCCCTGCCCCCCCTTCCCTGGGTACGCCCATAGTACTTAAATAGGTGTTTTAAAGTACAATGTAGCGCCCTGTAAGGGCATTGCAATAGCTGTACAAATAGCTATAGGTATCAGACAACAGAGTCCAAAGATACGCCCTGTATAAAAAATATAATATGTATTAAGGAACCTATACCTATGGAGGGTAGGATGTTTATGATAACGAGCTTACATTTTCCTAAAACGCCGACAACGCATCGGCATTCCTTCCGGAGTATCGGATGTCCATAAGCGATCAGCTCACTGACTCACTGGCTTGTTTGCCTTCCTTTCCCATAAAAATTGTATTTGGTTGATTTGTCTTGCCATACAAAGTCAACTTTGTGCTTGGTTGAGATGGTAGCAAAATGTATTTTAGTACTGGTATAATCTGTTTAGGTATACTCGAACGCTATAAGTACTCGTAATACATTTTACCACATTTTTTACATAATTTTTGAACGCTAATCTCGTAATACATTTTACCACATTACAAAATTTCAACACATTTTATACACATTTTAAAAGTCATAACTTTTGAAAAGTATGTAACAAATGTGGTAAAATCTACCTGTAATGTAATCTGTGTTATCTATTTACTAAATGCTGTTCAGAATGGTTGGTAGAGTACGTAGTTAAAGGGATGTAAATGTTCACAGATACACCCTGTATCGCCGGAAAATAAGAATTGTATGTTGATCAATTTAGGTGACATAATACCTATATTTACACAAAAAGAAGGCATCTAACTTATGACCGCTGTCACAACCTTCAAACTCATCACTCATCAATTTTGATACCTTAATATATTCAAAGTACAAAACTAGGAAAAATAAAAGTTATTTCCGTAATTTTACAAAATAATTTAGACCTAAAGTACAACTTAAATATGCCCCCGTATTTACTCGCAAAACTAATCGCATTTGAAGCGACGTAAAGTAAATCAACTCAACAAACTAAGATGGTAATCGCACTATTAACTGGACTCGAGGAGGCAAGTAATTAACCCTTGTGAATGCAAACATGTAAACCTTAAACCAGGGATTCCCAAACTATTAGGGTGGTCGGAGGGACCTCACACTACCAAGCGTTGTTCTCTCGCAATGCTGGCGAGTAGAGCAGGCGAGAGGGTATATTCTTGTGCGGTCAACATTGACCCCGTATTCGACTTTTATGGACGAGTGACATGATTTAAAAAGTGGCGGATAATCATGACAAATGAAAAACGGACAGAGTCAAGATAGTGACAAGTCAAATAAAGCTTAAACAGGACAATATAAAATCGACGTATCTTCTATTTGACATTGGCGGAATCACACGCGGGGCTATTACTATACGCGGGATTAAGTCCATTACAAAAAAAAGGAATTCCAATAAATTCACCATCACCCTCTTGCTATAGGGTATACCCCAAATATCCTGGAAATACTCTCAGTCGGCCGATTGCAGAACCAACTCGAAGACGAGAAGTAGACTATGACTTATACAAAATTAGCAACACACCCATAGTATTCGAATGAAAAATAAACTACCTATAGCGAAAATATTCCTAAATGTACGATATACGAGTATTTGATGTAGGTGAATGATGTGTTATTCGAAATCCTACACGAATATATCGAACACAGCGAAAAAACGCGAACATCAAATAACCACTTGAACCCTAAAAAATAAATAAACCCTGGAGAAGTAGAAAACAAACCTTCCCAAATTGTATTAATACCGCTCTGTATTTTTTTATATACCTACTTACGAGTAAGTAAATAAACCGGCTTACAACTTTATCGACCAAAATAATCCAAAATGCCAATCAAATTTGAAAGCGTGATTACCCTAATCCCCGAAATAGATGAACCGCAAATGACCTTCTTGTTTTTAAAACATTTCCTTAATCTATGGAACCTCTATTAATTCAGCCCATCTGGACTTCCAGTCCATTTGCTTAATCTGCCCTTGATAAGGAAGGTCAGAGACAATAAACCAATGAAAGCTGTATCTACCTTTTCAGGGTGTTTGTTGAATTTGAGTATTTAGTAAATATAAGTAGGAAGAAGAAGAAATAAAAATATCGAGCATTTATTGTCTTCACATATTTTGAACTTAACATAACACATATCATGTGATTTGTAAGCATAATCGCATTTGATACCTTGATTTTAAAAAACCAACAACTTGTATGATAAGTTTTTTGATTTCCGCGTTGCATTATAAATTTAAAGTATTAAAATGGGAATAAATGTGACTATTATTTTTAACCGCACCGCTTTTGACCACGGCTGCTACAACGTAGTCGAAACGTCAAGCAGTTAATTCATACAATGTACTTAAAAATAATCGTCGCGTTGATTCTCGTTTTAATGTTTTAAACTTTATGGTGTTATTTTTGCTCCAGAAATAAATTTCAATCGTTCATCAATCAATCATTGAAAGTTTTAGTACCATACCTTTACATTTTTCCAGTTCCAGTTCCATTAGCCAGTTTTACGAAATCACGTCACGTAGTATTCATAACACGTCTGCCAATTCGATGCTTTGTTGGGACTTCTAGAAGGTGATGAAAACTTGACATACAAGTGAAGCATCATACAATCTATCTCACGAGGCCTAAGACCAATTGTAAACGGACACATGCTATTTACCAAATCATTCCACACACAAACGAGGTTTGAAATAGTTAGGAGAGATCCTAATTGGTCCATTTAAGGTCTACAGAGAATTCCCGACGTTGATTTCTTCATAGGGATACGGATGGAATATAAATTACAAGGTAACAAATATATAGAGACAGAGTTGCAATGGTTCAATGGTTCACAGCTCACCAATGAATTCGAAATGAGGTCATCGTATGAAAAAAAACATATTATAGATTGTAGGTTACTACACTTTAACTACACTATAAGTCTCTCCATACTTTGGAGACTAAAAACGACTAAAGTACCACAATCAACCAGACCCTATACAGACATGTATTATCTGTTTTATCAACAATATCTAAGGTACCCCAAATCTTAGAGATTTCTAAAATAAACCACTCCTTTAATCTTTCTAAGCAATATAATATTTTCACGAAGACTAAAAACTTCTTTTATCAACCCAAGGGGTAGTTGAAAAAGTAGTAAAAGAAACCTTTGAGAAAACTTACAAAAATAATGAATCTCAAATTTCCTAACTTTTGAAATTTCACAGCCGAAAGCCTACAAAGGAAATTAAGTTAACTTCTGAGGTTCCGTATAGCAGGAATCAATTTAAGCATAGGCTTTGAAATATTAGTTGAACTAAATTGCTCGGGTGAAGTCAAATTGTTAAAGTTCTTTTGATGAATTTTTGTAGGGTATCTAGAATCGGATTATCTGGAAGTATTGTTGAACGGTACAGTTTACACGTATTGGAGTAGATTATTCGCCGTATTGGTAGTAAAATGGCGCCGTCCAATGGAATGACGATCAATGAAGTCGTGTTTTTTTCATTATTGGACTTCGTTCGTATTTTTTTTAATTTAAACTTTTATTGCAGAAACATTTGTTACAATTGTCGAACTTAATGTCTAGGGGCATTCTCCACCTTTCGTATGCGGATCTTTATTATAAAAATGTCATTGCAGACTGCGTAGGATCAGACTTGTTATAAGTTCAGCAATGCACATCAATGGGGGCTATCGTCTGTGGAAAATCTGCTAGATGGCGTACTGTTAGACTTAGTCCAACTTCAACGTCATTGTTCGTTTAGTAACATTTTGACAATTGACATAAAAAATAACGAAGTGTAGATGGACCTCACTCGATAGCCGAGTCAGACTTTCTAGCGGTGACATGACGTTTTCCCCATTGGCTGTTGTTGGTTTGTTGGTAGTTGGTGCCATAATTTTACCTCAGTAGTTATGTGGAATGACTAGCAAAAAAATTGTTTAAGTCGCTTTTAGTCGCACAAATAGTTCCGCAAATCGATCTATTTTGGCGTCAATATATCAATGTCAGGGTGACCTAAAAAGCTGTGATCGTGGCTTTTATTAATATGTCTAGCTCAGCCTTCAATAAATAAGCGCGTTTAATCAAAGTTCGATAAATCGCTTTTCCAGGATGTGTAAAATCATTTAGTAGAAGAGTTTTTCAGAGCATAGATTTATATCTGGAATTGTTAGGTCAAGAATTCTGAATTCCAGTTTCCTGATATGTATCACAGCGATAGGTTCATATATGTATTTAAGAAAAAGCTTGGTTATTTTATTTGCCGACAGAAAGCTCCCGAAAATAAAGGTACAGCTACATAGATAGTGTTGAGAACTTGTTTTTATTTATTATTTTTTTATTACATAGACAATAACATAGACAATTGTATGTGGCCTTCTACTTCGGCAACAGATAGTAAGTTCCTTTGCTAACCTACCTCTGTCCAGAAACAACATACTGCAACCTCTTTCAGTGTATCAATTCTGATACATTGGAACCATTGATTGACCAATATTTAATTCTCCCAGTACGCGTCACTCACAATAAAACGCCCAACGAATCGTGAATTTGATTCCGTCATGTGGAAATTAACGCGCGGTCAGAGGATGCGTATGACGATCACTTGTGTGTGATAGTACCCAGGGGAAATTCAACAGTGGGAGAGCCACGCTTCGGCATCAATGGGCCGGCTCGACCGGGGTTATACCGCGGTCTCACAGAAGACTGGCGTTAAGCATTCTATGGGCTGTGTTTCGCCCAGAGAGTGCGGGAAAGTGGGTTAAAGGTTTGCGTGAGGGTACCAGAGGCCCAATCTAGGGAAAGGGGGGCTAACAGGTAAGCAGCGCACTTGTGACACCACTCGTGTTGTGGTTATCGCTTACCATCAGGTGATCCGTCTGCTCGTCTGCCATCTATCACATAAAAAATATGATTCGAAACTTGAGAATAAATGTTTTGACATTCATAAGTGTTCTGTATGGACCTAACTTTTAAGATTTTTTCTATTTCTATTTGACACATTGCTAAAAGGTGCCGAATTATCATTATTTCGAGAAGCCAAACGTTCACCTTCCTAACATGTAGTGAGGGTGTGATGACGCAACCACACGCGATGCTACGTGCTCGAAATAATAAAGTTAATACGCGAGTAATTACGCAACAAGTCTCCTAGAATTTTATGATGAAATATTCTTGCGTTCTCATTTGGTTTGCTCTTTGTGCGAGATAATAGGAATATGCGATTGTATTTTACGAATTGTTTAGTTCACACAATTCTTCATAATACTAACCGACTTATTTTAATTTATGTGTATATCGCAGTAAGATAGATTAATCCGTAATATTATTATATCCCTAGGGATATAATTATACAACGTAACATAGCAAGGTTCTTCAGATGTTGGAAATGTCCATGAATGACGATGTTCACTTAAATTTTAGTTATCTTTTGTATTTTTACCCGACTACGACAAAGCAAAAGGAGGGTTATGATTTTGACAGGCTATGTATGTATGTATGTCATCTGTTTCCACGTAACTTCTAAACTACTTATCAGAATTCGATAAATGACATATCATTATAAGCGTCTTAATTGTCCGCTGGTTATAGGCCATATGAGGTTTCACAAAATCTAATGTGGCGCCCTCTAGCGGAAAAAACATACAGAGTAAAAAAATAAAGTTATGATATAAGTAAATAAATTCACACAACATCTCACACATTGTCCTGACTCTGTACTAAGTAGCTTAAGCACTTATGTTACAGATATCAGACAACAGAGGATCACAAATATAATACTTAACTAAATTATATAACACCCAGATACTGAACAAACATCAGTCTTCATCACAGGAATGTTTGTCCAGGGTGGGCTTTGAATATGTTTTGGTGTCAAAATTAACAAAAGTGTGTACCTTTTTTCTTTCTTTCTCCATTCTTACCATCAGGTGTGCCATCTACTCGTTTGCTCGCTACCATGTACAGTCAGCCACACATCAAGTTACCACAACCTGTAAAATTTCCCCAATTGATAATTCAATCTAATGTGTATGACAGTAAGATGAGACTTGATTGAAAAAAATTGACAGTTTTGTATACTTTGATGTGTGGCTGTACGTACAAAACATAGTTGTTGTGAGCAAAGTTTATTTTCATTACCAAAAAGATCCGACGAGTCAGAACACGACCGACAAACAACTTTCTGTTTGCGCTGGAACCGGAATCCTTTTCGTAAAGCTAAAGAGAAAATATTTATCTTTTCGTAAATACATATTTGGCAGAAAATATTTGTATGAGTAATGAGCTTAGTCTTAAATCCAATAAAGACTAATATAGTTTTATGTGACAGGTTTTTTTATATGACAGGTGTTCAATTGAAAACTATATACTAAGTATTAATACATTTACAAATATGAGGGGATTCTGTGGGTAACTGTGAAACAAGCCGCATCGGCTGATGCAATCCAAAGATTTTAATTAGTATTTAGTGGTTTTCAGTGTACAAATTTGGTGTTACTTTGTGCAGTGAAGTGCCGCAGAGTGATATTAATATAAGAATCATTGAATTGTGTCGTTTTTAACACTGCTATTGTGTGTCGAGTGAGTTGTCACGTGAACAACTTGCTTTGACCTAATAGAGTCTTAAAACCTACGACTTTGTTAAAAATAGTTTCCACAGAATCCTCAGGACATTAAAACGCTAAACACCGGCGTTTTATTGAGTGACTGTGACTTCGACTGACTTCGACTGTTGACTACTTTATCAATATAACACTTGACATTGGCAAAATTAACTGTGTCCTGAACACAATACAGGCCAAAAAACAAAAAAAAAATACAAATATGAACCATAGGAGATCGCTAAGGCATGAATGGTCCAGCTCGGCCTGAGTGATAGTGCTGTGTTTTGTCAAGTGAGGGTGCCGAAGGCTCAATCCTTAAACCCAAGGTAAAAGGGGATAAAAGGTGGGCAGTCCACTTATGACTTACCACTACTTGTAGGTAGCAGAAGACCAGACGGATCACCTGATGGTAAACGATTGCCGCCGCCCAACATGCGCAACACCAGTAGATTCCTAAGTGCGCTGCGAATCTTTTAGAATAGAATAGAATAGAAATAATTTATTCAGTAGGTACTTGGCTTGGTAGAAACATTTTAATCACCTTTCCTCTACATTGGGCCTCCGGTACCCTCACTCACTCAGCGAATCATAGCACAGGCACTTTTTCGACGACCTTCTGTAATGCCGTAGTACCACTCCGACGGCCTTGATAGCGCCGTGGCTAAGATGTTCGTCCGAAGCGCGAAAGATCCCGGGTTCAATTCCCGGTGAAGTCAATTTAGGAAAATTACACTTTCTAAGTTTTCTTGGCTCTGGGTGTTTTAGGTTGACGCTCACAGTTAATTCGTCACCTGGTACTCATAGTACAGGGGTTGCCTTAGTTTGAGACCAGGTTGATTGGTGTGATTGTCTGGCGCATTTATTTATTTACTCCGGTCAAGCCGGTCAAAGCGTGGCTCTTCCACTATAAGGGTATTTCTCATTTTCTGGAAAGAGTCACTTCCATGGAGGGCAATTTTTTCTGTACTCAATTGATGATGCATTTGAATAAATTTGGTATCAGCGGTCATGGGAAAAGGACTCGCCGAGCTCGCAATATTTTGAAATTCGTAATTATAAGGATTGAAAGAAAGTTGCCCTCCATGGAAGTGACTTTTTCTTTTAAAAAATGAGAAATACCCATAAAGCAAGGTTCTGCCACGGTAAAATATACAACACTTAAGTAAAATATCGTTTGCGTGAGGCTAGGTGATTTTCCTTGAAATAACCTCTGATTTGCTATAGTATTTCCCACACCGGACGGAACTCACGAGGAAGCGAGTAATAACGTTTAACGTAGTTTAACTTCAGTGTACACTCAGAAACAGAGCATTCCTACGGTAAAACGGCAAAAGCCCGTTTACAGTAATAGGTATAGATTTTTTTATGATAAAGGGGGCAGAAAAAGAGACGTATCACCTGGTGGTAATCGATTTCCACCGCCCATGGACACCCACAACACCAGAGGAGTCACATATGCGACGCCGACCTTTTGTAAAGGAATTCGTTCCCTTTTTGAAGGTTTGCGTTCATTTGGGGGGACTCTCTACTGGTGTTGCAGGTGTTTATCGCCTACCATCAGGTGGACCGTCTGCTCGTCTGCCACCTATCACAAAAAAGAATCAGGTAGTTAAAGAAATTTATAACAAACATACCTATTTTACGCCCATTTTCACGAAGTTAGGGTCATCATCAGCAACCCACACTCGTCCACTGCTGGACATAGGTCTCCCCTAATGCACGCCACCGCCCCCGACTTTCGGCCACTCTCATCCAGCTCACACCAGCCAGCCTTCAAATATCATCATCCCATCTTGTCGCAGGGCGTCCAACACTAGGCTTACCGAGTCGCGGTCTCCACTCAAGGACTATACGGCTCCAACGGCGAAGTTAGGGTAATTGTATGAAATGTTGTGTGAACATAATTAATATGTTATGGTTAATGAACTCTTCGTTACCAATGTCAGTTAGATTCGGCCTTTTGTGCCTCTGGTGGCGAGTCTTTATCCTAACTTTGAACATTTTCAACCTACCTAGTGACATTTTGATTAGTGCCAACCATTTGAGTATTATTTTAATTAATTTGTATTTATTTACTTTCAAAATATGAGTAGGGTTTAAAACTTCAGCTTGCTGTTAACGAAGGGATATCATCACTTTTCATTTTCAAACCGTTAAAACTCTGATTACAAAACTTTCAACGAGCTGATGTCTGTTAGTTATGATTTTAATTAATATTTTGGTATTTCACTCCTAAATGTTTAAGTCCAGCTAAAACTTTATGGCATCGCAAGTTATTTAAATTCACTTATTCGATTACGAGTACTTTTACTTATGCTTTTGGTATAAAATAAAGATATAGAAAGTTGGCTCTATAGCTGACATTGACATCAAAAGATCGTTAAATTACAGACTACAGACTTACTGAGTTCATCGTATCTTTACCGATGGAGAGCCACGCTTTGGCTTGTTATTCAGCAAGAAATTTTCCTATATATTAAGCTTCATAAGCTGTCCCGTTACAGGGTATTATTTTTTCTCGTGTAGCGGGTTCGATTCCTGGTTCAATCGTGTAACTATTTAAAAATCTATAATTGCAGTTTAGGTTGTTTTGAAATTAAAATAATGTATTTTTTCGGTAAGATGTTCCCTCTACAATATTAGAGGTAGGTACTTTCCCTCCAAGTGGCATGGCCGTAGGACGCTCTGTATATACTGATACTTTACTTTTTATTTATTTTGTGGTGGTGGTTATCTTGAACCAGCGGCCTTGATATTGATGATGATGATTGATGAAAAACCACAGATAGACAAACTCATCAAACTTATAACACCCACCGTTTTCAGTTGGGGGTTAGAATTGTATAGTCAGATGAGATTTAAATTAGTACCAGGCTGAAAATCACATCTAGAGCCCCGAACGTTCGTGTCTATTTATTTTGTGCGCATACGCCTGTGTTAAATGCCCCGATCACCAGTAGGCCTAACATGCGCACCGCCGCGTCAAAAGTTTGTCGACTCTCGTTCGCGAGAGCGCATCCTTCTATCCCACTCATCGCTCAGTCAGTTGAGCGAGAGGCAACTTGCGCCGACACAATACGAGTTTCGACAAAATTATCTCGCGGCGCGCATGTTAGCCCGGCTGAACGGAACTCGTAGCAATGTTCTTTCTCGTAGCTAAGTCTCGTAGTCGCGTAGCAGTCTCGTAGTCACGTATCACTCGTAGTCGGTCCGGTAATCCGTCGTAGAGCCAGTCAATATTATTGCGATCACCGGATGCCTAACCCCTTTTTTTACTTAATCTGGTGTACGTTCAACTATGTACGTTCAACCAAAATATATAAGGTGGTCGTATCATTGGAAAATTTTAGCCCAAATTACGATAAATGACATCTCTACATGTAATTGCCTCTTAAATTACTTACTTGAATGAACGAAGATATTTGATTCACAAACAAGGAAAAATAAGTAATCCACCACAATAAATTTCATTTTACAAGTAAAATACGTGATATTGTCAATTTCGTAAGGCCAGTCTTGTTTAAGATTAAATATCTCCACAATGAATCCGGCATTATGTTCGAGTTTTCGAGAACCAATATCGAAATTACGAGTAATATAGAATATGGAACTCATTATTATGGCGTGATATCTCTTAACTTTAAAGCTATTCCATAAAGATAGTGTTTAAATTGTCTTAAGAACATGTGTCCCAAAATTTAAATAAGAAGTTATGCATCACGTGTCTCCGACAATGTACTCTTAACATACTAAAATCTATACCTACTAATTATAAAGAGGTAAATTCTGTAGACATCGAAAAACCTTATATACGAACCCAAAAGTCGAAACACAGGCGCGATACAATCGATACCCAGCGCCATCTATAAAAAATAATATACACCAGGCAGTAATCTATGGAACAACTGATTGTTGCTTTTGCTTATTTTGATGATCTGACAGACTTTATTCGTGTTCCCTAATTCGAGGTCTTCGGGATTAACGCGACTAAAATTTAACGGTATACCTCTACTATTATAAATAAATTCTCACAACATCTCATACATTAACTTTTCCTCGTACTAGGTAGCCCAAGCACTTATGTTACAGATATCAGACAACTACTAACTAATACTTAAATACATATATAATACCCAGACACTGAACAAACACAAGTGTTCATCACACGAATGTTTGTCCAGGGTGGAGATCGAACCACGACCTTTGGCGTATAAGGCAGGTCACTACCAAATGCGCCATCCGGCCAGTCACCGTAAAATAGTCCGAATCGTAAGTTGCTACATTTTTAACGGTACAACACATTACAGAACTTAATGCTGATAGTAACTTACAAATACAATATCGGCGGCCTTATAACTACTAATATTGTAGATCGAAGTTATAAACGTTAAAAATATTACCCTGCCCAAAAACGTTTACGCAGCGTTTAACATGAAGACGTACTAAACGATACCACAAAGGATTTCAATTACGTTCCATCGTAAACTGGTACAGTACAAAAGCTTTTTAAACCGGGGCATGTTTTACGACAGCCCGTCTAAGTGGCCGTTTCATTTGTCAGTGTCTTCTAACTACTGTTCATGGTCATCGTTGATTAATTCTTTAGAATAGGTTGGGCTGCAAAAAACCAAACCAGCTTATTTTCTACTCGTATTTCTGCTGTGTTATATCGTGGTCAAGAAAACCACATTTTCTAAGTTTTCTTGGGTCTGGGTTTTCAGGGTTGACGCCCCCATTAAAGTATCGTCATCTGGTACTCATGGTATAGGGGTTGCCCTAGTTTGAGACCAGGTTGATTGGTGTGATTGTTTGGCGCATTTTTTATAAAGGTATATCTAAAAGTTAACTGTAGTTGGTTGAATTGAGTTATCAATCTTATATTACTTACCTATACCTTGTGACTATTATGGTGTTGCAAGTGTCTATGTGGAGCAGCAATTGCTTATCATATCATCAGGTGATCCGTCTGCTCGTCTGCCACTTATATAATAAAAAAATAATTGAAAAAACAAAATCAATAAATAGCGGCTTTACGGTTTTTTTTAATATAATACGGTACATTTACATGTCTCCTTTGTTCCCTCTTTTAGCTATGTTTGTTATCCGTTAGATGACCAATTATCCTCAACTTAAGTAGGTATAAAATAAAAGAGCTTAAATAGTAGAAAACATCAAATATGACCAATTTCAAATCCCAGATCGCCGCGCCTCCACGGAATGCGATATTAAATAACGAAGGTTTTTAATTATAACGTTTAACTTTTTTCCTTTGTTTTAGTCGATTAGTAAAAGTTGTATTAATATAGGTCATGTATTAGTACGAAATAACTAATTTACCGCTAATCATTATCGGCGTGGTTATTAGCAGTATTGATATTGCTAGCCTAAATTAAAATGTCTTATCAATCTTTATTAGTTGATTGCAATGTTTGCCTATGGTTAAGATCTAACGCCCTATGAAAATCAATTGTAACAAGTACTTATAATCTTATCTACAAGAGCACAAATAACAGAGAATATTAATCACGAGTTTTATTTATGTGAAGCTGTACTTGTATAGATACAAGGTAAATGCACAGAATGTGTGCGTGGTATTTATTAATCACTAAAATCTGGCTGGTTTTCGAAATAAATACTATCAGCTGACACGTTTCCATACAGAAGCTAAAAATATCAAAGTGCAGGTTTTTTCATTAACTTTAAAATTGTTTCAATAATACTTTCTCTTGCTAGAATAAGGTTTCTAGTCTTTGAAAAGTTTCTTCTAATCTTAGACAATAATACCTCGTTATTTAAAGCTGGGCCCGAGAGACCGCAACGATATTGTTTCGCTAGGGTTGTCTAAAATCTTTCGAGTAAATAACCTACATGCGAATTATAAGGTGTAAATATTTTTATGTGAAATTCGTATTGCAGGAACCAAAGACTTCCATTAGTTTAGTATCATTTGCGTTTTTTCGCGAATCTCTTTGAGTTAGTCTAAATATAATTATATTTGATAATAAAATATAAATCTAAAAAATAGAGCTACACAATATGATCAGAAGCTCAAATGTTACATTAGAAACAAGTCAGTTAATAAATACAGATCTAAGTTATATTCTCGTGCCCTCAACACTGAAGTTTAATTAGAGATTAGGTAGTATGCATGGATGATAAATCTCTAAATTCGACTTCAAAGTCTAGTGCACTAGAATTGGTCCCCAGGGCGCTATATCTGCGTTTTATTCTCACTATCAACGATCAACGATGAAAATATGGTCTATATTTACATAGTTTTAATTTAACATTCATTTCTCTCACCTTTTGAAAAATTGAGACTTTAAATATCACTATTATTTACAAAAATACCACCGATATTTTCAAGCTACGAGTATTTTCTGTGTAAACAAAAATCATGCGCCAATTTCTGGAATCGAGTTTTATTCATAAAAGCCACGCATTAAATTTTCTGGTGAAATTTCGCAAGCTTTTGAAGAAAAACAAAATGGTGAAACAATGTTACGTCATGCAATTAACTTATGGACTGGTCATCAGTTTCTGAAAAGTTTTTCGTAACTTCAAATACGCCATTCATGCACAAATTTTTGTATGAGTAAAGTAGCGAGTTGACCAATCACCTGAGAGGATTGCCGCCGCCCACAGACCTTTAACCTCATTTTCCCCCAATTGGGCCCTTCGATACTCTCCCTCACTCGATGAAACACAGCGCAGGCGCTGCTTTACGCCGGTCTTGTGAGGTGGTATCACGATTTGGGTGGTTTTTGAGGTGGCTGGGCCAGTAATGCCGAAGCGTGGCCCTCCCACGGTTAACTTTAGAACTACTATTGCAGAATGTTAGATTAGATTACGTTAGATTGCTAGTCGTCATTGAACCGTTAAAATTTTAAACTAGGTTCTAAAACACAGCCCTAATCTAATCCCAGCCTAATGGACAAGTAACTTGTACTCCTTAGGGGGTTGATTGTCGCTTTAATCTAATAGTTTAACGACTTTGACTTGTTCTAACTCAACAAGACAATTCACTTAGTGTTTGACTTTCGAATCAACACGTCATATTAGCATAAAATTGGTTATGTGGTTATACTCTTCATTTAAACTTTTGACTGCCTAGGTGGCGCAGTGGGTAATAACTGGGTCACATTTTCAAGCGACGACTGCTTGGGGTTTGATCCCAAGTCGGGTCAAAAATTGTATGTACCTGAGTTTTTCTGTTCAGATATTCTCAGTGTGATAGGTGGCAGACGAGCAGCAGATACCTGATTGTAAGCAAGTGCCACCGCCCATAGATACCTGCAACATCAGTAGAGTCACAAGTGCGCCGCCAAGCTTTAACTCCCTTTCCCCCATAGGGCCTCAGTTACCCTCTCATACTCGACGAAACACAGCGCAGGCGCTGCTTCACGCCGGGCAAGCCACTAGCCCATTCATGCCGAAGCGTGGCTCTCCCACGGAAGCCATACTGAAAGCATTAGAAAAAGTGATACACAAGTATCTGGAGATTATATCGATGATGCGTGCCTAAAGAAACAGATCACTGTAACACTGAATAAATAAAAGTCTAAAAAAACAGTTTTATTTATTTTTTAGTACTTTTGTTCCATGCCAGTTCTCTATTTGTTTTAACGCAAGCCGCTTAGCGGGCGTCGAAAGAAGTCGCGTGTATTCACGGCTACAAAAATAAAACGAGTCGGATTTGCATCCATTTTCCATTTCCATGTTAAAACGTGTACTTTTTATTTGGTTTCACTCGATAAGCTGTCGTTTTAATTATCTGAAAACGAACTTGATGGCTGCTGTTGTCACGCTTTTCTAACTAAAAATAGCATCGGCTTGATAAAGATAACCATTAGATATTTTTGTCCATTTTTATATTGAGTCAACATTTTGTTTATGTCCATCATCATTATCGTTTATTTTTATTTTTTTAATTATAAATGGGCGTGCCTTTAGCTTCATACTGAACAGAATTGTAGTCGAAAAACGATATCTTCTATACTATTTATAAAGAGATAACTTCAATAGACAACGACCAGGCTTATAGGTAAACCGAAAACACGAAACTCTTGCGCGATGTAATTATACACAGCGCCATCTATTGGTTCATTTCGGAATTCCGGTCCCAAAGCGAAGTAAGGGCGGGCCACTAGTCTATAAATAAACTATATCTTCCCACTTCGCAATAATGAACAAATACGATATTTTTCTTCTACTATATTATATACATCTAACTGGATGAAAGGAAGGATTAATTACTTCGTCGTAACAACAACAAATATAATTGAATATTCTAGATCAAAATGTACGTGGGCGAAGCGTCGCGTCGCCGGGCAAATAAAGAGCTCATTGACTTATTAATTCTTGGTGATGTAAATAACAGATATAAATAAATTTGTACTTGCAGTTTGTGAGTGATATCTTATACTATAAGTACAGGACGCTTATATCGCATCTTTTTGAAATATAGTCTACTAGCTTTTGCCCGCAGGTTCGCTCGCGCCCCCCACTTCCCTAAAATGGGGGCTTAGAAGGGGGCAAAAAGTAGCCTATGTTACTCTCCGTGCTTTCAACTATCTCCACTTAAAAAATCACGTCAATTCGTCGCTCCGTTTTGCCGTGAAAGAAAAACAAACATACAGACAGACAGACAGACACACTTTCACATTTATAATATTGTATGGACAGTAACATATAGATATAAGAGGGTTAGAAGCGGAGGTACACGAAATAAATCAGTTCAGACAGTTTATTTCCTATATAGTATTTCGGCTTGCATATAAACTACTACTCTAACATGTTTGTAAGGATATTGTACAGTCAACAGCAAAAGTAGATGATCAAAATCAAAAACTCTATACTCACTATTGAACGGAGTTCGAGAGAACTGTATGGTATCAAATACAGACAGTTCCGACGCAAACTCCGTACAGCCTCAAAGTGATTCATACAGTTCTGACGCGAGTTTTTGATTTTGATCATCTACCTTTGCTGTTGACTGTACAAACAAACGCAACATGCGATCTAAATTAACCCGAGTGGGTGCAGCTGTACCCGGCTGTCGTATAGGACATATACGCCAGTCGTAGACTATGGTATATATGAGGGTGTATGTAACCCTTCCGCAGTTTTCGACGCCATGTGGCGTTGATAACTGGCAATAATTGGTATTATCTTCAGCTAGACGGGTAGACAGATACGAAGGCCGTATAATGGAGAATGGTAATAGTTAGGTACTTAATATGTCTACTAAATCTCTTATAATAGCTAGCTATTTTGTTAAAGCATAGAAGGTCCTTATACGAGGACTGTACAAATTAAGTTTAATTGAAAAATACTACGTAGGTATTAATAAATTTACCTTCAGGCGAAGTGAGGTCAACTTAATAGACCTCAATATAAAAGAAATACAGATATGGAATTTTCATTTTACAGTTATTGAACCATGATTCACGGTTCGGCATGAATGGGTCGGCTCAACCTAAGTGATACCACGGCCTCACAGAAGACCGGCGTGAAACAGGACCAGCGCTGATTTTTGCCTAGTGAGGGTGCCAAAAGCCCAAGGGAAAAGGAGGCTAAAAGGTTGGCAGCCCACTTGTGACTCCAGGCAGCAGATGACCAGATGGATCACCTGATGTTAAGCTATTACCGCCGCATACAAACACACGCAACACCAGTGCGCTGCCAGTCTTTTAACCCCCTTCTCCCCCCAATTGGGCCTCCGGTACCTGCACTCGATAGGCGAAACACAGCCCAGGCGCTACTTCACGGCGATCTTCTGTGAGGCCGAGGTATCACTCCGGCCAAGCCAGCCCAATCATGCCAAAGCGTGGCTCTCCCAAGAGTAAAAGTCCTAAACCTACTAGTACGGAACCAGGTCGCCTTGTGAGCTGCTCGTGCTTAACTCGTTTACTATAACACCCACCTTAATAGAAGTACGATCTTGTCTACTGGAAACTATATCCAAAAGTACCTATAGGATCTCTAATAATACTGTCAGGGCCGCGCAAGGCATCTTTTATTTATTAGGTGTTGTCAAGGCCCTTATCATGCTGAGCAAATACCTATTTTATGATATCCCGCTACTGAAGATTACAGATAGCCACACATGGAATTATTACGTATCAAGAGAATAGGTAACTCCTTGTTTGGACCAAATTTTCCAACTGTCATTATTACTACCACTACTTCCTATACCGTGGGAGATCCTCGCTTCGGCATGAATGATCCGGCTCGTTCTGAGTAACACCACGGCCTCACAGAAGACCGGCGTGAAACAGCGCCTGCGCTATGTTTCGTCGAGTGAGTGAGGGCACCGGAGACCGAATTAGGGGAAAGGGGGTTAAAGGTTGGCAGCACACTTGTGACTCCACTAGTGTTTCAGGAGTCTATGGGCGGCACCCATCGCTTACCATCAGGTGATCCGCTGCTCGTCTGCTACCTATCACATAAAAAAAAAAAAAATGAATGCGCCAGACAATCACACCAATCAACCTGGTCCCAAACTAGGGCAACCCCTGTACTATGAGTATCAGGTGACGATAATTAACTGGGGGCGTCAACCCAGAACTCCCAGACCTAAGAAAATGTAGTTTCCTAAATTGACTTGACCGAGAATCGAACCTGGAACCTTTCGTGCTCCGGGTGAATACCTTAGCCACTGCGCTTTCGAGGCCGTCAAAGGCGAATATGAACCATAGGCTAACGTTACGTCATGAATGATCCGGCTCGGCCAGAGTGATACCACGGGCTCACAGAAGGCTGTGACTTTGGTGGAAGAGTAAAAGTCCTAAACCAACTTAGTACGGAACCAGGAGACCTATTTTTGAATTGTCGTCTCACAAAAAAGTGTGTGACTCGCATGATTTTTGACATACGCATTTTTGAATCATTCGAAAACGAGCGATTTGCAACGAGTGGTGTAAATCACTCGTTTCCGTTAGGCGAGTGCTCACATTTACGTCAAATTTATTTTTCTTTTTCTCTTTTCCTAGCAAAATATATACGTTCCGTTATACGTTACACCGAATACCTACCGGTCCTACAATTATAGAATTTTCTGCGTGAAACGAGTTAACACTATACTTTGACAAGATTGGCGACACACTAAGTGAGTGATTTCAAAAATAGAGAAAATTATGAATCATGCGACTCATGAGACGACGTGACTTGCAAAACGAGTAGTTTTGTTTAGACGAAGCGAAAATTCAAAAATAGGTCTCCAGGTCGCCTTGTGTGCAGTTTGTGCTCGACTCGTTTACTGTAAACCCTTTAATAAGGCGTACGATCTTGTCTAGGTACTTAGAAACCATATCCCAAAGTACCTATAGAATCTCTAATAATACTGTCAGGGCCGCGCAAGGCATCTTTTATTTATTAGGTGTTGTCAAGGCCCTTATCATGCTGAGCAAATACCTATTTTATGATATCCCGCTACTGAAGATTACAGATAGCCACACATGGAATTACTACATATAAAAAGAGAATTGGTAACTGGGTATTCTCGGGAAAGAGCAAGAGTGAACAGGCATCTTCTAGGCAAACGCGTGTCATCCTAGACCTCATCGTCACTTTCCATCAGGTGCGATTGTGGTCAAGCGTTGGCCTAAAGTCTAATAAAAAAAAAAGAGTATAGTCCAAATTTTTAAACCGTCATCATTACTACTACTACCTTCATTACGTGGGAGAGCCACGCTTCGGCATGAATGGGCCGGCTCTAAGCTTAGAAAAAAAGCAAACGCGAATTCAGCCTTTCAGATTGCCGTATGCACGAGCGTTTTATAAAAAGACGCTATTCTCAGACAGTTCTTTTTGCAAGGCAAGACTCTAAGCAATGCGACCTTTCGCTAAGGACGGATTCGGGTTACAGCCAAAACTACGAATTCATGTTTTGTTAAATTATTCCAAACCCGACGCCAGGGATATCCCAGCTTCTAAATGTAGGGTTTAAGTTCAATATTATTGGGGAGGTGTCCTTGAATTTGTAGGAATTGTATCGTTACTAAAGTCAGTTTTAATATAAAAGTCTACTAAAATACCTATTTTATGGACAAATATAATATCATTGGCATCCGGTTGCCTGTAAACTAATAAAAAGGTTCCTTACATTTTATAGACAACGACAAGGACGTCCCTTTAAACTTTCAATTCAATTCATTTATTGTCAATCACATGAGGCAAGATTGCTTTCTTTTGACTTCACTGGTTTGCTGACCAAATCTATACTGTTTATAAAGACATAACTTCTATGGGCAATGATAAGGCTTTACCTATGTAACCCGAAAATACGTAACACAAGCGCGATGTAATTGTTGCCCAGCGCCATCTATTAGTTCCTTCTGGGACTACTTTCTAGAAACGAAGTGAGGCGGGCTGCTAGTAAATAAATAAATTTGCTCTTCATTGTCCTGCAGGTGTCGCTGATGCCAGGATGCTGCAGGAGCCGGCCCCAACGGCGACGGCCAACCTCTCTACGGCCTACTCCACGGACCTGCACTTCTACGTCACTTTCTTTGATGAGGAGAGTGAGCAATACGTCAATGCTTCCCACAATAACACACAGGTAACTTGTCAATACTCGGCACTTGTTGGAACATTTTTTTCAACCGTCTATAATCTAAATCTAAAACGGTCTGTTAACTACAGACCGATAAATTGGACTTGCAAACTAGAACCAACCCACAAAAAGTTACTTTTCTATGTGATATGGGGCAGACGAGCAGACGGATTACTTACCAGATGGTAAGCAATTGCCGTCGCCCATAGACAACTGCAACTCTAGTAGAGTCACAAATATTTGTGACTCTACTGGTGTCGCTGCCATCCGTTACACCCTTTATATCTCACTCGACGTAATACCTTCACACGACGAAATACAGCCGGTCTTCTGTGAGGCTTTAATATCACGCCGGCAGACCAGGCCCATTCATACCGAAGCGTGACTCTCCACGGTAGTTTCGAGATAATTATAGTTCTTATTTCGAAAACGTAGTCTATTAAAATATGTAACCGAAATGAGGTTTTGGTTCTTGTTTGAAAAACTATGTCCAATTGGATATAGACCTATGTCCAATTGTAACACGACTGATAGTAAGTGTCATTCTATGTCATGCAATTATAGTTAGATGTAAGACAACTTTAATTCGCAGAATAACGCTTTATTGGTCCGTTAACTTTTATCTGATGGCGGTAAAACCCTTAGGCCAATTACTAACTATTTCGTTTTAGACACCTATACTGCGCCGTGCCACGCAAATGACGACAGTCGTGTGGAGGACTTATTAAAATTCAGTTTCTTCAAAACAATTTCTCTGCGTTCTAAAATAACCTTAATTGTTCGAAACATTCATTAGGCTTAAAATGATTCCACCTGCCACCTACGTAGAATTAATTGGGACCGAAGCAGCAATGACGTCATTCCGGAAGACGTTGAATAAGACCCACCTACGCATTTCATGTTTAGTCGTCTTGAAAAATGGGAAAATTATTTTTCTTACTGGGACTATGCAAATGTATGCGATAAAACGGGAAGAAAAACTGTCTAACACTAAAAATACTCTTATGCAATCAAAAAGGTGTGGTAATCATATCAGCCAATAGACGTCCACTGCTGGACATGGTCCTCCCAATTGATAAATGCATGAAGTGTTCTATGCAGTGTGTCTAATATTAACTGTGAAGCAGACGAATTGCTGGGTAGGTATCATCATCATCATTTCCCTGCCCTGTTCCCAGGTTATCTGGGGTCGGCGCAGTATGTCCTCTTCTTCCATTCATCCCTGTCATTCGTCATCGAATCATCCACCCCCTTTTCAGTCATGTCATTCTTCACATAGTCCATCCATCTCTTTTTCGGCCGTCCTCTGTTCCTCCACCCACTTACATTCATACCCATCACTCTTTTGGTAACATGTTCTTCCTCTCTTCTCATTACATGGCCGTACCAGGAGAGACGATTCCCCTTTAGCTCATATCAGGGTAGGTATCATCCTCTCTTGATAAATATTCCTCGATCGCATACAAAGCGCTTTTCGTCCACCTTTGTGATGCGCACTGACAAGGAGTGGAGCACCCTTCCTGCGTCTGTTTTCCCCAATGAGTACAACCTCAAAATGTTTAAAGCTACAGGGAATAGACTACTTCTGGGTAAGCCCGTTCCATCGCACAGTGGATCGACACAATACAAGGCAATAGATGCCATACAAAGTACTATATCTCATCCAATAAGATTCCCATAAGAAAAGGGAACCCTAATTTTTTTTAATGCTAGTAAGTAGGTAAATAAGACGGCGGTACTGGTTTTTCAAAACTCCGCAGATGTTTAAGAACCCTTTGTCTCATCGCTTGTATGGGGTCGATCCACTATGCATCGTAGGCTTTTTCTCAACTCGTCTAATTGTGGGAGAGCCATGCTGCGGCATGAATGGGCCGGCTCGACCGGAGTGATACCACTGCCTCACAGAAAACCGGCATGAAGCAGCTCCTGTGCTGTGTTTCGCCGAGTGAGTGAGGGTAAGGCCCATCGGGGGGGAAGGGGATAAAAGGTTAGCAGCGCACTTGTTGCATGTGTTCATGGGCGGCGGCAATTGCTTACCATCAGGTGATCCGCCTGCTCGTCTGCTACCTATAACATAAAAAATAAGATTCCCATAAGAAAAGGGAACTATATTTTTTTAAAGCTAGTAAGTAAAGTAGGTAAATAAGACGGTGCTACTGGTTTTTCAAAACTCCGCAGATGTTTGTTTAAGAACCCTTTGTCTCATCGTCTATATGGGGTCGATCCACTATGCATCGTAGGCTTTTTCTCAACTCTAAAGTTATGAAGCCAAGAGTAAACCCATTTTCAATAAAAAAAATAGCAATAAGCACACATTCTAAGCTACCATAAATAGTACATGTATACAGGGGTAGGCAAATAACCGTCGAGGTTTAATCTCTATGCGACGTTCTCGCAAGCTAGCATAATTTCTGCGTCGGGCCCTGTGATGGATGAGTCCAACGAGAACTGGGTAGATGCTATGTACACTACAGTTTGTTGTTGAACAGTTCTCGCAATGAAGAGTGAACGAGTAGCAGTGGAATCTGATAGAATTGGAAAGTTGAATAAGTAAAATGCATTAAAGTTGCCTAGTAGGTACACTTCTGGTTTTGTAATTATATAAATAATTAAAACGTGGACCTAAATTTTTGACGTGGTAGGTATGTATGATGCTGATGTTAAATAAAATTCTTGTAAGTAAATAATGCACTTTAAAAAACCTCGACACAATTTGGGATAGGACTGTAAGTAGTTCACTTAAGAAATTCCTTTAATACTTAAAACACGAATATGGAAGGTAAACAATTACACCAAATGATAAACATAACTTTATATCTTCCATATTATGTATAGCTTACTAATGAAAACTGGAATTTAGTTAAAAGACAAGCATACAAATCATTGTACTCAATAATAAACGTCGAGTTAATCCCCGCTAATTACATATAGTTAAATATAATTGTACCTACTACTTTTACTTTTAGCCGCATCTCTGTGGCATGTCCTCTGCGGCAACCGAATCCAAAGAAGGGATAAATCATTATAATTAATGATAATAAGATTTATAGCTTATTTATGCGACAGCATTCTTCCCTTTAGTGATAAATGGTGACCTGAGAAGAAAATGATAAGATTTGAAATTTTCTTCGTTAAAGATTTTTCACTTCATTAAATAAAAACAGTTGAATTCAAGGATATTATTTTAATTTTATTTTATGCTTTAGTACAAATCCACCTTAACACTTAATCAGTTTCAAAAGTAAATAAAAATATTTGAAAATATATTCATAATAAATTAAGAAGTCATAATTTTAAAATATGTAGCTTTATAGCGGCCTGCCTCACAGAAAATACCGGCGTGAAGAAGCGTCTGTGTTGTGTTTCGCAACACCAGTGCGCTGCCAACCAGAGAAACAGAGTCAGTACTCTACTGGTGTTTCAGGTGTCAATGGGCGGCGGCAATCGCTTACCATCAGGCGATCCGTCTGCTTACCTATCACATAAAAAAAGGTTGTGTACGTCTTATTAGTTGGGTAATACGTCTTAATTAAACGTTGGTAGATACCTGCCTCAGCTTCAAAATGAATCTCATAGTATTGATTTGATAGGTATCTAATCTAGGTTTGATTTAAGGCTCTTTGTACCTACTAAATCAATTGTACCGTGAAATTTTAGCCAACTAATTGGGATATTCACATTCAAGTTCAATACCAATTTAATATATAGGAGACCATTAATTCCTTTGAACGGGTATTGTTCAACCTTTGTGGGCATAGGAGAATTAAGATGAAAGTGAATCTCATACAAAAGGAGTGATATAGCATTGATTTAATACTTTGAATTCAAAAAGGAACTAAAGATATAAAATATAAAACCGGGAATTAACGTAACATTTATTTTTAAGTACTTACTGCTTGACGTTTCGGCTACGTTGCAGCAGCCGTGGTCATTTACATCCCTTTAGCCACGTGGTCCATAAACCATTATAATCAACATTTGCTCTAGGATTTTTGGAAACTCACATAAAAAAATGACAACTTTTCATACAAGGTCGGTCACGTGGCTTGTTCATTTTGTATGTTAAGTCGAAAAAATTTTCAACGAATTTTCAAAAGCCATGTTTTAATAATTTATAATTATAATGCAACGCGAAAATCTAAAAAACTAAATTTAATGTTGATCAGAATGGTTGGTAGATAACGTGTTTAAAGGGATGTAAATGTTCACAGATATACCCTGTATATGTATTTAACTATTATATTTGTGTTTCATCATCTGATGTCTGTAACATAAGTGCTTAAGCTACCTACTTAGTACGTCAATATTATGACTTACTTACTTACTCCGATGGCTCAACGCTCCAAAATGAGTCTTGGCCTCCGATATGAGCTGTCGCCATTTGTCTCGTTTTTGTGCAGCTTGTCGCCAATCTCCGGCGGGATGTAGTCCGCGTTTACTATATCCCGCCAGCGGTAGAGTGGGCGCCCCACTGGCCGACGACCAGTAGGGGTCAATATTATGAGGTGTAAAGAAATTTAAATCTTCTTACCTCTTGTCCAGGGTTACCAGTCGTTCATCCTGCCGTGGTGGCGGCAGGTGCTGTGGACGGCGCTCTTCGTGGTCATGGTGGTGGTGGCCACCGTGGGCAACCTCGTCGTCATATGGATCGTGCTCGCCAACAAGAGGATGAGGAGCGTCACCAATTATTTTTTAGGTAAGTAAGTAGCCAGTTACACTTTACTTGAGTGGACTTTGTTATAGTAGTTATAGCAAACGTTAGCATATCCCAGGCTCGAAAGCAACGGCCTTGGATGCAAGTAGGAACGATAGGCTTAGATTAGAGAATGATGCAAACGGTTGTCTTATCATAATAATTTTGATCGATTTACGGCCGGTTTCTGAATTGAGAATTTGAAGTTAAGCACTACTTAAGTACAAACTTTGACAGAGACATACTTCAAATGTCAAAGTTTATACTTAAGTACTTAAGTAGAGCTTAACTCTGATTCTCAGTTCAGAATCCAGCCTTTAGTCACTAGATTATATGCTAAAGAAACATTTTATGTTCTTTGGAGAAAAAATCTTTTGATTAGTACGAATAGGTTATAGTATAAAGCTCTAGAGCTGTAAGTTGGACGATTGAAAAAGCATGGTATATTCTAAATGTATGTCAATTTATTCCTTGAACAAAATTTTAATATCATTCAATTTACGTTGATTGGAATTTGAAGTATGTTAGTGGTATTATACAAATCAATTAATAAATAAATCAATTAATGTATTTTTTCCTTCTTTGAAACTTGAAAAAATCGTGAAGCCTCGAGGGAAATTAGCAGAAATGTTATTATTTAATCTGCTCACTCGTGACCACAAAATATTTCGTTATTTTAGGAAACTAAGAAATAAAAATTTAACAAATTAAGTCCCACTGCGACCGAGCAGGAAACCGGAAGCCGAGTGGGAAGACACGTGACTCCTCTTCTAAATAATAATTATTCTTTTAAAGCTACCATGCAAATTAGCATTTTTTTTTTGTGAGATATTCAATTTGCAGTAGGGAAACCTGACGTACCTACCGAACAGAAAATATCAACGGGTCTTAAGAACAAAATCGTATCTGCTATGTTTTTACCCGTAGATCCGTCATATTTGACTATAAGTAGGCCTACTAGGTAGATAGTATACTCGCGAGCAGCGAAATCGACACAATAACATTTTTCATACAAACATGCTCAGTTCAGAAAGAAGCCTATAAATACAAAACTATCCTTGGTTTAGTAATAAATTACATTTTTATCGATTTCTAGAATATTTGATAAATTTACGATTAATCAATTTCCTGAAAATTACGATTGATTAAGTTGTGTTTGTTGCTTCCAATGATAGATGAGAAACGAGAATCAATTTATTCTAATTTCCTTTAATTTGCAAATGTTTTCACGTTTCTGTAGTGTGCTGTAATGAATCTTTGAAAATTGAATAGACGTCTGACATCATGAAGTCTATTTTATATTTGTCACATTTATAAATGAGACAGCGTGATTTGTAAGCCATGGCTTAATTTAGTTGTCATTTTGTAGAAAGAGCACAGATGATAACAATATGTTGTGGTGAGGGGGTTAAATTAAATTTTTTGAAATCACTCTAAAAGCGAGTGATTTCAAAAATAGGGAAGTTATGAATCATGCGACTCACGAGCGACGGCACTTGCAAAACGAGTAGTTTTGTTTGGACGAAGCGAAAATTCAAAAATAGGTCTCTTGGCCTATAAATATATTAAGCATGCCGATTCCCCGGGATATTATATTAAACAGATGGGAAGGATGTTTCTAATTGTATCCCCTAAGAGTGTATTTTCAGATTGTTGTACTCTGCGATTTATTACGCGTCGCTGAACCTGGAAAATCCTTTTAACACAAACGCAGTTGCGTTTAGGAAACGCCTCGGTTAAGTGCTGGAATGTAGGATAACATATAACATTTTTACCGTGGGAGAGCCACGCTTCGGCATGAATAGGGCCGGCTCGATCGGAGTACTACCACAGCCTTCACAGAAGACCGGCGTGAAGCAGGGCTTACGCTGTTTTTCGTCGAGTGAGTGGGGGCACTGGTGGCTGTTTCTTTTTTTTTCATATAGATATATTTAATGGATTTGCACTTGACCTCATCTCACCTGATGGAGAGTGACAATAAGGTCTAAGATGTAGCGTGCTTCCCCAGACGAAGCCTATTCACTCTCGACTTAAAGACACCCAAATTGTAGCTCTCATTCTGATAGAGATATATAACATTCGAAATTGTGCCTAATAGATGGCGCGGAGTGTTGATTTGATTGCGCAAGTGTTTTGCCTTTTCGATTTGCCTATGACTATGACCCTTATTTTTTAAATTTAGATTTTTATACTTTTTGCAGTTAACCTATCAGTGGCAGATGCAATGGTGTCGACGCTGAACGTGACCTTCAACTTCACATACATGCTGTACTCGGATTGGCCGTTTGGCCACTTCTACTGCAAATTCTGCCAGTTCATTGCAGTCCTCAGTATCACGGCCTCCGTATTCACACTCATGGCTATCAGTATAGACAGGTAAGTTCTTACACCTCGAATACACGCAACAAATTGTATAAAACCAATTGTGTTGCAATCACAGCTATAATGTCGTCTAAGTTCGTAATTTTAGCAGTTTTTTATTTATCCGAAAGTTGATAAACGTCCTAGGAAATTGATCAACTTACGATTCGGGTTATTATAAGTTAACTAAAGTTATCGACATAGCTCACCGGATTAGCAAGCTGAAGTGGCAGTGGGCTGGCCATATCTGCCGCAGAACTGACAACCGTTGGGGTAAACGAGTTCTGGAGTGGAGACCGCGTCTCGGTAAACGTAGTGTAGGACGACCTCAGGCCAGATAGAGTGATGATCTGCGCAAGAGGGCTGGCTGGAGCTGGATGCGAGTAACCGAAGATCGATCAAAAAAAGTGGCGAGCATTTGGAGAGGCCTATGTCCAGCAGTGGACTGCAACAGGCTGATGATGATGATGATACGGTAACAACATCAAACACTAACTTTAATCTGACAAGTGTCGTCTTAACCATAGACTTAGATCGAAACACATAGGCTGCTTTTCCACCAGAGCTGTGCGAGGTAGCTAAGCGTTGTACGAAGGAAAAAACTACCATTAGAAACTCTTCTAGAGTGGATTGAAGTGATTCTATTGGTAGATTTTTTTTCTCGCACACCGCTTATATAGCTACTTCGCTCAGCTCAGTAGAAAAACAGCATTAGGGTATGTTTCACAATACACGGATGAGTTCTACTTAAGCTGTATGCTAGGTACTTGATCTACGCAGGATGGCTGGCAAGAGCTGGATCAATCTGAGCGACGAATATTGGGAGAGGCCTATGTCCAGCTATGGACTAAAACATTCTGATGATGTTGATGACTTATTGCTACCATAAACACTGTTGTTGCGTTTATAGCGTTATAAGTCACTACGTCTATGAGTTTGACTGATAGAAATCGCAACTCACGCAAAATAATTGTACTATGTGACGCTTTATCTTTACATAGTGAAACAGGCCCTAAGTCTTGTCTCACTTGTCAGCGTATGAAACAGACTTACGTCTATATTAAATTTTAATGATCGAATTCTCAATGAAATGGTAAGTAAATCATCTCTTATTCTCTTTCATTAGTCACTGTCTTTGAAAACGGTTATGCATAAATCAATATGCCGACTCGATGGCGTCTTGAAATGTTTTTGAAGTCGCAGAAATTATTGCCATTTCTTTTTATCTTTATCAAGATGTTTAGATAGTAAACGAGATTTCTTTTTGTCGATTTTTATGCGATTTTCTTTTCTAAATTTAATTTATCTCTGAAACTGTAGTCGACAACCGATTTAATAATCCAATGGCTTAAAGTTTATCAATTAACATTGGTCATAAAAAAGCAATGAAGTATCGTATGTACACTTTTAATTGATCCATCACCAACAGCAGTTTGCTTTTTGACATACCTTTTTTTTATGTGATAGGTAGCAGACGAGCAGGCGGATCACCTGATGGTTAACAATGGCCGCCGCCCATGAACACATGCAACAAGTGCGCTGCTAACCTTTTATCCCCTTCCCCCCCCGATGGCCCTCCGGTACCCTCACTCACTCGGCGAAACACAGCACAGGAGCTGCTTCACGCCGCATACCTACCCTTGCAACACAAAATACCACAATACCACAGCTGGAGCGCCTACATCGGACTATAGTTTATTACCCACGCGTAGAATCTGGTAGAATCTCGTTTTTTTGAAGCGCCTTTTGGCAGTTGTACTACGCAAAGACTGTAATACGAGTATAAAGGTCTTTAGTTGTACGTAAGGTGTAGTCGACGCTCGTATTGTAAACAGAAAAACGTTGCTATGGAAAAGTCATGGCTATCAGGTATTTCGATACACGGGAACACGCAGAAATACGATCGTACTTTTATACGCGTGTCTGGTTTTTGGAAGCGTGTTATTAACGCACGTGTTAGCTCGTATGCTGAAACGGCCGCGGAAAAATGCAATAACTTAAACCATTCTTAAACATGCTACTCTCAATATTAATGTCTTTATGTTTCTGAGTGAATGAGAGAGACAGACGTATAGGAAAGACGATGTATGTACATGTACGGCAAATTCTTAGGTCAACGAACAGTCCGATATCAAAGTCAGCTAAAGCCGACTTTCTATGTCTTTTGATCTTGTGCTTGCATATGAAAAGGTTGGGCATTATTACCTTTTATATTACTTATTATCAAATAATATCAAAATTACAGAAATCAAAGGAATTATTTTGACTCGTTAATATTTAGTTTTTGACTCCGTCCAGGCTCTTCCAGCACAGTCCAGTAGGTAATTGATTTGAGTTTTATACTCCTTAAGAGTTTTTAATCTCATGACGAGCAGATTAGGAAAAAGATATTTAAAATTAAGTCGTTGACTAAGCGAAAATGCGGCATTTTGTGGATTCTAATTAACGTTTTCAATTAAATTGGAATTACTTTTTTTAATCAAGATTGCGTTGACGTTGCTGAAGGGGAGTGGGAAAGTTTTTATTTCAGAAAAATAAGAAACACTACTCAGCGCGAAGTAAAAAGGCCTACAAGTGTAAAGGGTCGGGGTCAACGCGCGGAATTTAGTACCCATGATCGATGTAAGAAAGTACACAAGTAAGCATTTGAACACAAACAAAAATAGACAAATTACCAGAATAGTAGTACCTATGACATAGTGCTAAAATATACTTAACATACCTAGTTGTACCAAGGAAAACTATCATGACTGTATTTTTTTATTTTGATTGTACTTCTATTTGTTCAAACGTCCAAAATCAAATACTTACCTATTTAGCTGGCCCAGGAGAATGACTATAATTTTGATTGTAACTGTCGCAGTTAATTGTCTCGGTCTGTGCCCACCTGAGTATTTGATTATGATTTGAGAATTTGACGCATTTTTGAAAAAAAAAATCGGATCCTAGTGTACGTACAGCCACACATAAAAGGATAAAAAAAACTGTCAAATTGTTTCAATCGACTCTCATCTTACTGTCACACACATTAGGTTAAATATCAATTGAAGAAATTTGCGAGACGATTTCCCCTTTTCCTTATCTCATCACTACCAATTGTTCGCAGGTACGTGGCCATCATGAGCCCGCTAAGGCCACGGCTGGGCAAGAGGGCCACGCTGGGCATCGCCGCTGCCATCTGGGCCGGCAGCTCTGTCATCAGCAGCCCCAACCTCATATACTTCACCACAGACACTGACGTCTTACCTGATGGCACTGCAAGGTAAACTAACTACTTACATCCCGTTTATTTTATTTATAGGACCGCCAACAAATCTTACACCTAAATAAAATATACCTAGTGTATAACTCTAAATAAAAACTAAGTGCAGATACAGTTACAGGCTGCCACGGCTTGCAATTGTGAGGTAAATTATATACTTATTATTTTAATTTCATTTCATTTCATTTTATTTCATTTCATTTCATTTCATTTCATTCATTTCATTTCATTTAATTAATTTAATTTAACTATGTTTAGTATTAGTTAGTCCCGTTTATCGGTCACCTGTCCCCTTGTCCCGAAACAAAGCGCCGGGACGCACAATTGTCCCGCGTGTATCCTGTTTCATTAGCCGCTGGGGGTCTTCAAATTGTATGGAATCCAAAATGTAGGCTAATACAGGGTGTATCTGTGAACATTTACATCCCTTTAATCACGAGTCCTACCAACCGTTATGAACAACATAATTTGTTGAACGACTATACGAAATTCATCAATTTTTTTTTCGACTCCCCATAAAAAATGAACAAGTTACGTGACCTACTTTGTATGAAAAGTTGTATTTTTTACATGAATTTTCAAAAATCATTGAAAAAGTTAGTGTTCTTCTATGAATTTAGAAAATTCGCATAATAAACATTCATCTTTCCATATAAAGTTGGTCACGTGACTTTTTCATTTTGTATGCGGAGTCGAAAAAAATTCGATGAATTTCGAAAAGTTGTTGAACAAATGTTGTTCAGAATGGTTGTCAAAGGGATGTGAATGGTCACTGATACAACCTGTATACCTATGACATTTACCTACGTCAAGACTATCACGTAGGTAAACGTTACTATAGAGATAAACATACCTTTGAACGCCAATTGTTTTCATGAGTTACTGTCATTCGTAGGTTGAAGGTTTTTGGGTCATAAAGTGCAGATAACTAGGAGGTTAGTAACCATAAAATGCACTATCTCCACTATGACCCCTCTAGAAGTGAGGTAAGATCATTACTTTTTATTTTATCGTTGCAGCTCAGCAGACGCTCACGATTTGAATATTCAAATAAAGGACTGTCTTACGACGGCAATGGATAGTTACTTTGAAATATAAAAAAATTGTAGTAGAAATAAGCTCAACATAAGAAAGAGCAGATGAATAAAAGGAAATGGCCCATAACTGACCTAAAAATTGTGCAGCATTTGAAAAAAACAAGACAAAACTGTTGATTTGGGGAAAACAAAACAGAACGAAAACTTCAGTCTCGCTATAGTTAATAGTTTTTGCTGTTCTGTATTGCTAATTTTGGTAAGGATGTGTGTGCGTTTTGCATTTTAATATACTTAAATTAATTATTTAAAAAATACAAAACTTTTTAAAACCCTGAAAATCGCGTCCGAATTTCCGCTGTGTGCCAACGCCCGAAAAATAATACTATAAAAAAATCAAAACTTCTTTTGATGTCATCCGCACCGCAAATTTTCTTATAATTTAATTACTTACATATTTGGTTTTAATTACTTTAATTACTTACTAAATTTCAATCGGTTCAGTTTTAAAGAAGGGATCTGTTTTTTATGTGATGGCAGACGAACAGATGTGTCACCTGATGTTAAGCAATTGCCGCAGCCCATAGACATCTGCAACACCAGTGGAGTCATAAGTATGCTGCCAACCTTTTAACCCTCGTTTGAGCATCGATATTTTTTCTATTACTTTTAGTAGGTACCTACCTATCTCCGATAGGATTTCACTATTGCTGTAATAAGTAACTCTTAAATGCCATAATCCACCGCTTTCCTCTATCCGGCTTTAAAAGCCACATACACACAGGCTACGTTCAACGTATAATTTCGTTTGTACGTTTATCACACTTAGCATAAACACAGCTTTAAGCCGCAGCTGAAACGGTTTAAAATTATATCCGTATGTTTCAACGTACTAGATACTGTGGTACTAGTTTTAAATCCCGTATTAACATAAGTTTGAAGCTCCTGTCCCTGTTTTAGCCTGAAAGATATAGCGTTGCAATTCATTTGGAAGTTAAAATTGTTTGCGCAGACATGAATGGACTTATTTCCAAGCCATAGAATCATACTTAGTTGCTTAAACGGTGTTATATATAATATTTAGGGTGAGTCGTGAATTTTTCAACATTGCTAAAGCGTTTAGTAGGTATAGACCTACTGATGGGTGAACAAGTTGACACGTACAGCACGTGCACTATAAATATACAACCATATTCAAATATGAACTTTATAGTCCTGGCATAAGAGTCGAAGTGTTAACATTTAATTGCAGGCGACTGTACTAGATTGGAGTACTCACCATGTGGGGAAATGCGGTGTAGGTCCCTGGCATTCTTACCACCATCAATTAGATTACTCGTAGGCGAAAAAACTTTTCTAGTGTTGCTAACTTTATTTTACTTTGTTTCATTACAAAACTAAGCACGCACAAAACTATCCAGAAGTTATATACCTTAAGTTGCCATGCTAAACTGCAGGAAAAAAATCACTCCAGAAGACGAAATAAAAGCAACTTTTTTAATTAACTGCCTCATCATCATCATCAGCAACCCACGCTCGTCCACTGCTGGACATAGGTCACCCCCAATGCACGCCATCGCTCCCGATTTTCGGCCACTCTCATCCAGCTCACTCCAGCCAGCCTTCGAATATCGTCATCCCATCTTGTAGCAGGGCGTCCAACACTACGTTTACCGAGTCGCGGTCTCCACTCAAGGACTTTATGGCTCCAACGGTTGTCAGTTCTGCGGCTAATGTGACCAGCCCACTGCCACTTCAGTTTGCTAATTCGGTGGGCTATGTATTAACTGCCTACTCTTTACTAAATAGCGTCGTGTGAAACGGCCAGAATGATATTCGGATTTGAAATTTTTGGTATTTACCAAAAGTCTATTTAACATTTTTGTATTAGTTAAGGTTTTGATGAAAACAGCCAAGGAATGGAAGTCGTTACCCGCCGATGTATTTCCTGAACAGTATAACCTGGACCTCTTTATGGCAAGAGTGAATACTAAATAGGCTTTTCACGGGCAAGCATGGCCTACCTTAGACCTCATCTTCACTTAACATTAGGTGTGATCGAGGGCAAATGCTTGTCTTTCGTAAAATGGACAAAAAAAAGTAAGAAGTTAGTTTGTAAAATAATTTCGGAATATTCATCGTATCGTAAGTATTTATCGTCGGATATATTTAGGTAGGTAAAAAAAAAACACTGAAAAAATTATGTTTTTTTTTTAATATTATAGGAAGGCAAACGAGCAAGCAGGTCACCTGATGGTAAGTGATCACCGCCGCCCATGGACATCAGCTACACCAGAAGGAGTGCGGATGCGATGCCGGCCTTTTAGGAAGGTATAGGCTCGTTTCTTGAAGATTTGAATGTGTCGTAAAAAGTATGCTAAAATACTTAAAATACGCATCGATTACAGACTGCTTTACATGAAAGAAGAAACCTAACGTTGATGTCTTATTTTTTCAATAACTTCTGGATATTTGCCAAGAATTGTTGAACTAAATCCAAAACAGCTTACATTATGAAAATTGTCTTTTTATGCGAATTCTTTACTCTACAAACTTAACATTTCGTACACATTGTGTTGTTACCGGGTTTTCATTTAAAATATTACTTACACAATCAATACCTCCATATTTTAAATTTATAGTTTTCCTTACGAAATCTAAACTGTGTCTAAACCCCTTTATATACAGTTTTATTTGGCTTTGGTTGCATTTTTTAATTTTCTTTTGTCTGTTTCATTGTTATGTGTTGTGGTATCCATAATTTTTAATGCATTTTATTCCTTTCTTTCTTTTCAAAAAACAATTCAACGTTCTTACCACGAACTAGTTCTAGCCCCTACTTATTAACATTGCGTGATGGAACAGGATAGTTTTATAGATGATACAGCAATAACTCAAGATCGCGTTTTAATAAGTTACAAAAGGATTATTAGTCCGCGGATAGCTCCGCTGGCGCAACTAGTCTATACTATTTATAAAGAGGTTACTCTTATATTCCACGTCAGAGCTTATAGGTAAACCGAAAACACGAAACAGTTGCGCGATGTAATTTGCTACAGCGCCATCTATTGGTAGATAGTGGAACTACTTTCCCGAAACAAAGTGCGGGCGGGCAACTAGTATAGGATAAATACCTATAAAGGAGCTCACGTCTCCTATAACACATAACTGTATAACACTCGAATTCTAACCCTCAGAACGGTAACCACCAGCGCGTCAGGTAAGCGGAAACTCAAGTTTAATTACAGTGCAAAGTGTCTTAACTCATTAACGCCTAGGGATGTTCCATGATCATCGATGTTGTAAGTATAAAGAATACTTACGTTGTATTTAATGCAAGAGGCGGCAAACAAGCGAGCGGTTACCTTATATTAAGGTATAGTCCGAGGCAAGAAAGTGTAGTTATGACCTTGAGTGCGCAGAAACCAATTTTGATAGAAAGTCTTCTTTTTTACAAGTGCGCAAAATAACGGTCATCGCTATACTCTCGTGCCGCTAGCTATATCCATGGGCGGCGGCAATTGCTCAGGTGATCCGCCTGCTCGTCTGCTACCTATCACTTTAAAAATGTGTATTCGACACTGAAATCGAACACACATTTTATCCTACACATTTACATGCATATCCCAATTCGAGTAGTGCATGAAAACTGGTCTCCAGAGATGTCGCTCATAAGTGGCCAGCTTCGTCAATGTAGCCTAGCTATACATAACTACTACTCTGTTAAGTCTTATAATATTTAGCTATTTATTTGCCTCATTCTATGAACACTGTATGAGTTCTTATTAAAATAATAAAAACTGTATCTGACTAAAGTAAATAGCAAGTTGTATGACAAATGTTCTGACATAAGGATGTTTTCCGACCTGGATGGTGGCAGAATCTACTTATGAATATTTATTATGTTTTTATGTAAGTGCTGTGTACAAACATATGAACTATTTTTGATACGAAAAATATCGTGACTTCAATGTTTACGGAATCAACCTTCGTGTTACATAACTCGCGGCCTTACGTACGACCAATCCAACTGTACAATCTAATTAATGTCTTTTACGAACGCATTCACCGATACAGGTATTTTACATTCAGAACGCTTTTAAAAATCATATTACCTTTTTTTATTTATGCTATCTGAGGCAGACGAACAGACGGATCACCCGATGGAAAGTGATTACCACTGCCCATGTGGGTGGTAATTGCAATACCAGAGGAGGCACAAGTACTTACATAAAATGTTCTACTTTTTCAATACTCAGTATTATTCCTAAACAGTAGAAAAAAATATGGGGATATGCAATCATTTCTTGTTTTGGGGGTTTGGCATTTTCTGTATTATAGAGCCTGGATATTTATTTGCACGTGTTATTTCACTTTATTTTATTTATTGTGCAAAAATCATCGATGTCCGTTTTATGACAAATGTCGATCTTGGGCCTTAAAATATGATATCGATCATCCCTATTAGCGCCCAAACGGCCAAGTGCTTAGCATCTCCAGATATTAGCAATAGTTTTACAAGTCCCTAGCTGTAATTACACACTTCGGTCCAGCGACTTAGTCCTTCAAAGGTCGGGATAGAAATTTTGCAAACGGACTTTCTAAGTTGACGGGTCCTTTGATAAATATATAGAGACTCGCATGGAATGTTATTTTACTATTTAACGTCGTAACGCCCAGACAGCAGACACAATGCAAAATCCATTGTTTTATGCTTTTTAAAAGGCTTATGGGCCTTACGACGTTATGGCTCAATTCTGTTACTTAGTCTAGATCAAACTTTCATAGTCTAAACAATTTCAAACTTAATAAGATAAGAAAACATTATTTGGTCTTAACACAATTTAATATATTAGAATTGATAAAAAAAACAACAATATCAGGCCGTATCCATACTAATGTAATGTTATAGGTCGTTGACCCTAATTTGCACTTCATTCCGATCACTTCACTTCTAATCCGATCACTGCTGATGATCGAAAGAAGACATCATTTGGGTGGGTACCAGAAAAACTATTTGTGTCTTTTGAAACATCTCAAAACGGTCGTAATAATTTGGTTATAGTTACCACCATCAGCAATAATCACGAATGTACCTGAATTATACAAACCATATTTTATGCAAATAAATATATTATTTATATTCTATAGTCCTTGTTCAGAGCTGTATGACACAAGTTTTGTAGAGATTAAAATATCAAAATACCCTCCTGACAGTACGACGACATTTTCCTTTGAGGGTCTTAAATTAATAATGAATTAAAATCAAATGGCAGCGCTACTGGACCGAACAAGTCCTCTTAATTAACGAGTCGGTGATTGGCCCTTAACGTAGAAATGAACAATCGTAGTAAATATTTCGTAGGTAGCAAGCATTTTCGTAGCACAGCCAAGATTCTCGTAACGCCAGCTACGAGCTCTGTAGCAATTTGAATCATCTGTGGTACCCCGTTACATTGGAGGCGGGGTTGTGGTTTAAATGCGAGTACGCAATGATGGATTTTTCAAATCGATCTGCTCACATTTCTACCATAAAGGTCATCAAAAGAAAACCTGCACGTTTGGTTTCCCTGTTAAAGATTTGTTAAGGTCTTACGTCTGTTGTTTGTTATTTTCGGACTCTCAAAATGAATTTAGACGATCCGTTTAGCGCAGTAGTTTAAGCGCCAGTTGAGAAGCAAGGGCCGATTCGATTCCCGCACCAATACAAATGTTTGTTGATGAAACAGATATTTGTGTTGGGTCTGGATCTCGATGTTTGTGGCTCCTTGAAAATGAAAATGAAATAATTTATTTCGACACTCAACATTAAGTACACATTAACATAAAGTTCACAAATGAAACAGTATCTAGGCTAAGTGTCGAATCGGACCCTACTCAGCATTAAGCTATAGCACTGATTTTCAGTAGAGACCGAATCGGGTAAATAAATTAATACATATTTTAAATGCGCTTCACGCCTAAACAAACAATTGCACGTTTTCTATAACTATTTATATGTAATTATTGTATGTATTATATTGTGTATATTCTTCGTTGTTACTAGTTTCCATAGTACAAGCCAGGGAAAACCTTAGTTTGGGACCAGGACAATGTATGTGATGTTGTCTCAATTCATTCATTCATTCATTAATTATGGTCTAAGGGTACCCCGGGCTTCGAAACGACATGCTACCGGGAATTACACGCTAACATTAGAGCTGTCTGTAATAATCTATTTGAGTCAGTTAGTCAGTAAACAAAGCATTTGTTTGTTCGGCCCTGCACGCCGTCCGATTGGACCTCGCCTACTGCACCCGTGGGAGCCAGATAAACATTTATTGCAGGCAGAGATTTATATTTCATTGCTTCAGCCTTTCATATTATTTAGATGAAAAAGGTGCTTCGTTTTTACTCTGCTACGATAAAGCTTAAGCGGCATAGGACCACAGCACTTTTAATCGTAACAATCGTCAAGTATATTAACGTAAACATTACAATTTTAATTGTATCTAGATGAAAAATATTTATTTGTTTTTAATCTATATTCGAAGTGGCATTCGAACGGATTACTCGATCTGATAGTAAGAGACTAACGCCGCCCATGGCTAATTCTGGAAACAATCTGTATTTCTGCAACTATTAGGTAATGATAAGCGGTTAATTCCTCTTCTCGACATATTTTAAGATTCTTAACCGGCTTGTTATTAAAATACTGGCAAAACTAATTTGATTTAAAATTTGGTACCGAATAGGTTTTGTGATGGTTTTTTAAAAAGCTATTATACTTATACTTAAACTCTCAACTCAAAACTTTTAAATATCCTACGAACTTATTTATACTCGTCGTCATTTATTATGTAGCTTTATTCATAGAATCACTTTCTGTTTAAATTTTCTTATTGTTACTAGCGATCAATACTCACTTTTTATAAACATCCAAGCTGTAACATGATTCATATTTGAAAAGGTCCCGTAGATCTCCCAAAGGAAATCCCAAATAGTGTAAAGCAAATTATAGCCTTCATTTTCTTTCACAGACGTGTCTGCTTTCCCGAGTGGCCAGACGGTATCACCACGCGGTCAAATCTGGAATATATGTGAGTATATTGTAGAATAAATAATCTAAAGGGGCATTTTCATTGATCGTTAGAGCATGCGAGGTGCGGGAAATGCATGCCACATGGCTCACACGGCTGGGACATGGGAAGGAGCGGGGTTGCTCGCATTCAGATTATCGACAAGTTATCGACTAATGAAAATGCCCCTTACTGTATTTTATAGGGTTATTGGAAAACATCAACAACCTTCTAAATATTAATCGTAGTGCTGTAGTTTTTTTTTTTTGTAAGAAATTAATATTTCTTTGACAATTTGAACACTATCAAAATTTTGCATTACTCTAACAGCTGTTTTCTTATTTAGTAATAGTAATAGGTAGTTTTTATTATTTGACATTTCAATATTGCCCAAAACAATTTTTTATTCATTTATTTATTAAATTTAGGTTATTTATTAAATTTAGGCTGGGACATGGGAAGGAGCGGGGTTGCTCGCATTCAGATTATCGACAAGTTATCGACTAGTGAAAATGCCCCTTACTGTATTTTATAGGGTTATTGGAAAACATCAACAACCTTTTAAATATTAATCGTAGTGCTCGAGTGTATTTTTTTTTGTAAAGAAATTAATATTTCTTTGACAATTTGAACACTATCAAAATTTTGCATTACTCTAACAGCTGTTTTCTTATTTAGTAATAGTAATAGGTAGTTTTTATTATTTGACATTTCAATATTGCCCAAATTATTTGTATTCATTTATTTATTAAATTTAGATGTATGTAGGTTTAATGACATTACTGCCTTAATTAGGTTGGGCGCGTCCAAATAAAGACACTTACCTAAAAGATACAAAACAATCACGGTGTGAGCAGATGTCTAGGTAAGCATCTTTATTTACGATTTGAACACAATAAAGTCAGTAATTTCATTTACATCACAGAACACAAGGACAAAATTATGTTTGAGAAGCAACAAACCGGGAACAGACACAAACTCAATTCGGGCAATGAAATGAATGAATGAAGTTCTCGAGAAAATTTTGAAGGCAGTGGAACTTGGGAGAATTGGGCATGATAATTTTAAGCTCTGATTGCAAGGAAAAGATAGCATTATCTGAGGAACGAACCCTTTTTGACGCACTTATTAAGCAAGATACGAGTATTTTACTGATTTCGCATTAAACAAACGCCCCGTTGGTCTAATGGTTTAAGTACCGGGCCGTGATCTCGGGGTTTTTGTTTTGGTCTGATTCCCGGGTCAAGCAAAAGGTATGGTTCGATTTTTTAGAACATAGCACCAAATAGCAAACCGCATTAGGCGAGCGTGACGATTAAGCCTAATCCCAACAATCGCTACTATCTACTACTAGCTAACAATCGCTACTAGCGATGACTTGATTTCTATGATGTATGAAGGGTCAAGTCATAGCCAGCAGGAAATACTGCCGCGGCTAAACTGTTCCACAAAACTGAGGTTCGAGGAAAAAAATTCCGCGAAAAAACAAGATTGCTTACCATCAAGATGATGAGGATGGAATGACAACCGCTTGCATGTGGTTGAAAGTAAAAATTCAACCGCATGAAGGAGATCGACCAAATCTTCAGATCAATGCGGTAAAGAAATAATATTAGCTAATCAATAATTAGATAATGAGCTATCATCTAACAAGTAAGTAATGTAAGCCTATTATATTAAACAAGCATTTTAAATGAAGTATGTAGGCAAGTTACCTAATAGTTATTCCTTTGAGTCATCTTGGCACACTAGACCCAGAGCCCAGGTGTGAAATAAAAACATTTTCATTTTAGTTAGACCTGCCTAAGCATACAATTGGTGACAATACGTAACCTAACGGCCTTCACTGAAAATGGTATTGTAGAGGCAAACACACCGAGCCGTGAGACCGTACTAAAAGGTCGTAGAATTAAGAATGTTTTGAATTCTTAGGACTACTGTCCCTTATTCTAATATAATCATATTGTTCAGTCATTATGTAAATTTTATTCAACAATGTATATTTTTCGAGAAGGTTCTTTTTACTTACATCTATATTTTACCTACATGAACTGTTTAAATTAAACCAATTTAATATATTACTTATCTACAATCTATATCTATTTAACCGTGGGAGAGCCCTGCTTACGCATGTATGGGCTAGCTCGACCGGAGCGCTACCACAGCCTCACAGAAAACTGCGCTGTGTTCGTCGAATGAGTAAGGGTACCGGAGGACCCAATTGAGTGGAAAAGGGATTTAAGTTTGGCAGCGCACTTGTGTCTCTACTAGTGTTGCAGATTCTATGTTTGGCGGCAATCGCCTACCATCAGGTGATCCGTCTGCTCGTCTATCACCTGTTACATAAAAAAACATTTCAAAATGAAGAACGTTAACGTTTTCCCTTTTCTTTTTTTCACTTGCCCTGACGTATTTCATGAGTGATGGATATTCAAACGAGTCGTTTTTAAAAATAATGAAAAGGTTTGACAGCTCAACTAAGCTAGCATTGACGTGACGTTTTAAAATCGGGTTATTAAAAAAGCATTTTTCTATTTGACGTTCGTACACACAGCATCACGGGGGGTTAACCTTTTTGAACCATTCTATGTCAGATTCACAAGTGATATTTTTGCACTGATTTAAATCTTTGCACTGTTCGGGATTATTTTTATGTGCCAAGTGGGAGACAAACCGACAGATCACCAGATGGTAAGCGATTGGCGTCGCCCATAGACAAAAATAAACACCAGTGGAGACACAAGCGCGTTGGCAAACTTTAATCCCCTTTTCCCCCCAATTGGGCATCCGGCACCCTCACTCGCTTGACAAAACACAGCGCAGACGCTCCTTCACGCCGGTCTTCGATGGCCGTGGTATCCCGTGGTACTCCGGACGATCCATTCATACCAAAGCGTAGCTCTCCCAAGTAAAAAAAAAACTATTTCAAATGCATCACAATGAAAGAGACAAAGCGATAGTTCTCGATAGCGAGGATAGTATTTCAAACTCATGGTAAGGCTACTGATTTTTAAGTTGCAAAGGTCGTGGGTTCGATTCGATGTTGTTCCAGGGTGGGGACCCTGGAAAAACATTCGTGTGATGGACTCTTGTGTTTGTTCAGTGTCTGAGTGTTTATATGTATTTAAGTGCGTTACTTAGTACGGAGTCAGGTCAATAATGAGGTATTGCGTGAATTTATTTATTTGTGCAGTAAAGTGGCTCATAGACTTGAATTTGTTTTAATTAAAAATAAGAGTGTATTGAAAGAATTTCAAATAACTAAATATTAAAAGTTCTATTCCATTCCCATACAAGCTTTGCAAACGGCGTAATGACGCGCGTGAACTAACAGGTCCCAATCGAATATATTTTATTAACGGTAGAAAGGAACTGCATAAAACATTTTTATATTTGCTCGGCCAAAATTATTATCGAGTTTATTTCTGGTTTTCAATACGGCGATGCAAATGGAAGTAATTTGAATAGTTGATTAAAATCTTTTCAAAAGTGTGATGATTGAATCGAGAAATTAATAATTGCATGGAAGAGACATTATTTTATTACACCCTGGTTATTTTAGGAAACAAAGATATTTGAAATTTAGATAATAATAATTGCTCTACATTATGCTATATATTATATAGCTACTTAGTACACGGAGTCAGCTCAGCTCAGCTATTTATGTTATGTTTATTATCTAGTCTATGAGACTATAAAAAACTATGCTATAAAAAAAATGTGTGGAAAATAATTAGAATAATTTTATGATGGCCATAATACCTACATAAAAATACAGAGCGTATCCGTAACCATTTTCATACCTCTTAGACCAAAAATTTTGATTTAAGACTTTTGGGCTAACCAAAACCCCTGAGGTGTCATCTCAGCGCAATCGCAGACACACACACAGACGGGACAAGACCGTACCGCTAATCACGCTCGCCACTTTAAGCCAAATTGTTTGGCGCAGTGCAGCTCATTCAAATGCACGACCTATCAGGACTCCCAGTAGGATTTTTCCTTGCGGAGTCGTGGTACTGAACAAGCCACTGCCTAGTAGTGGGTATGCTCACGTACTCCGCCTGGTCTGACGTACGTGCATTTCCGAAATGCTGGTCTGCCTGCTTCAACAATAAAAAAAACACTTCATTTCTATTATGGACGCTCTATTGCTTTACAGTTGGACAATAGGCTGATATTTTACATTTGTTCAAGTGAATATGACCTCGAGTTGATCTGGAACTAGGTGAACTAAAATGAAACCACTTATAGTTCTAGTAATGGTAGTATATTCAAGTTTGGGACCTTAAGTATAATCGAAAAACCAAAACGCTTGCGCGATGTAATTTAGCATACCTCCATCTAGCGGCGGGTGGAGGAACTAAAATTTTCTAGCGTGCTTATCTGTACTAGCGTGAACACCAAGTGTTTATTTACAGCTACAATGTGGCGTTTATGGTGCTGACGTACTTCCTGCCCATCGTGTCGATGTCGTACACGTACTCCCGGGTGGGCATCGAGCTGTGGGGCTCGCAGTCCATCGGCGAGTGCACTCAAAGGCAACTCGACAACGTCAAGAGCAAACGACGGGTGAGACTTGTATTTGTCAACTTAAAATAGTCCAAATCGTTAGTTGGATTCTGTGGGTAACTGTGAAACAAGCCGCATCGGCTGATGCAATCCAAAGATTTTAATTAGTATCTAGTGGTTTTTAGTGTACAAATTTGGTGTTATTTTGTGCAGTGAAGTGCCGCAGGGTGATATTAATATAAGAATCATTGAATTGTGTCGTTTTTTAACACTGCTATTGTGTGTCGAGTGAGTTGTCGCGTGAACAATTTGCTTTGACCTAATAGAGTCTTAAAACCTACGGCTTTGTTAAAATAGTCTCCACAGAATCCTTAGGACATTAAAACGCTAAACACCGGCGTTTTATTGAGTGACTGTGACTTCGACTGTTGACTACACTTTATCAAACTACACTTGACATTGGCAAAATTAAATGTGTCATGAACACAATACAGGCCATTTAAAAAAAAAAGAAAAAAAAAGTTGATCAACCTTCAATTACAAATGGCGCCTTTCAGTAGACGTCCATTGCTCGATATAGGCCCAATAATCTCCACACAGAATTAGTGCCACCCGCAATTAAGGAATTTCTACGACCTTGTTTCGGCTTCCTGTACGCCTTCTCTGGAAAACGTAATTAAAAAATGATGACCTCAAATCAACTGGTGCGCTGTGGGATCACCAGTTCTAATCTAACCTAACCTGTTATTGAAATAAACCTAACATTTTAACTGTAGTGTGTTATTTTTAAAGTTGGTCAACTTACGATTCGGACTATTTTTTTATGATATAATAAAGTAAGTCATTATGTTTGATGAATGATCTCATTAAATGTTACCTTGATGTTCCTTATTTAGTAGATCAGTGGAATTAGTTAAGTCTTAAATAATGCGCGAGCTTATTTCTATGTTTGGAACCAGGAAGTGAGGTCATGCCCCATTTACGCACGTTTCGTGCTGTTGGTTAAGTCTCATAGATTAAGAGCTTATGAATAATGATTATGTGCTAATTCAGCACAGGAATTTGTTGGGAAATAAACTATTTTGAGGAGCGATGGGAGATCAGTGGCTAAGGAACGTGCGCCTTCTAAAACAGGGACTCTGAATTTTTAAAATCTATTATCTTCTATTACTATTGATAAAGAGGTTAATCTCATAGTCCACGTCAGAGCTTATAGGTAAACCGAAAACACAAACCACTAGCGCGATATAATCGACCCCTAGCGCCATCTATTGGTTCATTTTTGAACTACTGTCACGAAGCAAAGTGAGGGTTAGCTCAGCTGTGCGAATCATAAGGTAACCTGCACTTTTATAATAGTTTCCAAAATTTTAGATAGCCACAAATGTGACAATCACTTCATTGTCATAACCAGAAAGTCAGCTGCTCCGTATAAAAAATAATATGCAGCTGGCAATAATGTATGAAACAGATTTTTTTTTTTTTTTTTGCTGATTGGATCATATTTTGGCAATAAGTAATATTGCAATTCCATTTCTTGTATAATCGGTATATTTTAAAACTCTGATGTCAATCGGAGGGATATTGGATTTGAAAACTGCCACAAAAGTTAGTATCGGAAGAAGAACCCATGAAACAAATTTAATAACGAATTTTGAAATACATAAGCATAAAAGATTAGGGACCTTCCCTACACACACAAATTGTGTCCACTAAACCCAGGATTATCAAATCAAAATTTCACTTGAAAACTTTTAATTACTCATTTTGATCTGAGTCACCACTGTGATCCCTATCACCCCTATCCCTAACCCAAAAGGGTTTGGGTTAGAGGAAAACTCGCCCGAAAAAATCTCGCCCGACAACTTCAAGATATTTTGGCAGTGAGTTTCAAGATTTTTTGTTCGACTGCTCTAACCTAACTTCACCAATATTTTTTCGTTAAGTAAAACCTACGTTCACCAATATTTTTTCGTTTAGTAGAGTTCAGTCAGTATTAATCACAAAAATATTGGTTAGGATAGAAAGCCGCATGACCGGCCAAAAAATCTTGAAATTCGAGTTGCCTCATAACCCTTTTCAGTCCTATTTTATGCTTCATCCAGGTGGTGAAAATGATGATCGTGGTGGTAGTAATATTCGCGGTATGCTGGCTGCCCTTCCACGTGTACTTCGTGGTGACGTCATACTACCCTGACGTGGTCAACTACGCGCACATACAAGAGATCTACCTCGGCATCTACTGGCTAGCCATGAGCAACTCCATGTACAACCCTATTATTTACTGCTGGATGAACTCTAAGTAAGTAACTTGACTCCACCTAATACCTATACCCACTTACCTATACCCACTTACCTATACCCACTAACCTATAACCACTTACCTATGCCCACTTACCTATACCCACTTACCTATACCCACTTACCTATACCCACTTACCTATACCCACTTACCTATACTCACTTACCTATACCCACTTACCTGTACCCAGAAAAACTCAGGTACCTACTAATTTTTGCCTGATATGATGGTGTCAGCCCGAAGTCTGGAAATGGCTGTCTTGTACCCCCTTGCCTCGGAAAGCACGTTAAGCCATTGGTCCAGCGCCCAATCTCTCTTCGGTCGTGTCACACTGGTGTCCCATCGAATTAAGAGGGTAAGCGAATAGAGAGTGCACCGTGTACCTGTGTTTGCGCACACACACACAGAAGATCGGCGTAAAGCGACGCCTGCGCTGTGTTTCGGCGAGTGAGCGAGGATATAGACACAATTGGGTTACAGGTTGTGGCAGCGCACTTGAGACTCTACTAGTGTTGCAGGTGTCTATGGGCGGCGGCAATCGCTTTGCATCAGGTGATCCAAGTGCCACCTATCACATAAAAAAGAACTGGGAATAATACGCGGAGATAATGATGATAAATGTAAATTATTTAGACGCTCTTACAAAAGTACGAACGCCATTAATTATCCCAAATGTTCATTAAATTCATCCCTTTCAATGATTACGTATGTGTTAATACGTTAATTACCTACATTTAACGAAGGCGAGTTGAATGTAAACGATGTTTCACGCAACAAAGTAAACAAAACTGTAACATAACACACACACAGAGACACAGTAAGATTGTTTACCTTCGTTATCTTCATAAAATCTACTAATATATGAAGATAGATACCCGCATATCGAAAGCATTTGGAAAACTGGTCTCAAAGGCCAGCTATTCTTAGCATTATGAATTTTGGATTTTGCCGTCGAAGTTGAAAATAAGATTTAGTACAGGCAAACGGGCAGACAGGTCTTCTGGTGACTGAGTACTGTACATGGACTTGGGCACCTTTTTGTGTCCTCTATTTCCCTTTCACATTACACAATAACTATAAAGACAACACAAACAACACATACAAATAACTTAAACACAAAATAAATAGTAAAAAAAAAACAAAAATTAAAAAAAAACACGAAATCATTAACTTTTGTATTTCTCGTTAGATTTCGTCGGGGGTTCCGCCAATTCTTCTGGTGTTGTGGAGCGTTCGGCGGCAGTGGGCTGAGCCGGCATCGGCCCTTCGGAGCTGATCGGCTGGACCGGTCCATGCGATCGTTGTCACCAAGCAGGAAGAACGGTACGAGTAAGTTCAGACCTGCACACGACATATCCAAGGGTAACCATCGAGCCTGCACTAAACGCACTAAACGCATCTCTGGGGTCATTCGTAGATTACATCACTCACGTTACGTCATAACTTAACCCTTAAAGGCATGAGTCAGCGAAAAATTTCATTGCTCTTATGACAAGATAAATAAGGTTTAAAACCAGGTGGTAACTATTTTGCTCACCCTTATTAAGGACTAAAATCTAATAATATTTAATATGGACATGATTTTCTGAATAAAATTTGATGTTAATAATTCAATTAAATATCAATTTTATAATTGGTTTCTCATATTTTCACACAGGTCATGTTTTTATTAATAACAGAAGCTTCGAGCAATTCCGCATGCGGGATTGAAAGGGCATATCCATAATAATCTTACTTAAATGTTAGGTTAAAGTATGTAAGCGCCCGAATTTTTTGATCGCTGATATTATTGACCGATTAGCATTTTTTATTTGTTAGAAATATAGAAAGCTATATCTCAGACTGCTTCATTATCACTAATTAAGATCTGATGATGGAATCTCAGGAAAATGGATGGATAGCTTTAATTTTATTTGGCATCTTGAAGTGCTTCGATATTTCAGCGTAGCAACATAGGCTTTCAATGAAATTCTTGAAGTGAACAACTAACAGCAAATGAACCGCCTGTAATATGTAACAATGAATTGTATTTGCCACATACGGGCAGCAAAAAACGGAAATCCGTAGCATGCCGTGACGTAATTTATGGATGACCACTCTGTTTGAAATATTCGAACCAATACATTACCCAACCCACATGTTGTACTTATACATGATGTCGATATACATTTGCATACCTTCAACCATTATTTTCTGACCGTACGACCTTCAAATTTGATCATCAATCTCAATACAAAATCTGTAGAGCGAGAGTTGTTCAGACTAGTCAAGTTTAGGTTTTAACCGTGGGAGAGCCACGCTTCGGCATGAATGGACCGTCTATACCGAAGTGATACCACGCTGTGTTTCATCAAGTGTGTACCGGAGAAGGATACCGGAGGCCCAATTTCAGGGAAAGGGTTTTAAAAGTGGGCAGCGCACTTGTGACTCTACTGGTGTTGCAGGTGTTTATGGGTGGTGGCGATTGCTGACCTGATGGTACCTAATGGTGGCAGACGAGCAGAGATCACCTGATGGTGATGTCTGCTCGTCTGCCACCTATCACATAAAAAATAGTCGAAAAAAAGTGGTTTAAGGAATATAATGTAAATGTTTACCGACACAATATAAGACTAGTAAGTATGTTAAACCCTTTTAGATTTATGCATATAGAAATGTCCATATTAATTGTTATTGATTAGACACTAATTATCCGATCGCGTGTTTGCTAATGCGTTTTAACTGTTTCGTCATTGCGGTAAGTAAGAGAAGAGAAAGTACTGTTATTAGGAAAATAGCGTCTTTGTGACATGAGTTACTTTTGTCTGTAACTGAAAATATTTTTTTTTTTAATAACCTTTTATGGGTTAGCAAGAATGATTTGGCATTGCCTATCCAGCCAGCTAATACACATCAAAGTACAGAAAACTGTCAAATTTCTTCAATCGACTCTCATCTTACTGTCATTCATATTAGGTTGAATATCAATTGAGGAAATTCGACAGGTTGTGGTAACCTGATGTGTGGCTGACTGTACCTATGTACAAAATAATAATTTAGGTAATTCATGTATTGTAGCTATCTGCTGCCACAAGATGGGTTTATGGATCAGCAAATTATGAGACAGAGTTATTTTAATTTCTTTAAATTGTATTCTTTCACTTAAATATTTTTGTTTTCTTTTGGGAAATATACTATCGGGTGCTGTTTCTTCTTAGGTAATTTCATGGTGTTGACGAAAACGACAAAATTCAGCAAAAAACCGCCGGGCTCGCCCCACTTGCTGCATGCCAATAAAATACGGAAATAGGACACCGATGTGGTAAATTATTTCACTATGGGTATTACAGAACAGCATGATCAAGAGGAGAATCGGGATAAACGAAAAAAGGACGTAGCGCAAGGTTTAATCGAATTTCACAGCTGACAGCGATGAATTACTCACTTATACCTACCCCACTCATCATCATCATTTGCGGGTTGCAGTTTACTGCTGGCTTCTCTAAATATAAGCAGCTCTGATAGATTTTTGGGATCACATGCAGCTCCCGTCAGCCAACGGATCCATGTAGTATAATATTGTAGTCTACACATTTAATGCCCCCTGATGCTCGGGTGGCCCGTATTATAGATACGGCTGATAGGACTGTCGCTATAACCCTGGACGACCACCAGGTACACTATTTTACCGGTCGTTGGTAGATTGTAGATTGTGCGTGAGTAACCGCTATCTTCTTTGGAACTGTGTCATAAGAGAACCACTACCCAAATGTGGATATGCCTATGTAGATACTTACGTTCGTTAAGTAGATGTTTACGTTAGTTTTATTTATTTATTGCTGAAGTAGGCAGACGAGCATGCAGCCCATCTGATGGTAAATGGTAACCGCCGCTCATAGACAACAACAATGCCGGGGCACAGTCATGCCGCTGCCTACCGTGAAAGAAGTACTCTTTTCAAACCTTGTTTAAAAAAGGACATGTTTAGTTGCGTCTTACACAGGCCGGGTATATTTTGCCATATTCAAAAATCCACATGGTACGTGGTCAAACATAGCTCCCAGTAACAAAGCGTAAAAAATATAACTTCAAATACTTCCGCACTATATAGTTAGAGTGCACATTTTTTCATTTCTGAAATATAAACCAACAATATTCATACCGCGTTTCTTTTTTAAAAATAAACCTAACACCTAAGAATTTATTCGGGGAAAGCTTATTTCCTTCTGTGGAACTCGTTCCGGTAAAGAAATGTCACTGCAAAGTATTTAGTGTTGGAGAGCTGTGGAATCCGATTACTCCTTGCGGTGCGTCCTTGGAGGGTGAGGGGTGAGGGGTCTCTTCAGCGGGGTGTTTTCCTGTGCCAAGCGAATTTGACGGAGTGCATAAACCTAAACTCTGGTATTTTCATCATGAGAACTAAACTGAATGTCTTAAAAAATCATCGAAGGGTTTTCTACGTAGCCTATTTGCAATTATTTTAACTCTTTCAGGCACACTTTTAATTTCAGGACTATAAAAATAAAACAATTGCATATTTCGTTTTATTAGGGTTTAATTATTATGAAAAAAAAAATGTTTTACAAAAATACCTCTTAAGGCTTTTGAGGAATAAGGTGGTCAGTTAACTAACCACTGTGGCGGTAGACATGAAAATATTCAAAAAATAATTAAGAATGAAAATGTAATTTACAGTCAAAATATATAAAAAACGTATATACTTATGAAAATCTCTAAAACAGACCCGAGAATACGTGGTTAAATAACTAACCACCTAACCTGAAAGAGTTAAAAGGGCATACTTACTCTATACTCTGATTCATAATCATGTAAAGTAAACTGACAGATGAAAATGACAAGTTTCTATGCATTTTGACATTTTGCATCTGCATTTTGTCAATTTGAGTGATAATGTATGGGGATGACACATTGACATCTGTCAGTTTACTGTACATGATTATGAATCAGAGAATAGGTGCCTCTATAGCCATCTAGGAACTAGAAGTGGCTTGAGTTTGAAGAAATATTGGGATGGCGCTATATAGGTATTTCTTGCAGAGCATAGATTACTTCAACACTTTTAGGTCCGCTTGTGCCCGATGTTGTAGATTAATTCATTAATTCCGTGATAATTATTCCCATAGTAACTAATTTAACAACCCCGGTGGTAGACTCTATCCGATATGTCGCAAGACAATTTAAAAATTTAGTTCCGTATACAAATAAAATATTACGCCACCAAAATTAGTGTGAATAATTAAAACGTTATTTTAAGTGATTTTTAATATCACTAAACATGAGTCCCTGCCCCAAATTAATAATTATCTATTATTATGCCTCCAAAATAGGAGTGAATAATTATAACGTTATTAAAGTGACTTTTAATATCACCATACAGGGGTCCCTGCCCCAAATTAATAATTATCTATTACCAGTACTACGTCAAATCCGCTTGACTGGGCACATCGTTGTATTTCCATATGTCGACACATTGAGCGCACTTTTGGATTGGCTTCGACGAAAGTATGCTTGAGAAAGTAGGCCATTTCGTTGTAGTAACCTTAGAACAAATGCACACAAGCACATGTCTGTGATTACGGATTGTGGCTCTATATTTATAAGGCTGCTATAAATTACCATCCGATAGTATTACTGTATAGGTACAATGTACATACAGCCACACATCCAAGTAGGTATACAAAACTGTAAAATTTCTTCAATCGAGTCTCTTCTTACAATACACATTAGGTTGAATACCAAATGAGGAAATTTGACAGGTTGTGGTTACCTGATGTGTGGCTGACTGTACCTCCATAAGGTGTATTCTGTAAAAATATATATTCATATCCCTTTCTCTTCGTCTTCTTCCAACCTTTTTAAACAAATGATAAGTTGATTTTTTTACTTAATGCTAATTTTAAAGTCATTCAAACATGCTGTTTAGAAAGGTTGGTACGAGACGATACAAAAGTTATACTGTGAAGAGTGGGTGATAAAGATAGTAACAGACTCTAGATTTGTTTATTGCCACTACTTTTGAAAGAACTTTGCATAGTAATCGAACAATATTTGTACGTACTAAATGAAAATGTCTTGTTGCTGTTGTTTTTGTAGCTAATAAACTTTATCTATCTATCTAAAATCTTCTAAGCAGTCGTTGAGATAATCTACTTTAACATGAAAATAACTAGGTACGCAACTGATACGGTAGTATGTTATGGTAATATGTTATGGTTCGTAACTCGATACGTGAGATGATATTTTCCTTTCATTTAGTAAAGGAATATTGCAAAATGAAAATTTAAAGTAACTATCATCGTGCATTCATTGTGATTCACGGAGCAAACTGCAAGTGGTTTTTTTTCATGATTAGAATAATAGTTTTATTAAGGAAACACGAGAAAATTATAACTAGAATCTAAAGCTAAAAAAATACCAAAAAGAAAAATTAAAACAGAGTAGGCCCCAGTGGCAATGTCGCCAAAATGCTGGCAGCATTACCTCGTTAGATAGCGATGGAAATTCGCTGGGCGAAGTAGCTTCCAGCCTTAGAGTCTCTCGCGACTTCGAAACTAAGCGGTTAGCCAAGTCCCAGAAGAAAGAGAGAGAGAGCATCGGGACTCCACGGACCCAGTGTTTCGACACCTAAAGCTACAAAGTGGTAGGTGCCGGATCGATGCCTATACTTCGCAGCATTTAGTTTCTCTGCAGCCTCGGCCGCGGCTCCAGCATTTCTCGTTGTTTTCCTTTCTTGAAAATGATGTATTTGTCTTTGGTTACTACTTGAACTGGCCGGCCCCTCTGCATACATTGCTTGACGGACGGTAGTTAGGCTGGTCATCTCTATCGATAGTCATACAGTCTTGAGTGTTACCCCCTCCTCGCTTAGCTATTCACAAAGACAACCGAATACGACCGGACCCTGCTCGCTATTGACGGGAGATTTTGATCGTGGTATTAGCGTAACTGTTTCTACTTTCTGAAATACAATCCTACTAGTGGCCTTCGTTTGGGAACTAAATTTTACTAATAGTTTCAATCTTTTCTAATAGATGGCGTTGGTTGTCGATTACATCGCGCACGCTTGTGATTATCTATAGAAGTTATCTCTTTATAAATTAAATAGATAAACATATGAAAAAAGCGGTGCGGGTAGCGTACTTGTGACCCTGACTGTCCATGGGCGGCTGCATACAGGTTACCTATAGGTGATACCTACGCCTCTGCCTCCAATCACAAAAAAGTATTTCGGGAGTAGAAATGGTTGCGCCTACATAAGTACCTATGTGCTATCAGAAAAGATGCTGCTAGACAACTTTCATGCATTGGAATAAAAGTGACCGTCCGTCTATTGAGCGTTGGCGACTTGCCGGCGACCCCACAGCGTTTTCGGGCGTTGGAAGAGTTCGCCGACAAGACGCCAACACTCAAAAGACGCTATGGGGTCACTCTAAAGCTGAAAACTGGTCTATCGGAAAAAAATCTGATTGTACATGCCTTTGATCAGCCTAATCCAATGATTTCCATCCACAGGCACGATCCGCATCTCGATGCACAGCACGTACAACAACACGCTGGTGAGCAGCGCCTGACAGCGGCGCGGCGCGGGCGCGATGCCCCTCGCGGATGCGCCGGCGCACTCGCCCGGCGCCGCCGCTGTCGAGCGCACGTGGATATGACGCGAGACGCGCGTCCGCGCTGTTCGCACTCCGCATGACCTCTACGCTTAAAATCTGGGACTATTTCTACCTGATGGCAAAGCCGAGGGTGATGAGAACTCTTACTTTAGATAAAATTGTATGTGTTAATATTAATCATTCGATAGAGTGCACGTGAAAATGATGCGAGCGTTCGCGCACACCGCATGTCTTCTTCTTCGTACGGGCTTTCACTCCAACTAGCCAAGTTCTTCCAGAGACACTAATAAGTACCTTAAATCTGCAGAAGTTATCCAGGAGACTACCCCGGTGCCCTAGATAATGTGCCCGGCAGTGCTATACTTGAAGTGTGCTGATGCCCGTTTACATGTTTTTACGGCAAAGCTTAAGGGTGATGGAAACCTTACTTTAGATAACATTCTGTGAGTTAATTACCAATTCGTGGCTGCTGCTGTCAAGCATTCCACCTAACCTCTACGATTGATTTGGTACTGTTTCTACCCGATTATTGCAAAACCAAGGGCGATAAGAACTCTTTCTTAGTTCCTTTAAGATTTATTTTTAAGTGTTAGATAGTACGAGTATTTTCAATGAGTAATGTAAAACGTGAACTTGACTAAGTCAAGCGGAATTTAGAAATATTATGTTCATTGTACAACATTGAAATCTTTATAAGACGTCACCGCATTTGCATTCCTTCTGGTGCACGGAACCTACCTTACCTACTACATATCTGGTGACCTGTTTGCTTGGTTGCCTATTTTACCGATAAAAATAAAGTTATCTTAGGTCATACCACTTGAACGTGTTGAGATAGACACGCCGGATGAATGATTGCTCAGAGCTACAGCCACACATCACCCGTGATATCCCTTGGGTAACCAAAGTTGTTGTTTCCCCCGGACAACCAAAGATGTTGTTTCCCCTGGGCAACAAAGATGTTGTTTCCCCTAGGAAACCAAAGATGTTGTTTCCCCCAGGAAACCAAAGATGTTGTTTCCCCTGGGTAACCAAAAATAGGCTAATTTCTGGTTTTAAATTGCAATTCTTTACGAATAGTTGGTAGGGTATTTTCGAGCAAAGAACTTTAAGTTAAATCCTTCGACTTCTGGAGAAAAGTGCGCATTTGACTATGACCAATCCAATCTCTATCTTACGCCTTATGTGCTTAGTAGGTACATAATAGATTGTAAATCTGTACCTACATAAGTGTTTTGAGATTAAATTTTTACAGCTTAGTATTGGGTTCATAGTTTAAATATTGTTATGGTCTAAACCGAGCTTATTATTTTAGGATAAATTCATGCGCCTACAAAGAAACCTCTCGTAGGCTTGTGATTTTTTAAAGTATACTATGCTTATGTTTATATCAAAATGCATTGGTCATCATTATCTTGTATAGAAAACACTAAAATTATACATATACAATTTAAAGAGCAACCTATCTAACTACATTGAAATCGGTTCATTCGTTCGGGAGCTATGATTCCACAGACAGAAAGACGGACAGACAGACACGTGAAACTTATAACACCCCTCTTTTTGCATCGGGGGTTAAAAATCTATAAGGTTGTTACCAGAGGAATCGACGAATATCGATCTATGTCTATGTATGTATGTATGTGACGTCTATTTAACCATTCTACCATATAGGTTGAAGCCCTCCAGTACACGATCGATCGATTTGTCTGGTAATACCTTTAGCTAGTGGACCAATGAGGTTATTCAGTAAATTTTACGAAGAGATCTTACTATTTAATGATTTACTTTGTAATTAGTATCTCAATCTGTGTATAAAAGTAACACAAAGTTAGTTCCTATCTCCAGGTATTTCATTTAGGCAGCGTTTTATGTTTAGTTAAATCTATGATGTATTAAGTAATAAATAAGTGGGTAGGTATTTACTGATAACGGGTAATATATACTTTTATTTTTTACTATTATATTATTTACACAAGTAAATAAACAATTATGTTTTAAATTTTGATTGTTAGGATCTGAACAATGAAAAATTCTACACGAAGAAAAAGTCCTGAATGGAAAAAATAAAATATAATAAAATTAAGGCTGCCTGTCCACCCAAACGGAGAGGGCGGAGCGAAGTGAAATCCGCCAATAGAAGAAGTTTGTTTGTCGAGTGGCGGAGTTTTTATGCCATTCTATTGGCTGATTTCACTCCTGCTTCGCTTCGGGGGATCGGCAGCCTTAGTATTTTTTTTAAATATCCCCGTTGAGAACAGCACTAATCACAATAATTTTCGTGCTTTTTCTTCTCATTATTAATATTAGGTAATCCATTATTGAAAAAGTAAAATTTCCTTTTTTGTACATAATTAAGTCTAAATGTAAATACAGATCAATAAAATAATGTTAAGAAAAAAAATAACTACCCGTATACGTATATCGAGTGTAAATACCAATAAGTAAGTAAAAAGTTAAATGTAAATATAGAAAATATTTTTATGTCAAAGTAATACCTTATCATATCTTATTATTTGTTATAGGTAAGAGGCTCTATGTGAATTTGAAATAAAGGAATTTAAATGAAAGGTTGTTTTTTAATCCTTTCCTCCTCCTCCTCTAAAATTCAAGTAAGATTAGAAAGAGACAAGATGTTTGTATGATTTTGCAATATAAAAATAATAAATGAAACAGATTTGGAGCATGATAGTAATTCGCATAAGGGATAACACACTATGAAAACAAATAGAAGAAAATCTCTACCTATTATATTCATTTTGGTCACGTACCTACTTGCTTAATTTATTTGAAAAGCCTTATCTTTCCTGGAATTGATTCTAATAGTACGAACCTCCTAGCCTTAGGCCTAGGTACCTAAGTAGTAAAGTGCCATCTACCGAGAAAATAATAAAATAAAGCTTCGCAAAATACTGGGGTACTTTTTTAACATCTTTTTATCTTTTGAAAGATGAAAGAGTTATTCCGCGCAGGTGAACCTATGTTTTTTTTATGTGATAGGTAGCAGACGAGCAGGCGGATCACCCGATGGAAAGCAATTTCCGCCGCCCATGGACACATGTAACACCAGTGTACGTGAGCAAAAAATTCTTGGGCGAGTTTTTTTCGGGTGAGTTTTCACTTAATCGCGATGGCTATCGACCCCAACACCAACTCATGGAGTAGATTACACCACCGAGCCTCACGCAACCTGGATATTCAATCTTACGCTTGAAAATACTTAAAGTTGTCAATTGTCCCAAAACTTGCAAAATGAAGTCACGAAGGAACATAAGGTAGGTAATGTGGCGAAATTGTTCGCCAGATTGGAAAACTTCGGAAAAGTTTAGAGAGCTCGCGAGAGCGCGGCCCGACGAAATTTGATTCACTTTTAGTAAAATCAGTATTGAGATACCTAAACCAGTACCTATCTTCATGGAGAGAATCATCATCATCAAAATCAGCCTATTGCACAGGCCACTGTAGGACTTAGGCCTCTCCTATACTCAAAACTGGAATTCACCACCAAAAAATCTACGACAGATACGTCACTGTCAAATCTGTTAAAGTCACTTATGTCATTTTTAGGTTTCGCCAACCTTTTTAGCATTATATTTCTTATTATGTAGACTAAACTGTTATTTCCGTCATTGTTAAAATGTAGTGGGAGATGCCAAATGTTATTCTCACACCTGAAGTGTTATCAAGCTCAATACCATATTAAAAACTGGATGTGGTACCATTAAGGGGCTATACGAATGAAACTAGCGTCGCCAACCTATTTACACTGATTGTGGCGAAAATATGATATTTTTTAAGAAAATAAGACATCACAGACTTAGATCCAAGTAAATTGGACTTTTCAAGATGCAATACAATATTTCTAACACGCGACAAGTAACAATAATGTTAATTATTGCTAAAAACGGCCACTTTTAGTAATACTTGGCATTATTGCTACTTGTCGCGTGTTTTAAAAATTTTATTCAATTTACTTTTACCTAAGTCTGTAATGTTTTGCTTTCTTAAAAAATATCGTATTTTCGCCACAATCAGTGTAAATAGGTTGGCGGCGCTAGTTTCATTACGAATGAAAGGTCCCTTAAGGTCCCACAAGGTAAATTCTAACAAATTTATTTTATCGTGTCAGTCTTAATTCCTTTCCTTTAGGAATCTACTTAGTACCTAATACGTTGTCTGTTTTTTTATAACGTCGATCGATTTAATCTATTGATTGGTTAGTCAAACGGTAGTTATAGTATCTATCTTTCGATCAATTAAAGCTTACAAGGTTTATTGACAAAAAGACTTCAAAACGATTTTTGCAGAAACTAATTTAGAAGTTCCCATGTTTTACAGGCAATTGTTGTTGTTATTTCTTAACACATTATTAACACCACCGATGGTCTAATTTGATTAACGGGTCGAGCAAAAAGTATGTATCGCATTTTTCGGCATAGTTCGGGTCTGTGATCACCAATCCGCAATAGGCAAGTTTGATGATTAAGCCTAATCCCATCATAGTGGCGATAACTTGATTTCTATCATGGAGGCCTTTCCATTTCAGCGCATCTAGTAATTTCTTATATCGTTTGTTTGTAATTATTGGATCATTCTACAATGGTTCTGATTGTCGAGGCCCGATCGACTAAGGCCACGATACATTTAATCAAGAACGGTAATAGAAAAAATCTAATTTTACTCGTACTAGGTAGATGCTTATTTCTACGAATTAACTTAATGGAATTAGGTCTCAATTATTTAGTAATACATAAATAAAACACAAAATTATACACCAATTAATGTTATGTTTAAGCACGTGTTTTATATTATACCTATGTATACAATTCGTTTCTTTGAACATTTTTTGTCCGGAATTAGGTCAATGTGCTGAGATTTGGCATAAAATTCAACTCAAAAAAGATTATACGAAAAATGCAGGTTGATCGGTGTGATTGTCTGGAAAAAAAAACATACATTGCCCTAGTCGGATCACCTGTAGCCTTGTACCATGAGTTTGAAATACCTACTATCCTCGCTATCGAAAACTATCGCTTTGTCTCTTTCATTGTGATGCATTTGGAAGAGACAGAGCAATAGTTACATTATGGTAGCGCTACTGATGGTAAGCGATTGCCGCCGCTCATGGACTGGAGTCACATGCGCTGCCAACCTTTTACCTTTTCCCCCAATTGGGCCTCCTGTACCCCTCATCACTCGACGAAACACAGCGCAGGCGCTGCTTCAAGCCAGACTTCTGTGTGGCCGTGGTATCACTCCGGTCGAGCCGGCTCATTCATGTCGAAGCGTATGTTAGAATAAAATATCTCGGGACTCCACTGTGCGTGCAGCCTATTCTAAATGACATCTTGATTACAACTCATTTAAAATTAGATTGGATGAATATTAGGCGCCATTTATATTCGCTTTTGATATTCTAATTCTATTTCAATAGCTGAATTTAAGAAGGCGCAGGAAATACGATGTGTTTTTTAATGCAATAGGTGGCAGATGAGCACACGGATCACCTGATGGTAAGTGCTTGCCGCCGCCCTGCAACACTAGTAGAGTTACAACAGAGTTTTATGTTTTCTAGCTAAATATCCTACATTTTCACATACCTACTATCGGACTTAAATATCAGTTAGGATAAACATACACAAATATTTCCGCGTTATAACGTCAGTTCTACACACGATTTATAGCCTACTGATAAAACTTACATTCAACCACATACCAAAGTATGCAAAACTGTAAAATTTCTTCTTTTTCTGTCAAACAAATTAAGTACATAGAATATCAATTGAGGAAATTTGACAGTTTGTGGTAACCTGATGTGTGGCTGTATGTACAAAAAGTTTCCTAGGTAGGTAGGTACTTATTCAAGGCATTTGTCGAGTTTCAGGGCAGGCTGTAGTTACACGAGCATTCCCCGATATCCCCATAAAGTCATTAAGCACTTTGCTATACCCGGTATACGTTTGGGCCTTAGACAAAGAAGCAATAGACCGGACACGCAAATAATAATACTTGTATAAACGGAACAACTACATACAGAAATTGCTAAGAGTAAAAGAGATTCGTGATTTTTTTGTCTTTGTCAGAGTTTAACTTTTTTTTGTTGTGCACACTTCAAAGTGTAAAAAAACAAAAAAACAATCGAGTTGCCATAGCAACCCATAGTAATTACCTACTTGCTCAGTGCGACTTTTGTTCGTATTATTACTACCGTAATAACCAACCACATTCAGTCTTAGTAAGAGATAACAGACTAGCGTACTGAAGATTCACATCGATCCGCCATTTTGTAGTTATTTTTCATTTGGCCGGGCTATATAGATATCTGTCCCTTAAGATGATACGCGCTTGGCCTGTCTATTTGATCCTTTGTCTAAGGTTTGGGCTCTCGATAGCCGCGGTTGGAATGGTTTTCACGAAATGTTTGCTCGGTGGCGTCAGCATGTCGAAACTAGCTTCAAATGAACCAGTTTGTCACGTACGCACGTACGGTGTTTTGCTAGCTATAGTAACTTTACTATAGGTTACAGTAGACGACCTGGCCCGATGGTGTTTGGTAGTGACCCTGCGATATACGCCAAAGGGTTAAATCCCCGCCGTAGACAAATATTCGTGTGATAAACACTCGTGTTTGTTCTGTGTCTGTATGTAATTATTGTAAGTATATAATAATAATTAAATAACTTTTACCACTTCTTTCAATCACGTATTTGATACAGTTCGTAACTATGTTACTACTACTGCCCGGCCTGAGAAGCTATGTTTTTTCTTTTTTTATTATTATTAATGTCATCCTTTCTTAATATTTTTTTACATAATGTAGGATTTTTATTTAATTCTATATTGCAGTGCTTTGTATTGTTATTTTCTGTTATGTGGTGGGTCTTGTGTTATGCAAATAAATGTCTCCTTTTTATTACTAAAACCACTTAATTTGAGGCAAAAGATTGTTTCTAATAATTCATAAATTCCGTCTTTGAGTTAACTTCCATACAATAAATTAAATAAATATCGTAGCACACCTTTCTCAAATAGGCAGGCAGGGTCGTAGCACAGCCAAGATTTTCGTAGCAACTTCTTCGTAACGACAGCTACGCGCTGTAGCAAAGTTTTGGAACGTCCAATCTTTGTCTCCCATAACTTATAAATACTACAGACAAGTTACGATACCAAAAAATTTGGAAAAATGTCTTCAAAATCAGCTGTTCCATAGGGTCGACTACAAAACCTACGAAAGTAGAACGACTTCTATATTCTTATAATATTATGTATGACAAGGTCCTAAAGTGTAGTATTTTGCGCCAGTCTTCTGTGAGGCCGTGGTATCACCCCGGCGGAGTCCGCCCATTCATGCCGAAGCGCGGCTCTCCCACGGTTAAAAGATAGATGGCTTTCCTTGTCACTGCTATATCGAGTCATGGTGCACTTGGTACATCGTATCACTTCCTATATGACATCTGTCGCCATTCGTTTGCTATTAAACCGACTGCGAAAAAGCACTTATTTGAACAATGAGTCCATTTCCGTGGAGCTTCTCCCCGGTCGTTTATCACGTGCTGAGCGACTCGATGCAAATGGACTAGTTAGTTTATGGAAAGCTACGAATCCCATAACAATATGTACGGCCGACATTAAAAGTAGCTTAACACTTAATATCACTTTAGTGCCAAAATAACACTTTAATTCCAAAATAATACTGTAATTTCGATATAACAGTTTAGCTCCAAAATATCATTAGTTCTAAATAACACTTTAGTTCCAAAATATCCCTTTAGCTCCTGAATTACTTACACTTTTGTTCCAAAAGAATACTTTGGTTCCAAAATAACACTTTTGTTCCAAAATTTACTTGCCTAAATAACTGTCTAGTTAGTTTAAGGAGTATGGACAAAATGTTACATTTATTTTATGTGATAGGTTGAAGAGAGGAATGAAGTGATTCTATTGGTAGATTTTTTCCTCGTACACCGCTTAGCTACCTCGCACATCTCTTTTGGAATAGCAGCTTTATTCCTAGCGCTGGCACAATACGTTAACGTTACAATTTATTTAAAAAAGTCCTGCTTGGCCCCAAACTGATTTTTTCCTTGTACCAGGAACAACGAAGGTACTAGAATATTGAACCCTTGGGACAAAGATTGATAAGCCCATCTGTTATTAAACATATTTTAGTACAATGGAGAACGTTATAGATGTGGCTGCCGTATCGTATAATCCGCCGTATCACATTACGGCTAGCTCTTATCAAAAACAGGGCCGTTTAGAAATCCGACTAAACTGCCAAAGAGACGGTTAATCTACCGCCTTATTACATTATGGCTACCCGGGTTGAATGACGTATGATACCGAATACATTCCGGCTGTTATTTTATACAGCCGTATTCGATCCGGCTTATCTTTGAACCACCGCATTCCTAAAACGGTCCTGTTTTTTATTAACAGCTAGCTGCAATGTAATAAAGCGGATTATACAATCCGGCTGCGACATAAACATGGGCATCGGCCCTTTAGGGAAATTATAGGACTTTTCGAAAAATGTGCGAAGTAATGGTTCTAGACATGTGGATGGGGTGCGGACATGGGGTAAAAAGTTCAAAATACCATAAGTGAATTTAAGTGATAAATGGCTAGCTCAAACCATATTTTTTTCCAACTCCAGTCATAAAAAATGATAAATGAAAAACAATCAAAAGTATAAATGTTTAATCTCAATTATAATAATAGTTAAAAATCTAAACAACATTTAATAGCATTTGATTTACACATCTTTTAAAACAATATCCAACCCGTAGCGGTTTGCTAAATAGTTCTTTAAATTTTCGCGATGCATTATGATTTCTATTATTATAGACGAGAGTTATGACCACGGCTGCTGTAACGCAGCTGAAACGTCAAGCAGTGCCTAAGTACCTACCTACTTCAGTAGTACCTACTTATGTGCTTAAAAATAAACGTGTCGTTAATTTTCGTCTATAATAATAGTAATGATTTACATATCGTTACTGAATAGTAATATTATCTACATCTAATTTATTTAAATACTAATTCCTACATTCAGACTTTTGCCATCCTATCCACCAACGCTCCATTATACAATGTAAACCTACCCTTATACAAAATAAAACATATTTTGTTATAATTAGCATTTAGGTACACTAATTCATTGCGCCGTCCTTGCGGCTTCTTAAAAATATATTATAATATGTTAAACCGCAAAGAGTTAATAATCCAAAAAAGGCTTTATTTTAAAACAAATATCCACTTTAATACATAGCACATGGTTAACATCTGGAAAAAAGAGACAAAGTTTCAAAAGCCATCTGAGCTCTCACGGACAATTAAAAGAACAAAAACTCTTAGCATAATTTTATTATACAGGTTGTATCTATGAACGTCTTCTACCAACCATTATGAACAACATAGGTATTTTGTTCTAAAACTTTTAAAAATTCACCGAAAAATTTTTCGACTACCTGTACAAAATGGACAACTCATGTGACCGACTTTGTGTGAAAAGTTGAATTTTTCATGCTCCTTTTCAAAAGTCATAAGCAAATGTTGTTCAGAATGATTGGTAGAAGATGTGGTTAAAGGGATGTAAAAATGTCCACAGATACACCTGTATGAAACAATAGCAACACACTAAGAACCACATTCGCTTTTATTGTAACCAATAGAAAATAAAAATGTATACTGACAGTGGGCAATTGGATTATGTTATGGACCAAGTGATTATCGGGCAAAAAGATTAATGCTTGGTCAATATGATTATTGGAATAATTACTTATTGTCAAATTGCACGCTCACATTAGCTATTTATCATAATGCCCGGAGATTTCAATAAATTCCCAATTTGCCTGTTGATTCATAATATTAACAGTAGAACTTGAGACATTAAAACAAAGATTTGTTCATTATAAAGATCTGCGTGAGCTTGCCGTATAATATTATACAATTAAAACAACTTGTGCAGATTGTAAATATTATATAGAAGAAATAAACTGAAATGTATTCAATGATACCGAACATGAGAGAAGAGGCGCTTTTAGTTTAAACAATTCCTACAAAGTCCGCCACGAAACCTTGCCCGCCGTTATTCCTAGTCGACACAAAGACGATTTTTACGTAATTATCCGGGCTGGTGTAGTCTGCCGGAGGCTCTTCGCAGTACTGCGTGATGACACCTTTCCTGTCGACCAACTGAACGTACACCTGGTCGCAAATCAAGGCGCTCAAATCAAATGTACTGAAGCGCAGGAATAGCCTCGTTTGTGGCAAAGTCTCAAGTTCCCACTCACAAGTCGCTTTTCGCCGGTAAATGTCTGGGAACAGTGGGCTGGTCACCCTGCCTACTTCATTGAAAAGCTTCCCACCACATCCCGGGCTTTTCTCTGATGCTACATAAATTATATCGTAGTTGATGAAACTATTTTCCGAGACGTGGTTGTGTAGTAACATGTATCTACCTGTTGAAAATGCTGTTACAACGTCATTATTTGTATTTGTATCAATTTTTCTCAATGATTTTCCAGATGTCGTATTGCCGTCATGTATTTCAAGATAGACTTCAGTCTGCCAGTAAGAAGGTGCAAAACTAATAAAATATGCAGACACTGTACAATTTTCAGGCACAGTAATTAATGTATAGCAGTCATCTTTGTATTCTGCGTTATAATAACCACGTTCGTTAGATTTCACTCTTCCATATGGACCAGAATAGTTTCTAGAGCAGTAACTCGTGGGCTTCACTTCTATTTCAAAACCTTTATGACTAGATTTGACTGAAGAAGAAGGAGCAGACGTTATCAATCGTAGCTTAGCACTTCCCTGTTAAAAACAAATCTACTGACTGTTGCTTCCCGCATAAAACGTATGTTTTTGGGAACGCCAAGTTCTCTGCTTGTTCGAACATATACGCATGGTCGAAATTAAATAATGAATCGTCGCTCATGATGTAGTCCTTGCCCATAGTTATGTTTTCGATATGTTCAAACTTCGTTAAAACAAGTTTATCTCCTTCACATTCATTCGTTTCCGTATTCTTGGGTTCCAAGTCAAGATTTTTAATTTGAAGGTGTATTAAATAGTATGAGGATGCAGTATCTTCTAGATTATAAGCACAATTTAAGCCTCGTGGTACTGATCCGGAGTCGTAATTTGGCGATTTAATTACTAACGGAGTATCCTCAAGAATGTAATGAGTCTGACCGCACACAGAATTTTCGACAGTCAAGTTTGCCTCAAACCCTGAACTTACGACTTCACCATCAGTGTGGAGTATGATGCTCAAAGTGTTACCAGACGACGCTAGTTGCATCGGTGGAGTGTGACCGCAGTACTTGTTTAGATTGGAACTTCGGTATTGACCGCCGTCTCGTATTAGGACATAATCGCAATCGCATTTACTTCATTCCTAGTGCAGTTTGATTCACGTCTTGACACGGTGCAATGTGAAAGGAAGAAAAGTCTACTTTATAACATGGTCTACTGGGGCAACTACTGTCCAAATACAATTAAGGTAATTTTCATACACAAATTTAGAGTTGATAAATGGTGATTTTAACACTGTGAAAGACGTAAGATTTATAAAACCTCCACATCCGACAGACTCTGAATAACTAAAAAATACCTCAATTTTAAAACCTTTGCCATCTAAAGCCACATCGGTAACAAAATTTAATAGCATAGTGTTATTGTGACTTTTAACCACTAGACTAGAACTATTATCGTGGTTTCCACACAAAAGAGCCAAACGTTTATCATCATCTATACTTAAGCCATCGTAAATTGCCAAATAATCATTGTAACAGTAGTATGAGTTTTCTAAATCAAAATTAATGAAATTGAGCACAATGACTTTGTCATGAGGTGCTTCTATAGTCCATGAGCAGTTCATATTTGATTCGTAGGTGTCCACTGGACCAGACGACAACACTGTAGACGAGTTAATTTTTCCCCCACATGATGCGATCCAATAGGACAATTTATAACCTTTCTTATAAATAAAAGAATCCGTTTCAAACGTCAATTTATAGGACTCGTATTTCATTATCGATGGAATTTCACTCCCGCAATATACAGCGGTGAAGTAATCATAAGAACTCAATGCAGTGATGGTCAAGTTGTCGTTGGGGCACTCGGGATATGGGCCTTCTAACTCGAAATCTAAAAACTTTACAAATACCTGGCGACCTGGTGAGGATATTGTATATTCACAATCTAAATGTGGTTTGTAACTGTAAGGATATCCTGGGCTGTATAAGAACTGCTCTTCCTCAGTAGCAATGTATTCTCCTCCACAAATGCGCTCCCATCGAGCTTGGAAACCGTCAAGATTGATTTGATCGTTGGTGCGTAAAACCACTTTCATTTGATTAAATGTAGAATTATAAGGTTTAGGTGCTTCACGTCCACACAGTCTTGCAAGCTCTATATAGGCATTGTCCTTCCAGTCATAAATTATCACGACATCTTTTGTACATGAGCCTGGCTGACCTTCAATTGCAAATCTACCTATAAATTTAACTGATACTCTACTGCCTTTGTCTGTCTTTATTACCCATGAACATTCTTCGTTTTCCTTATAGTTTTTAGGATAATTAGGGGACGAAAATATTCCTTCGTCAGTCATCAGATTTCCGCACTGACTTTTAGTTAATTTTACCATTAGTTTGACATTTGTGTTGTTGCTGGGCTTAGAATATTCAACGTATAGTCTAGAAAATGTAGCTAGGAACGGACTTTCCTGCATTTTGTTTTTGCAATACTGTTCAATAATAGCTGGTGATTGTCCATTGTTGATTGTATTCTGATAGATTTTGATGGATTCATCGTCGCAGTTGAATTCAAAAGATCCTTCTAAGGTAACTTGTACTCGGTTGCCGATGGGTACTGAAATAACCCAAGCGCAGTCAATGGAGCCATTAAAATTACTTGGAATGCTAAGAATATTAACAGCACTTTCACTTGCCAGTATATAACCTCCACATGGCTGTAGAATCCAGTCGATACTGAAATTTATAGAACTGTGTTTACTTTTTGCTGCCATTATCTCCATAGCATTTGATGGTATTCTATAAACGGTTTCAGTTGTAGCACAAAGGTTAATAGAATTTTTCATTTGACTATTTCCTACAGAGTATAATATATTTAAATAAGGATCTGAACGACGACACCGATTACTAGTAGCTGTTGAATTTAAATGTACTTTAACAAAGATGGTATTAGTTGTGTTCATGGAATCTGATATGTACTCCCATTTACAAGCGTAAGGTTTATCGAGAATTGGTGAAACAAGTTTTCCACTTGATCCAGTCAGTGAACCTCCACAAAGAGCAGGGTTGTCAGAATTGAATTTTGCTTTAAATCGATGAGATGAACCAGAGTTAACATCTAACCAAACGTAAAGGACTAGAGAATTTCCTGTAGATTCGAATACGGTTTGTGTGGATATGTTTTCACCTTTTGGAATAGTTTGAATGCTTGTAATATGATTTCTGTCAATAGAAGAATACATTCCAATGCGTTGTCTTTGAGGATCAAAATCTATTAGCTCTAAAGTGACTCTACGATTTGGGTCTGGAACTTTTATCTCCCAGTGACAGTATCGTATCGTTGTCTGTCTTGGATAGCTTGGTGTGGTTAGATATCCTTCTGGTGTGGTTACTTGTCCCATGCAAGATGGCATTGATGAATTAAACGTAAAACGAAATCCTCTAGGGTGAGGGTTCTGTGAATAACTTGCTGGTTTTCCGATATGAAGCTTAATAGTAACTACATTGCTCAAAGTTTCTATATATTTATTAAAAATATCCAAAATTCGATCACCACATAAAACTTTCAATACAGTGACTGTATTGTTTTCGGGTATTGATTCTTCAATCGTAATTTTGGTCGCGCATGGTGATTCAGAGTCAGGTAAATTAATATCTTGTGCTGTTAGTGTGAATGAGTGTCCCTCATTTCCTATAAGTTGCCATATACAAACAGTGCCATAAGAGAGTGATGCCATATGCGGATATCCAGGCGAAGCTATTTCTCCTTCACCTGCTATAACTGTACCACCACAGATGTCTACACTAACATTTGCCTTAAATCCATTTCTAGGTTCCGAAATTTGAGTGGAGTATTTGACATATAGCAAATTGCTTTTAGTTTTGATTGTACCAGGTTTTTCAGAACAGAAACGTCCCCGAAGAGGTGCAAAATCTGACGAACCATCGCGTATTTCTACATATTCTGTTGAACAGTCACTGTTTCTGCTATCTATATCAAACCTGTCTAAGAAATCAATTCTCAAGATCTCACCAGGTGGCCCTGAGAATATCCAAACACATTCGGAATATGGAGTTGGAACTGAAGGAAAGTTTGGAGAATTGATCACCTCCCAATTATGTTCTGGACTCAAAGTAGAAGTACCACCACATTCTATATTTTTTTCTGCATACCAAAGCGCAAAACTCTTATAATTTCTCTCGGTGGTCTTATAAGTCACAAATAATGAATTACCTGTAGTCTCCAAAACATCTAAATGTTCATGTTTGTAGCCACAATATTTTCCCTCACCTAAAAGTGGTGATTCAGAAGATTCACCATTACGTATCATAACAAATGTTGAACATTGGTTTTCATTAGTTATATTGAATGATACAAATCGCAACCTTATTTGTCGGCCAGGCCTTACCTTGATTTTCCAATCACAATGTAGTAAGGGTCCGTAAGTGTTATGCCAATCATACCATGACGGTCTTACAACACCTGATAAATCAGTAAACGTTCCTCCACAAACTGAAGTCAAACGCCCTTTAAATCCTGTTCCGGTCACGCTAGAATCTGTCACAAAATCTATTTTCATATAACTGGAAATATTTAATCCTTTTGTTTCATCTTTTAAACATATTTCTGTTTTTACAGGTTTCCACTCTGCTGATGTGTCCGATGAGTACACTGAAATATAATCTGCACCACATCTGGGTCTTTGTTCCAGATCGAAAGACGGGAACTCCAGTTGCAAATGTCTACCTGCATTAGTTTTATAAATCCACTCGCAGTTTAAATCGTTATCATAGTTTTTAGGATAGTTAGGAGAGTTAAAATAAGTACTATTTTCAGCTAAGACAAGCTGTATTTTACTGGAACCGCAGTTCTTTCTGTTCGTGGTACTCTCAATTTCTGTACTATCTGCTTTTCTCCATTTAATATGGAAAAGTGAGCCTGTGTTAAGCTCGTCTAAAGTAAGTTTTATGAAAACTGCATTAGAAGTCGTGTGACTAGTTTTTTCCTCATCTCTTATAACTCCGCAAATATTTTCTAAAATTGGAGCTTCTTCATCGTATCCATCATAAATAACTAAATTATTTGTACATGTCATTCCAGTTGTGTGTATAACTAACTCTGTAATGGTGAGATATATGGTATTTTCAGGTACTATAATCCGCCAAGAATATGTTCCCGGTGTTTTATATGTACGAGGATATAGAGGAGAGGCCACTTCTCCACTTTCTAATCCTGTGATCTCGTTTCCATGTAAAAATCCATATTTTATTATAAAACCTTTACCTGTACCCGTACTGTCACTGCGGAACTTAATGAACAAATTATATGATGATTTAGTAGTATTGGTTGGGACATTGCTACCACAATAGAGCCCCCTTAAAAGGCCTCCCCCGTCATTTTCTCTTACTTCCACGTAATCTGATTGCAGTCTTCGGATGATTGTAAGTCAAAAGCTTCGAAGATGATGTATACCTGATTCCCTGGTGACGTGCTTAAAGTCCATTCGCAGTCTGAATCAGGTGGGTAAGGGCTGGGGTAGTTGGGAGAAGCAAGTTCACCGTTTTCAGAAGAAAGAACGCCGCCACATGTATTATCTAGCGAGGAGTAATGTGCAGAAAACTCGCCTTCTATCCGATCACTGCGTTTGATTCCACCTGTCATTATTTGGCTGTAGACCTCAGCACCCAGCAAAATGTCAATCCTGTTTGGCTTATGATAATCGGGGTCTGCTAGATCATCGATGGCCAAGCTTCCTTGACCGACTGAACTTCTCTTCACTGCTGGAAGAAGCGACGTGATATCCTTCAGCACGTGAGCGCTAACCTTAATAATAAAATATGGGTCAACTCTTGACTGTATCTGTACATTTACAGTCGATTTTGACAACAAATCTTTGTTTTTCCCTACACCGGAAACGGTGTGTCTTACAGGGTGTTTTTTCAGCCCTAAGTACTGAACCATCGATTCTGTTATAAATGATCCTTGGGATCCCTGGTCCAGTAGAGCACGCATTTCCTGGTATGTACCATCACTTGCCCTACCTTTCAACAACGCAGTGGGTAGCAACACTGTTTCTTTACATTTCTCTGTTGAAAAGCAAGACACTACGGGTTGCTCTACGGACCGCCTACCGATCTTACTGTCGGTTAAACCTTCCACCTTTTCCGTGGACAAATCACCCATTGATGAACTTTTCACCGCAAAGTTCACCAGACGGGTGTAAGAGAGTGTGGTGACGCTTTTTACATATTTTACACTTGAAGTCTCTTTTACACACTCTGGCAAAATGGTTGCTGTATAAGCAGACGAAACATAGACCATTCGCTAGAGCGAAATCGCGGCGGGCCTGGGTGCTTTCCTTGGAAAACTTAGAGCAAAACGATACTTTGTGATTTGATGAACAAAAGGCACAAATTACATTATTTTGGTCTTTCCGTATATGAAAACATTGTGAGTTCTTAGAAACCTTTTGATCATCAGCTCTTGTTTCTAAATTTTCCAGACATCTATAGCGACCTACCAAGAAATCATACAGTTTTTCTAAAGTTGGTAGTTCGTCACATTTGTCACTAGATAAACTAAAGCTCCCAGGCTTTGCGAGTATGTTTATCCAATTTTGAACTAATTATATGTACAATCAAAATGTCCCACGAGGATACGTCGATACCGAGATTTTTAATTTGTTCCAAGCAATCACTCGTGGTACTAAGTAAACGTTTTATCTCAGTGGCCGACTCAACCGTTAAGTCCCTTTGAGACAGTAAACGTGTCAATATATTGTGTGTCAGATACCTTTTATTATTATACATCGACTCTAGTTTCCCCCAGCTACTAGTATAGTTGTCCGCGGTAACCGTAACATTTCGCAACAATTGCTCCGCTTCCCCAGTCAGATGTGCTTTCAAATAGTACATTTTTTGGGCATCGTCTATTGATTTGTTTTTATGTACGAGCCCTAGGAACAAATCCCTAAAGGTCTGCCACTCAGTATATTTTCCCGAAAACATAGGTATTTTGATTTCCGGTAATCGAACGTTTACTGACCCACCGCCACTTACATTGCCAGAAGAAGACGGCTTTTCTGAAACAATATTTAATTTACCTATTTTCTCTTTTAGTTCCGACTTAAAGTCCAAATACAGCTCTTCAACCTCATCGAAAACACTTTCTTTAAAATAGGGAGAGTCTAGGAACACCGACTTGTCGACTTTACCTATTATTTCGACGTGTGTCCTAAAGAACAACTGCCATTGTTGCTCCAGGTTCTCTAAGCGAGATTCCATGTAGGACGACCGTTAACCTGCCTTTAGGTGACTTTTTAAAATTGGTCCTAGCTTTTGTGATGACGTCTTTGGTGACCTGTTGTACATTACACAATGACTCCATAGTTATAGGCACTTATTTGACACGACAACACAAAAAGTAAAAGAAAGAAACCCCAATTAATAAATACACAGTCGCAAAAGCAATAGGTAAATAGAAAACTTAAAAGAAAATAGTAAATTAAAGATAAAAACAAAACATATCAAAAAATATAGTTCAAAAGTTTAAATTAATAAATTCTTCAATCCGCGTAAGTACACTCCAGTATGTATAAGATCTTCTTTCTTCTCTAAAAATGATTTAAATGTACTTACAAAATAATCGCACACTCAACAACACACATCACTAGTCGCAGTAGTGCGCCAACCTCCAAGCAGCGCTCCCTAGCGCTCCTCGGCTGCGCGCGGACCAGCTCCTCCCGTATGCGTGTTTGTCCAAGCCGCCCGGCTGGACCCTCCTCCGCAGCTGTTGCAGGGTGTACCGAGCACTCACTCGGTACTCACGTGTGGGTGGTAATCCAAGTTATGAATCACCAAAATTCAGCCAAAAATCCAGCGTCGCAGGGCTACGTACAAATGGTCTTTTTTTCATAAATCCAGCGAGCGGGACCATGTACAAAATGCCCTTCTACTTTTCAATGGACTGTATACTGGTTTCTGTTCTTCTTTGGTCAAATCATACGAATTTGATTTAAAATAAAATAAATTTATTTTTCCATTGTGTTATTTACTACACAGATACAATTTGACAAGCAAAGAAAAATTAACAATTGACAATCGAAATAATACGACGAAAACTTACATTCTGTATTTAAACCAAAGAGGTTTATATACCTTAAAAGCACCGTGAACAGTGAGGGTTCTGTGAATAACTCTGCTGGTTTTCCGATATGAAGCTTAATAGTAACTACATTGCTCAAAGTTTCTATATATTATTAAAAATATCCAAAATTCGATCACCAACATTAAACTTTCAATACAGTGACTGTATTGTTTTCGGGTATTGATTCTTCAATCGTAATTTTGGTCGCGCATGGTGATTCAGAGTCAGGTAAATTAATATCTTGTGCTGTTAGTGTGAATGAGTGTCCCTCATTTCCTATAAGTTGCCATATACAAACAGTGCCATAAGAGAGTGATGCCATATGCGGATATCCAGGCGAAGCTATTTCTCCTTCACATGCTATAACTGTACCACCACAGATGTCTACACTAAACATTTGCCTTAAATCCATTTCTAGGTTCCGAAATTTGAGTGGAGTATTTGACATATAGCAAATTGCTTTTAGTTTTGACTTGTACCAGGTTTTTCAGAACAGAAACGTCCCCGAAGAGGTGCAAAATCTGACGAACCATCGCGTATTTCTACATATTCTGTTGAACAGTCACTGTTTCTGCTATCTATATCCAACCTGTCTAAGAAATCAATTCTCAAGATCTCACCAGGTGGCCCTGAGAATATCCAAACACATTCGGAATATGGAGTTGGAACTGAAGGAAAGTTTGGAGAATTGATCACCTCCCAATTATGTTCTGGACTCAAAGTAGAAGTACCACCACATTCTATATTTTTTTCTGCATACCAAAGCGCAAAACTCTTATAATTTCTCTCGGTGGTCTTATAAGTCACAAATAATGAATTACCTGTAGTCTCCAAACATCTAAATGTTCATGTTTTGTAGCCACAATATTTTCCCTCACCTAAAAGTGGTGATTCAGAAGATTCACCATTACGTATCATAACAAATGTTGAACATTGGTTTTCATTAGTTATATTGAATGATACAAATCGCAACCTTATTTGTCGGCCAGGCCTTACCTTGATTTTCCAATCACAATGTAGTAAGGGTCCGTAAGTGTTATGCCAATCATACCATGACGGTCTTACAACCCCTGATAAATCAGTAAACGTTCCTCCACAAACTGAAGTCAAACGCCCCTTAAATCCTGTTCCGGTCACGCTAGAATCTGTCACAAAATCTATTTTCATATAACTAGAAAGATTTAATCCTTTTGTTTCATCTTTAAAACATATTTCTGTTTTTACAGGTTTCCACTCTGCTGATGTGTCCGATGAGTACACTGAAATATAATCTACATCACAACTGGACCTTTGTTCCAGATCGAAAGACGGGAACTCAAGTTGCAAATGTCTACCTGCATTAGTTTTATAAATCCACTCGCAGTTTAAATCGTTATCATAGTTTTTAGGATAGTTAGGAGAGTTAAAATAAGTACTATTTTCAGCTAAGACAAGCTGTATTTTACTGGAACCGCAGTTCTTTCTGTTCGTGGTACTCTCAATTTCTGTACTATCTGCTTTTCTCCATTTAATATGGAAAAGTGAGCCTGTGTTAAGCTCGTCTAAAGTAAGTTTTATGAAAAACTGCATTAGAAGTCGTGTGACTAGTTTTTTCCTCATCTCTTATAACTCCGCAAATATTTTCTAAAATTGGAGCTTCTTCATCGTATCCATCATAAATAACTAAATTATTTGTACATGTCATTCCAGTTGTGTGTATAACTAACTCTGTAATGGTGAGATATATGGTATTTT
>CM026280.1:3812437-3865440 GCA_014851415.1 Cnaphalocrocis medinalis
GTTCAATAATAGCTGGTGATTGTCCATTGTTGATTGTATTCTGATAGATTTTGATGGATTCATCGTCGCAGTTGAATTCAAAAGATCCTTCTAAGGTAACTTGTACTCGGTTGCCGATGGGTACTGAAATTAACCCAAGCGCAGTCAATGGAGCCATTAAAATTACTTGGAATGCTAAGAATATTAACAGCACTTTCACTTGCCAGTATATAACCTCCACATGGCTGTAGAATCCAGTCGATACTGAAATTTATAGAACTGTGTTTACTTTTTGCTGCCATTATCTCCATAGCATTTGATGGTATTCTATAAACGGTTTCAGTTGTAGCACAAAGGTTAATAGAATTTTTCATTTGACTATTTCCTACAGAGTATAATATATTTAAATAAGGATCTGAACGACGACACCGATTACTAGTAGCTGTTGAATTTAAATGTACTTTAACAAAGATGGTATTAGTTGTGTTCATGGAATCTGATATGTATTCCCATTTACAAGCGTAAGGTCTATCCAGAATTGGTGAAACAAGTTTACCACTTGATCCAGTCAGAGATCCTCCACAAAGGGCAGGGTTGTCAGAATTGAATTTTGCTTTAAATCGATGAGATGAACCAGAGTTAACATCTAACCCAACGTAAAGGACCAGAGAGTTTCCTGTTGATTCGAATACGGTTTGTGTGGGTATGTTATCACCTTTTGGAATAGTTTGAATGCTTGTAATATGATTTCTGTCAAAAGAAGAATACATTCCAATGCGTTGTCTTTGAGGATCGAAATCTATTAGCTCTAAAGTGACTCTACGATTTGGGTCCGGAACTTTTATCTCCCAGTGACAGTATCGTATCGTTGTCTGTCTTGGATAGCTTGGTGTGGTTAGATATCCTTCTGGTGTGGTTACTTGTTCCACACACGATGGCATTGATGAGTTAAACGTAAAACGAAATCCTCTAGGGTGAGGGTTCTGTGAATAACTTGCTGGTTTTCCGATATGAAGCTTAATAGTAACTACATTGCTCAAAGTTTCTATATTTTTATTAAAAATATCCAAAATTCGATCACCACATAAAACTTTTAATACAGTGACTGTATTGTTTTCGGGTATTGATTCTTCAATCGTAATTTTGGTCGCGCATGGTAATTCAGAGTCAGGTAAATTAATATCTTGTGCTGTTAGTATAAGTGCGTGTCCCTCATTTCCTATAAGTTGCCATACACAAACAGTGCCATAAGAGAGTGATGCCATTTGCGGATAACCAGGCGAAGCTATTTCTCCTTCACTTGCTATAACTGTACCACCACAGATGTCTATACTAACATTTGCCTTAAATCCATTTCTAGGTTCCGAAATTTGAGTGGAGTATTTAACATATAGCAAATTGCTTTTAGTTTTGATTGTACCGGGTTTTTCAGAACAGAAACGTCCCCGAAGAGGTGCGAAATCTGACGAACCATCGCGTATTTCTACATATTCTGTTGAACAGTCACTGTTTCTGCTATCTATATCAAATCTGTCTAAGAAATCAATTCTCAAGATCTCACCAGGTGGCCCTGAGAATATCCAAACACATTCGGAATATGGAGTTGGAACTGACGGAAAGTTTGGAGAATTGATCACCTCCCAATTATGTTCTGGACTCAAAGTAGAAGTACCACCACATTCTATATTTTTTTCTGCATACCAAAGCGCAAAACTCTTATAATTTCTCTCGGTGGTCTTATAAGTCACAAATAATGAATTGCCTGTAGTCTCCAAAAGATCTAAATGTTCATGTTTGTAGCCACAATATTTTCCCTCACCTAAAAGTGGTGATTCAGAAGATTCACCATTACGTATCATAACAAATGTTGAGCATTGGTTTTCATTAGTTATATTGAATGATACAAATCGCAACCTTATTTGTCGGCCAGGCCTTACCTTGATTTTCCAATCACAATGTAGTAAGGGTCCGTAAGTGTTATGCCAATCATACCATGACGGTCTTACAACACCTGATAAATCAGTAAACGTTCCTCCACAAACTGAAGTCAAACGCCCTTTAAATCCTGTTCCGGTCACGCTAGAATCTGTCACAAAATCTATTTTCATATAACTGGAAATATTTAATCCTTTTGTTTCATCTTTTAAACATATTTCTGTTTTTACAGGTTTCCACTCTGCCGATGTGTCCGATGAGTACACTGAAATATAATCTGCACCACATCTGGGTCTTTGTTCCAGATCGAAAGACGGGAACTCCAGTTGCAAATGTCTACCTGCATTAGTTTTATAAATCCACTCGCAGTTTAAATCGTTATCATAGTTTTTAGGATAGTTAGGAGAGTTAAAATAAGTACTATTTTCAGCTACGACAAGCTGTATTTTACTGGAACCGCAGTTCTTTCTGTTCGTGGTACTCTCAATTTCTGTACTATCTGCTTTTCTCCATTTAATATGGAAAAGTGAGCCTGTGTTAAGCTCGTCTAAAGTAAGTTTTATGAAAACTGCATTAGAAGTCGTGTGACTAGTTTTTTCCTCATCTCTTATAACTCCGCAAATATTTTCTAAAATTGGAGCTTCTTCATCGTATCCATCATAAATAACTAAATTATTTGTACATGTCATTCCAGTTGTGTGTATAACTAACTCTGTAATGGTGAGATATATGGTATTTTCAGGTACTTTAATCTGCCAAGAATATGATCCCGGTGTATTATATGTACGAGGATATAGAGGAGAGGCCACTTCTCCACTTTCTAATCCTGTGATCTCGTTTCCATGTAAAAATCCATATTTTATTATAAAACCTTTACTTGTACCCGTACTGTCACTGCGGAACTTAATGTACAAATTATATGATGATTTGGTAGTATTGGTTGGGACATTGCTACCACAATAGAGCCCCCTTAAAAGGCCTCCCCCGTCATTTTCTCTTACTTCCACGTAATCTTGATTGCAGTCTTCGGACGATTGTAAGTCAAAAGCTTCGAAGATGATGTATACTTGATTCCCTGGTGACGTGCTTAAAGTCCATTCGCAGTCTGAATCAGGTGGGTAAGGGCTGGGGTAGTTGGGAGAAGCAAGTTCACCGTTTTCAGAAGAAAGAACGCCGCCACATGTATTATCTAGCGAGGAGTAATGTGCAGAAAACTCGCCTTCTATCCGATCACCATAGGTGCCAAGTTCAATGGTCAGAGCGCTGCCACGGCTCACTATTCTTGGTGTATAACTTCCACAGTACTCTTCCATCAAAGGCGCGTTCTCATCGTCCCCATCTAGAACTCTCAGAAAAGAGGAAGGACAAGATTTCTCCGTCCCATTGATTAATGTTTTGGATATCGACATGTGGGTTATGGTTAGAGTTATCTTTTGATCGTACCTGGGTGCCTTGACTGTCCATATACAACTTCGATTGGTGAGCATCAAATACTTTTCATTTTGTATTATGCCGTCGGAAACTGCAGTTATGGTAGCTCCACAGGTTATTGTAAAATTTGCTTTGAAACCTTTAGCTGTTCCAGACTTATCAGTGATGAATTGCAAGGACATGACATTACTTTTAGATATGATTTGTGTTGTATGAGAATTTGAGCACATTATTTGAGTATAGTTAGAGGTTGTGATGCTACCAGCATCATAGATTCTTAGAGAGTCAGAACAATCAGACCTATCCTCAATATCGTATAAATCAAAGAATATAAAATTTAGCTCAATGCGATGATTTTTGGGAACTTTAATCGTCCACACGCAATTCAGATCGTTGTCATAATTTTTGGGATAATTTGGTGAATAAATTAAACCGGAATACGACCGCATTGTACCACCACATCCCCTTTCAAATGTATTAAAAGCAGACTTGAACTGAACGTCTTTTAAACTAGACTTTTTGACAAACCTAACCATCATAAAATTAGAGGTAGATTGAAACTTATGAGTACCATCGATAGAGTGGCAAATCTTGGAGATGAGCGGAGAATCAGCATCCTGTCCATTTATAATTTCTATTGAGTCAACAGTACAATTTTGCGATTCTGACATGTAAATACTTTGAAAATGAATGGTTACCTTTTTACCCACCGGTGCTTCTATAATCCACTGACATTCCATTTCCCCATTAGAAGTTTTGGTTCTGTCTAAGTTCAATGAGCCATATCGTTTCTGGATTCTGCCCCCACAGCCGACACTTGCCCACTCTAACCTAAATCCTGTTCGTGGGAAGAAATTGCCAGATACAAATTTAATTTGCAAGGAATTGCTATTAGTAATAAATAATAAATAAATGTATTTATTTCAGGATATACCCATAACAGTCAAAAGTTTCACACATCATACAGAACAAATACAATTCAAAATAATTAATTTATACTTATAATCAGAAAATAATAATAATGCCAATGAATTTAAATACTAAAAGGAATTTAGATTAAATCATAATATTAATTAACTAAAATGAATAAGATACAATGACAATTATATTTATTTACTATGTATTAGCATAGTCAAAGCCTTCTCTCAGGCACTGAGACTGGCACATGCCTGTCGCAACAGTGTCGGAGATAAGGACAGTCCAGTCTGCTGGCTATCATTCCCAAGATGATGTTGGGGCTGGCCCGCACCCTGCGCACCAGAGACATTGCCCGCCCGCGCATCGTGGCATGAAACAGTTAATACCTGCTTCAGCGAACATGCCCGACGCGCTACAGTATCGGGGCAGCCCCACTATCACCCGGAACGCGTTATTGAACAGGATGCGGAGGGCATTGTAACTCCGCTTGGAATATTTAGCCCACAAGCTGCAAGTGTACAGCGATGTACAGTAAGCGCTAAAGAGCGTAATTTTAACCGCCTGTGAACATCTTGAAAACCTCCGTGCAATCATGTTGGCTCTTATAGACAAGGCCCTCCGCTCCCTTCCAATATCAGCATCGTCCTTCAAGTCGGCAGTAATTATATGCCCCAGATATTTAAATTGAGTAACCCATTCCAACGGCGTACCATCTATTCTAACTGGAGGTATATTCTGAGGATAATTTGTGCCAGCCCCAAAAACCATGCATTGACTTTTCCTTACATTATATATTAAACCGTGACCACCTATATACTCCTCACAGGTCTTTAATAGCTTCCTTAAGCCACAAACCGACGCACTCAGTAACACCATATCGTCAGCATAGCTCAGGTTATTTACACACACCCCATCTATATAGCAGCCGACCCTCTGCCCGCAGAGCCTATCAATCAATCATTATATACAGGTTAAACAGGGTTGGTGATGACAACCCGCCCTGCCTAACTCCAGATTCGAGCCGATATGGGTCCGACATTGTCCCGGCCCATCGGACACGTTAGACTGGTGTGCATACCAATATTGAAACATGCAGTAAGTTCTGGAGGCAGGCCGATGCTCCTTAACTTTGTCCACAGCATTCATACGCACCAAGTCAAAGGCTCGGGACAAATCGAGAAAGAACCATACACAGGTGTCTTGCGATCAGTGTAGTATTGGTTGGGACATTGCTACCACAATAGAGCCCCCTTAAAAGGCCTCCCCCGTCATTTTCTCTTACTTCCACGTAATCCTGATTGCAGTCTTCGGATGATTGTAAGTCAAAAGCTTCGAAGATGATGTATACCTGATTGCCCTGGTGACGTGCTTAAAGTCCATTCGCAGTCTGAATCAGGTGGGTAAGGGCTGGGGTAGTTGGGTGAAGCAAGTTCACCGTTTTCAGAAGAAAGAACGCCGCCACATGTATTATCTAGCGAGGAGTAATGTGCAGAAAACTCGCCTTCTATCCGATCACCATAGGTGCCAAGTTCAATGGTCAGAGCGCTGCCACGGCTCACTATTCTTGGTGTATAACTTCCACAATACTCCTCCACTAAAGGCGCGTTCTCATCGTCCCCATCTAGAACTCTCAGAAAAGAGGAAGGACAAGATTTCTCCGTCCCATTGATTAATGTTTTGGATATCGACATGTGGGTTATGGTTAGAGTTATCTTTTGATCGTACCTGGGTGCCTTGACTGTCCATATACAACTTCGATTGGTGAGCATCAAATACTTTTCATTTTGTATTATGCCGTCGGAAACTGCAGTTATGGTAGCTCCACAGGTTATTGTAAAATTTGCTTTGAAACCTTTAGCTGTTCCAGACTTATCAGTGATGAATTGCAAGGACATGACATTACTTTTAGATATGATTTGTGTTGTATGAGAATTTGAGCACATTATTTGAGTATAGTTAGAGGTTGTGATGCTACCAGCATCATAGATTCTTAGAGAGTCAGAACAATCAGACCTATCCTCAATATCGTATAAATCAAAGAATATAAAATTTAGCTCAATGCGATGATTTTTGGGAACTTTAATCGTCCACACGCAATTCAGATCGTTGTCATAATTTTTGGGATAATTTGGTGAATAAATTAAACCGGAATACGACCGCATTGTACCACCACATCCCCTTTCAAATGTATTAAAAGCAGACTTGAACTGAACGTCTTTTAAACTAGACTTTTTGACAAACCTAACCATCATAAAATTAGAGGTAGATTGAAACTTATGAGTACCATCGATAGAGTGGCAAATCTTGGAGATGAGCGGAGAATCAGCATCCTGTCCATTTATAATTTCTATTGAGTCAACAGTACAATCTTGCGATTCTGACATGTAAATACTTTGAAAATGAATGGTTACCTTTTTACCCACCGGTGCTTCTATAATCCACTGACATTCCATTTCCCCATTAGAAGTTTTGGTTCTGTCTAAGTTCAATGAGCCATATCGTTTCTGGATTTTTCCCCCACAGCCGACACTTGCCCACTCTAACCTAAATCCTGTTCGTGGGAAGAAATTGCCAGATACAAATTTAATTTGTAAGGAATTGCTATTAGTTGAGTGTTTAGCTGGACGCTCCGATCCACAGTATTTTTTTGAAAATCCAACTTCATTTGTTTCTTTGATTTGTACATAATCTCTGCAAGATGTACTACTGTCAGTTCCTGATCTCCATCTCCAGGTATGTAATTGCTGCATTAAAATATCAAAATGAGTAAATGTGATATTAATTTTATGCCCTTTAGGGGCAGTAATTGTCCAAAGACAATTGGAGTTGACAGGATAGTTGCTGGGATAATCTGGACTTTCAATAACCCCATAAAGCCCAGTAATATTATTTTGGCAAATTGTGTCGTAATTGAGTAAAAAACCTTTACCAGATATGTAGAAATCTGAGCGAAATTTAATAAAGGCTATATTTGAAGTTGTCTGAATATTACTTAACTGGCTACTCATCGTGCAATGCCTTCCCAAATTTCGTGAGTTTTCATCAAAACCGTCGAAAATTTGCACATAGTCATCCCTACAAGAGACAGTTACTTCCAAATCTAAAACAGCGAAATTTATACGAATTCGAGATCCCGGATTTGTCACTATTTTATAAAAGCACTCTTCGTTGTCATTATACTTTTCAGGATAGTTGGGTGATGTTATGGATCCGCTGGAACTCGTTAATGTTCCACCGCATCTTGTGGCTGTACTCTTCCATTCGATTCGGAATCCATTTCCTGAGATATAAAAATCGGAGTGGAAATGAATGAATAATGAGTTAGCCATGGATGGAACCCTTTTTGAAGCAAGCGTACCACATAATTTCTCAATCAGTGGTGCTGCTCTTGTCATACCATTTCGTATTTCTAAATAATCACCCATTTCACATTTACTATGATATGGTTGTTCTAAATCAAAGTGGGATATATTTAGCACAATTTGCTGACCAACAGGTACTTGTATAGTCCATGTGCAACTCTTATTCGGTTCATAGGGCTTAGGCCATCCTGGGGAATAAATAAAGCCATGAGATTTCACATAAGTACCCCCACATGATCTGCTGGCATCTAAAAACGTGTATAACTACTGAAAAACCTGCAGATTGTTGACTAAAATCAGATCGAAATTTCAACAACAAGCGATTTGTTGTGGTAGTTACTGGTGGAGGTGCCGCAGATCCGCAGAACTTGCCGTAAGACTCTTCATTGTTGCGGCTATCTATCTCTATAAGTTCCAAATAATCACTGGCACAATTAGGGACATCCTCCACATCGAAGGAGTTCCAGGATAACTTTACATGCAATCCTTCAGGTGCAACCAGTAACCAGGAACAAACCTGGTTTGCTTTATAAGTCTCCCCTGATGACGGGTAATTAATGATACCTGTTGTGTCTCTGTAATACCACCACACTCCGTAGTGATAGTCGTAAAATTGGCGTAAAAACCTTTGAAGGCCGTACTGGTAGGATTGCTCAAGTCACTTTTGAACCGGACGTATAAGAAGTTATGCGTGGATGGGACTGGTGGAGGGCAGACGTGAGACGCCACAGAATTTTCCTAAAAGAGTAGAGTTTTTTTCGTGACCATCTCTGACTTCTACATAATCGTATCGACAGTTATAGTATCTACTATCTTCTACGCTGAAGTCTTGGAACGTTAATATAATGGCTTTGCCAGGTGAAGTTCCTATCACATATTCGCACATCTTTGTTTGGTGGATAAGCAAATGGATATCCTGGTGATGTTATGAACCCACTGTCTCCGAAGACCGTTTTCTGACAAACAGTCTCAAAAGTTATTTTGAACCCGCCATAGTTCATATTACGGTCTGTTCTGAAGATTATAAGGAGATTGTTGGAAGTCGATATGTATGGCTGTTTCGGATAATTTGTGCGACCACAAAATTTCCCTACCAGCTTTGATTCTGTTGACGAGCCATCGTAAACTTTTAGATAATCATGTTTACATCGAGGCGATACTTCAAGTTCGAAAGACTTGAACTCAATTCGAATTTTACTGTCTGCATTTGTGCTTATTTTATATTCACATTTCAAATTGTCTAAATATCTCCCATTGTAAGACGGGGAAACTATTTCCCCTTTGTCAAGAGTGTACAAACCACCGCACCCAGGTATGCCTTCTATCGGGGGCAAACGCTATTTGGAACCCATGTCCGGACCCATGAGAATCTGAATGGAAATGTATCATGACATCAGAAGTAGTTGATGTTACGGGTTGTGGTTGAGAGGAATTACAATATTTTGCTATTGGACGATCGTTACTGCTACGTCCATTATACATTTCAAGATAATCGAAACTACAATTAGCATGATTCTCGATATCTAAAGTGAAGAAAGATATTGAAATTCTTTTGCTAAGTTCGGTGGATAAGTACCAATAACAGTCGCGATTGGGAGGATATTTCCCGGGGGAACCTGGGGAGCTGATTTGCCCGTGAGTGCTGGCGTTTATTTCGCCTCCACATATGGGATCCACACTATTCCAATGTAACGCGAAACCTGAACCTGCACGAGTATCATCTGACCGGAACCATAAATATAAATAGTTATGACTGGATGGAATATTACCGCCTTTAGGTAATTCATTGCCACAGAATCTTCCTATGAGTTGGCTGGAAGATGTTCTTCCATCATGAATTTGCAAAAAGTCGTAAAGACACTCTGGTTCCGCCTCCAAATTGAATTTACTGAATGTAACATTAATAACTTTACTTGGAATCGTATGAATAACCCACGCACATCTAGTATTGTCACTGTACGATGTATTGGTTAAGGGGTATATAATACTACCTTCTTCGGAGTGTAAGTAGCCGCCGCAGGACTTCGCTTTCGTTTGACACAAGTTGCCAGAATATTGGGCTGTACACTCACACCTGAAGCCGGTTATGCTGTCATCTGATCTGCAAGTACCCCCATTTTGACAGGGATTATGCGAACACAAATCGGCTGCCACGTCACAATGAGCCCCACTGTATCCTTTGAAGCAAACACATGTATATCCGTTTAAGAGTTGATGACATTGTCCATGAACACCACAGGGATTATCATCACAACGTCGCGAATAATTGCTGAATGTAGAAATATAGCAACCGTGTATCCCAACCCCATCCCCGTCCATTCCAGAAGGGCACAGACATTGAACCATTGACATGCTTTCCACGCATTGAGCCGATGGGTGACATCCGCCGTGGTTGATGTTGCAGGATCCCTTCCAAGTACATGTCAAACCGTCGCCCTGATACCCCTGGGGACATGGGCCACAAATTCGAGATCCAACAGTGTTGTGACATTTGACCAGTGGACTGCAGCCGCCGTTCGGGATTGTCAAACATTCGTTAACGTCACTGCATGAAAAACCATCGCCTTCGTATCCTCTAGGACACTGACCGCACCTGAAAGAGCCGGGCCAATTCACGCATTCCACTTTAGGGTTCACAGAACAGCGGGGGCCATGGCGGGCATCACATTCATTTATATCCGTCAGGCACTCGACTCCAGTTCCATTTGTTTCCCAACCTTGATCACATATGCAAGTAAAACCTTTTCCACTTTGGTTAGGAATGCAAGTGCCATGGCCGCACATCTCAGAGTTTCCTTGCGAGCAATCTTTTTCTCGTCTTGTGCAGTGTACACCATACCACCCTGGAGCGCAATGGCATTCGTATGTACCAGGCTTGTTGATACATGTAGCGCCATTCTGGCAACCAAACTCCGTGCCAGCAAAGTTACGACATTCATTTACATCAATATCACAGTTCTTACCCTCCCAGTTACTAGGACAGAGGCAATAGTAGCCGTTTGGTGTGTTCAAACAAGTACCTCCTTTTTGACAAGGATTGGACTGGCATCTATCGGTGGTTAACTCGTCGATTCTGCGTTGTAGTTCCGTCACTCTGGTGAAGAGTCTGTTGACTCTTCTAGTCAAAAATGGCCGAAAGCGTGGAGCAGCGGTGGTGTGATTTTCCAATTGATCTAATCTGCTTAGTATGTTATCCGGGCCGATAAAATACTTTTCAACATCATTAACCGCATTGTTTGTATTATACTCATATTCAGGCCGTTTCTTCAGTAAATCAACCTCTCCGGCCATGATGGTAGACTTGGCTCCATTCGGTCGTAAAATTATATTTTTATTCGGTGCTGGTTCAATAATAATGTCCCCGTTTTGAGTTATGATTTTTGGTCTGTTTAGATTATTTTGACAGTAAAAGGCACGAAGCCAAACCACAAAAAATAAACAATGTATTAGTAATTTACACATTATGTTAACTAGACCGCGGTTACATTGATTCTGGTATTTGCTGGCGGGATCACTGTGAAATCATTTAGGCTAAAGGGGCGTACCACCACACATGGCCCCAAGTTATCACGACTCACACCTCACGAGAGATAAAATCATGCTGTTATGGGCCATATGGAAATCAAAATAGAGTTTTAGGGGCGTTTGATATCTACTCGTATTACAATAAGTAATAAAGACAAAGTGCATACCTCATTTACACAGTTACTTATCTACTGGAATGTTCGATACGGTCAGTGAACCGCCCTTCAATCAAACTAGACCTATTAAATAAGTATAAGTACCTACTTGTTAAAGTATCTGCCTACCCTTAAGAAGTTTCTCGTAGTCCTTTAAGAAGTTAACACTTTTGACTGTATTTCACTGGTGAGTGGTGGAGCCCAAAGATTTAAATCTTTGGTGGTGCCAATAAAACGTTGATAGTGGTAAAAATATTTTTCAAAGGACGTTATTATCAAGGCACTGACAAGAAAAAAGTATTTAATGCGTGTGTATCGCCAGTGATGACATACGGAACTGAAACGTGGCCGCTTACAATGGGCCGCTTAAGAAGGCTCAAAGTCACTCAGAGGGCAATGGAGAGGGCTATGCTCGGAATCTCTTTGCGTGATCGTGTCAGAAATGATGAGATCCGCAGGAGATCTAAGGTCACGGACATAGCCCAAAGAATTGCGTGGCTGAAGTGGCAGTGGGCAGGGCACATTGCGAGGAGAACAGACGGCCGTTTGGGTGGAAAGGTCCTTGAGTGGAGGCCACGCGCAGGAGGCCGCAGCCGTGGCAGGCCTCCCACCAGGTGGACCGACGATCTGGTGAAGGTCGCGGGAGTCCATTGGATGCGGGTGGCACAGGACCGATCTGTGTGGAGAACTTTGGGGGAGGCCTATGTCCAGCAGTGGACGTTTATTGGCTGAAATGATGATGATGATGACTGACAAGAGACCTACCTATATCAAAATATAAACAATAAGTATAAAAGGAGGCCGGTTCAGCCGTCGATCCTCAACAGTAGGTACGTACTAATGAAATAGCAAACATTTATCTCCAAAGAATACAAGGCTCTTTAACCAACTATGACATAGCAAAACGGAGGGTTATGAGTTGCATACCCCAGCGGGCTCACAAGCCACGCCTTGAATGCAACTGAGAATTACTGATTATGATTAGAGAGAGGATGGCAGACGAGCAGACGGATCACCAGATGGTAAGCAATCACCGCCGCCCATAGACACTCGCAACGGCAGAATAAATACGCTGTCAACCTTTACAATCCCTTTCCCCCGATTGGGCCTCCGGTACCCTCACTCACTCGGCACAAAACAGCGCAGTTAGGTACTGTCTTCTGTAAGGTTGTAATATCACTCAGATCGAGCCATAACATTCGTGCCGAAGCGTAGCTTTCCCACGGTCAATCTTCAAAAAAAACTTTAACACACTTTCTACACAATAAGATGGAAGAGGACATAAACAAGTGAAATCATCATCAGCTCTGCGTGTTCTCCCGGTTGCATACTAAACCGCCCTGTCTGATCCTGGGGTGTCCACGAACATACCATACACCAGGATTAATATTAATCTCTGTCTGCTTAGTACAATGGACCAACTTCCGTCTGACCTTCCAACTAGACCGAGGAACCAGATCAATTTTAGAATTGCATGTGAGAGTGAAACGAAAATAAAAAAGAAGTCACCCAGTTGAAAGCAAAGATTTTGGTTGAAAGATCATATAAGTACTCAGCAGTTGTGTGTGTCGATCACATTGCTCTACTAATAAATAGTTATCTGTGGTGTCGACCAACAGTGGTAGGTAACACTAGGGGATCTTTATATTCATGAGATAATAAGTGCATGCTCGGATTCGAACCTACGACCACCTGCACTGTAGGTGCTATTCTTATCCACTGAGCGATGGTATCGCTCAATCTAAGTTAAGGGAGAGGCAGGAGGAGTGTAGTAACGTAACGTGTGGCTGACCCTCCTAATGTGCCTAGGTATGTATACCTACGGAACACGTCGCGCGGAAGTCGGAAAACAAAATGTGGCATAATCTTTATGACGTAAGCGGCAGTGGCGCCATCAATTAATTTCATTACTTTCTTGATGCATTTTAACGAACACCTTTTTTTCTTGACGAATTATATCTATGAGTTCTATGAAACGATTCGGACCATTATTGTTAAAAAAAATAAAAAGTCAAATGTCAAAACATAAAATGTCATCAATTGTCATTTTTCGCCCTGGTTGATGATTCGAAAGATTTCGTTTTTGCTTATTAATTTAATTGTATTTCAACGTTTATCTGTACTAATTACGATATCGTATCGAGATGTCGGCAGAAAACTCGCCGGTTAAAGCATCAAGATCACCAAGTGTTGTGGGGACGTTGGATGAATTTGAAAATCAAGTTTGTATTGTTTTTAATATCAACGCCTACTTTTTTGTTTGTTAAAATGTTATTAAGGGCCTTATTTTAGGATACACTGCTGGCTCACGTGGATATATCGATTGTGGAATCGGAGAAGCGCGCTAACGGAACGCTACACGTTAGAGATCATTACACCGTCTATCTAATCGATCTCAAGTAAGTGCTATCGTTCTATTGTTTTGAAAACAAATTACGCCTCTTTATTACAATTAACGTTACTACAACCGTCTTAATTTTATTGTGTAATGAGTGTAGGAGCTATACTCCTTTGTATAAATGAGTTAAGTTCTGTGTCTGACAGGCAATCATATGACTAAATAAATGACCTCATTTTTTGTCACTAGGTGTGCCTTGTAATTACTATCTTACGAGTAATAGTGGCACAGTGTAACACATTTATGCAATACAACCTTTTTCAACTATTTCCAATATTTCCATAGACAATCACTGAAACTTTTTCTGAAGTAAATTTATTCTTCTCACCAAGTTATAACAAAAGCAAATATCTACGATTGTTTATTACTACTTAGATATAACGCCTCGTTGGGCTAGAGGTTTATCTCTGGGTCCTGGGTTAGATTCCAAGATAGGTCAAGCGAAAAGTTTAAAAAATAATTAGGTTCTCCCACCTTGCTATAAGTACAGACAAAGTTGCCTCGGACTGGTATGCAAGAAAATTTTTGCATTTTTTCACTCATCATATTAATTCAAATTTTCCAGAGTGACAAATCCAGATTATAAATTGGTCCAATCCAAAATAAGCACCATATGGAGACGCTATACAGAGTTTGAGCAGATACACGACTACCTGCAGGTCACATACCCACATGTCGTCATCCCACCATTACCAGAGAAACGGGTAAGAAATCTAATTCTCGCAACAATACTTATATTATATGAAATTATATCTAATTCCCGCAGCAGTATTTCCAAACCGGTACAACATCAAAAGATAATCACCTACTTAATCTACTTTTTTAACCTTACATTACTTATTTAATTAATAAATTTTATCAGCCTTGGCATTTTGCATGCAAATATCATACTACACCATACAATTTAACATATCCCCTGTCTGAGTAGCCAGTCCCTGCTTGGAAGAGTTTGGAGAAAACCTGCCTATCTATCTATACCCTAGAAAGTATTGCTTTTACCACCTTACTCCTCATCTTCACTTATCATCTTCATTGAGTGTGTGATTTAGATCAATTGACGGGTCCTAAGAACAAAACTGTATTTACTATGTTTTTTCTTAGCAGATACGATTTTATTCTTCGGATCTGTCGAGTAGATATACTTTATTGTAAAAAATTCGCAACTTAGGTCAGATACTTATTCATCGTAACATTTTTTTTTAAGGTGTTATACGCGTGGCGCAAGTCTGATACCACAGACCCAGAGTTTGTGGAGCGCCGACGGGCAGGCCTCGAAAACTTCCTGCTGCGCGTGGCTTCGCACCCTCGCCTGTGCTTCGATGACCAGTTCATCAACTTCTTGCAACAGGAACATGGCTGGAGAGAAACTATCACCGAGTGTGGTTTGTATCAAACGCTCCTAGAAAAAATCATCATTACTATTTATTAAAAAGTAAATGTAGCTAAACCAAAAAAGCGGAACACTTCCACAATGTAGGTAATCGATGCCCGGCGCTATTCTATTGGTACAGTGGTTTACAAAATAGTAAATATACAAACTTTACACATGTTGGTAAACATTTTTCCAAAGAAAGTAAAACATTACAGACTTATTTCTTGACTTTGACTTTTTTATTTATTCTGCATTACTAACGACTACGACTCTATGATTATTAGAAATTATACCAAACAAAATTCAAAGAATGATTGATGGACATACTAAGTCAAAAGGGTGGTAAATGTGTACAGATACACACTGTATTTAAATATTAATGAAATGTTTTTTGTAGACTTTAAAGATCTACTAACACAAATAACAAAATTTTAAGTTATTTATCTCTTGCATTTTTTTATTTCAGGTTACAGGTTACAAGCTGAAAACAAGCTTAAATCCTTATCAGTATCCATTAGGTTAAAGAAACCAGACCCAGAAATAGAAAGCGTTAAAAATTATGGAAGACAGCTTGAAACCAATTTAGGAAACTTTCTTTATACTAGGTAATAATATTGTGTATACAGACGTTTCTTACTTTTTTATGTACCACAATTTGTAAGTGCTGTGAGCTCGCGGTGAAATACAGGTGCAAAAGCAGCGCATCGTACCTTATTGAAACAAGCGTTCATATACTGAAGTCGCAACACGATTTAGTTCTCTGTAAGCGAACGCAGTGACGACGATAATAATGGGGTAAGATTAATTGTACTGATTTCTTTCAGGTCAAAAATAATGGAGAAAAATTACGCGTTATGCAAACTTCACGCCAACTACGGCAAACTGTTCAGCGAATGGAGCGTCATAGAAAAAGAAATGGGGGACGGCTTACAAAAAGCTGGCCACTATTTTGGTGAGTTATTTATTATTTAATTTAGGTTTTTTTTGTTTTTTGTGGACAAGCGATAGACTATCGATAGTATCGTGATACTATCGGGACCTCGAAAAGCAGTCATACTATCGGCCTTATCGAAAATATCGGCTTTTTCGATACTATCGATAGTATCGATTTGATGAAAATCCATATCCATACTTCCATACTAATATTATAAATGCGAAAGTAACTCTGTCTGTCTATCTGTCTGTCTGTATGTCTGTCTGCTACTCTTTCACGCCAAAACTACTCAACGGATTTAAATGAAATTTGGTATACAGATAATCTAGACCCTGAGAAAGGACATAGGCTACTTTTTATTGCGAAAACGGGGTTGTAAGGGGTTGAAAGGGGGGTAAAAAGTTACTTTTCCACGCGGACGGAGTCGCGGGCGGCTGCTAGTATGTAATATATGTATAGATTATTCTTATAGATCGATACTATCGACACAAACACAATCGATAGTTTTGATACTTTCGATAGTATATGCGGAAAATTATTGATAGTTTCGATACTAACTCTAGTATAGTTTTGCTTTATCAATAGTCGAAAACTTTACGAAACTATTGCTTGCACTTAAAAGATGACTTAATAGCTGATCTACCTTTGTGGTTCAATTTGATTTCCAGTCGATAGTATCGAAAATATGTCGATTGTAACTAAAACAATACTATCGCTACGCGTCGATATGCATATCGTAGATAGTTTGATAGTATCCTTTTTTTTCATGATGCTTACTATCGAAACTGTCGATAGTATCGAAAAAAAAAAATAATATCGCTTAATTTTTAGTATCAATACTATCGATAGTATTGCAGCATGTCGATATTTTCGATAATAGTCGCGCTATCGACGTTTTTCAAGGTCAACTATCGATAGTCAAACTATCGCTATCGCAACAACACTAATTCTCATTCGTTACGGGACGTCTTTGTTATTATAAGCCACCAGTAGCGCTTCCATGAATTGATATTTAAAACTGAAATAACGTAAACTATTGCTCTGTCTCTTTCAAATGCATCACGATGAAAGAGACAAAGCGATAGTTTTCGATAGCGAGGATAGTATTTCAAACTCATGGTAAGGCTACTGTTTAATTTAAATCGTTGTAGACTCGATAGCGGACAGCATAGACTCGGTGGCGGAGGACGAGGAGCAGCTGGCAGACCAGCTGAAGGAGTACCTGTTCTACGCGGGCGCGCTGCAGCAGCTCTGCGCCAACCACGAGGCGCTGCAGCGCGCGCTCGAGCTGGCGCACGACGCGCTTAACAACAGGTCACTATCCTACTACTATTATAAAGGCGAAAGTTTGTAAGGATGTATGGATGTTTGTTACTCTTTCACGTAAAAACTACTGAATGGATTTGAATGAAACTTTACCACAATATAGCTTATACATCAGAATAACACATAGGCTACAATTTATACAAATATATTGTGTGGATTGTCCAAAATATGACGGTAAGTGTCAAAAATTAACTCCACGCGTACGAGGTCGCGGGCGGCCGCTAGTAATAAATAAATTGAGACAACATCGCATACATTGTCCTGGTCCCAAACTAAGGTTTTCAAATCCCTTGTGCTATGGAAAACAGAAACAACGAAGTAATTATCATCCTATACAGGATGAATCTTTTTTCTATACAGGGTGTAACAAAAAGGGGGTATCAACCATAAAGAGAAATAATGTGTACCTTGTGTAGATTATATATGCAAAGTTTCAAATTAAAAATAATATTAATTTGGCAGGTTGAAAACTTTAAATATGAGATTTGTAGTGTGTCAAAATCGGTTCACTTTGGGATGATACCCCCTTTTTGAAAAATCTTTGAGCAATTTTACTGTCTATGTGGTCACAGGCGGACTTCCGCTCCGTTTCGTTTACGCTTGCGGTCCGCTTGTGACCACGGATGTTGTAACGCAGTCGAAACGTCAAGCAGTAAGTGCAAGAATGTACTTATTAAATCTCCTCGCGTTTAGCCCCGTTTATATGAAGTACTCGTATAATGCAACGCGGAAGTTTAAAACAAATTTTATTGTTGTTTGAAATGGTTAGTAGAATAGACTGTTCATAGATTATTAAATTTCTTCCTATTATTTTTCAGAATAGCAGAGCGAACGCGAGCGGCCGCGGGCAAATCGGGTATAATGTCCAGAATATTCGGTACCACGGACCCCGACATCGTGCGCGACCAGACCACTCGCTTGTTGGACTCCAAGATCATCGACGACAAAGCTGCCATAGAGAAGGCCCGCCGGGACTTAGAGTGAGTCCTTTGAACTATCCATACTAATATTATAAATGGGAAAGTGTGTCTGTCTGACTGTATGTTTGTCTTTCTTTCGTGGCAATGCGGAAAGACCAATTGACGTTGAAGGGATGGAGAGTAACATAGGCTACTTTTTGCCCCTCCGTGCCCGAATTTAACGCGAGCGAAGCCGCGGGCAAAAGCTTATAATACATAAAATTATGTTGAGAATATCGACACCATGAGCCACGATATCATTCGCGACCACACTACTCGGCTACGAGACGCCAATATCATAGACAAAAAAAAAGCTGCCATAGAGAAGACCCGGTGGGACTTGGAGTAAGCTCTTTGAAATATAATTCCATAATATTATTTCGAGATTCTCCACGGACCTCATGCGTCAATATCATCGACGAGAAACGACGACTACGTTTGACATAGTATTAACAACGCATTTTTAAGTTACGTTTTACTGGTACCCGCGAATCTATCTCAAATAATTGACAGTTCTAGTGACACATGCCAGTAGGGATGTGTGTACCGCCTAGTGATGTTCTAGGGCTATCGATTTTGTTCGTCTGACAATAGGTATTACTTTTCAGAGAGTTCAATAAAAAGGCGACGGTAGAAATAGAACATTTCCAAAAGCAGAAAGACAAAGATATTCATGAGTCACTGGTGAGCTTCATTACACTGCAAGTGAAGGCTGCGAAAAAGGTAATTTTAACTATATTTTGTATTATACTCGTGCGTGTAGCTTTAGAATATAGCGGGTAAAATCGCAATATGGTATTTAAATGTTTAAAAATATTTGTAAAAGGCAATAACGGATCCTTTTGATGTAGCTGATGTTTATGGGCGGTATGATCTCTATCCATCGGATGACCGCTTGCTCGATTGCCTTTCTTTCACCAAAAAAATATTTTATATATTTTTTTTTATAATATTTCACTACATCACATACATTGGTCTGACTCTTGAGATAGGTAGCTCAAGCACCTGTGTACAGACATCAGAACCAGCAGTGGAATTACAAATATATACATATAATACTTTTCTTTTATAAATACATACTTTTAATACATAGAAAACACCCAGACCAATACAAACAAACATGTTCATGCACACAAATGTTTGTACTGTGCGGGGATTGAACCCGCAACCCTTGGCCCAGACGCAGCATTCACTACCACTGAACCAAACGGGTCGTCATATTTATTTGAATGTTTTCTTATTTCCAGAACTTGCAGGCGTGGACGCAGATACGAGAGTGCCTCCAAAACATGCCGTGAGCGACGCCCGCGCACTTGTAAGATTATATACCAAAACCAACAGTTAGCTAAGAAGTTAGATGATCTCATTGTTAAAACGGGCAAGACAGACCTTGCCAAGAGATGTGAGAGGGGGTTGTAGCATTTACATTGATCGATAAGACAGTCGCTAGCCCGAATCTTATTAACACTCTTTTGAAACAGCAGTCAGTGTAATTTATCATTGCATGGCGCCTCTTCCATATCTCAAGTATGGGGAAAATACCTCTGATGCAATGGTCAAGAAAGTCTTAAAAATATTTTTTTGTTCCAATGTTTTATAACCTACTAGTGGCCCGCGCTCACTTCGCTTCGGGACCGTAATTCAGAAATGAACCAATAGATGGCGCTTGTCCAATTACATCGCGCAAGCGTTTCGTGTTTTCGGTTTACCTATAAGCCTTGTCGTTGTCTATAGAAGTTATCTATATCTTATAGGCTATTTATAAGAGATAACTTCTATTAAGCGTCAGTGGCGTTATATTTTCATCAATAATTTCGTCTCTTTATAAACAACGACAAGAGATCAGCTAACTTTTTGTAATAACTGTTTTCTATCCACGTTTATTGTACAGCTGTACATGGAAAATCAGTACAACTGTACGCCTGTACTTTTATATCTCACTTTACTTGTAGTCTTCACCTTTTGTACGTTTGTTCAATGATATTAAAATAGCCTACAGAAGCATTTTAGGTAGTGTTTTATTAGTGTTTGTAATTTAAAATATCTTTTTATTTATTAATTAATAAATTATGTTCCCGTGTAAATATTCGGTGTGTGGCAATAATTATATTAATAGTTCTAAAAAGCTAAGCAAAAAACGTCACAGTCCGATGTTTCTAAGAATGGTGCAAAGTATATTAGCGATGGAAACGCGGATTATACTTATAGAAAATAAAGTTTCTGCATGACATTTCGTATTAGACTAACTAAAAGTACCATAGCAGAGACAACGCGGATCATACTTCATGGAAATCAAGTTTCAGTACAAAACTTTGTTTTGGAATATCTAACCTAATGTCGCCGTTACCAGTGAAATGAACACATAGTGCATAGCTACAATCAGTAATCAGCATAATGATCTTAGCTACCATACCTGCCAAAAATATCGGAGCATTTGACAAAAGTCAGCTGATAGCAATATACATCACGGTGTATTTACATTGTCGTTCCAGAAAAAAATACTAGAAAGGAAATGTACACATTATGGCATTGTGCTAAAAGTGATCAAATATTTTTGATAAGTTTGAACTCTAAGATAACTTTGATGCTGATTGTACAGATAGCTTCTCTGTTATAGATATTTTATTATTACCAAGTCTTATCTATCATCGAAAATGTTTTGACATTGCCCATTCAAATGAGCGTGCCTTACTGCCACTATTACATACAAAGACCTAATACTTGAAACATTTTAATACACGGCTGTGATACACAACCAGAAAATGTGAATAAGTAAGTACCTACATGAAATCAACTTCAACTATATACTTTCCTAATAAAAAATAAGGTTAAAATTAAATAACGAAACAGCACTAATGTTATAAAACATTTCAGTCGAACGGAACTCTACTGTTTTATTATAATTTATCCTGTATATGTAAAACTTTTGATGTAAGTATTTTATACGAGTCAGCACTATTAAAAAACTAGCGGATTAGTTCTAAATAAAATAAGAAACTGGAAAACTATCATAACGTTACAATTCCTATATAAATATTACTTTTATATTAAGTCCTTCACTCATTTATAATATTTTAATTAATCAAATAAAGACATATCGTCTTATATTATGTTCAATCGATTTATCTTTTAATCAACACTACAAGATTGAAAATACTACTAACTACTAAACATTTACCCGTCCGTCTATGTTTACCGTAACGGATTTTTTCATTCGAGAAAATTAATTTTGTTAAACGGCTTAATTAACTATGTCTGTCGCATGATTCTTTTGTGATAAAATCCCGTGTACATTCGATTATGTTCCCGTACATTGTATTACTGACATTCCCCACGATTCCCAAGAGTAGGGTTTATCTCGCGTGAACAAGACGCTAGATGGCGTGCATATCATTCTAGTTTCGTTCGTCATATTGTCATTTTGACATTTATCACGTTAAAAAAAACAATCGCCTTTTAGTCTGACCTCAGTACGCCGTTTAGCGATATTTTCACTCGCGTATGTCCCCATTCTGACCGCCCGCTATCTGAACGCGACCGACATTTTCAAATAATAATATATTAAAGTATGTACTAATATCATAACTAATATAATGTATTTGGTGAAGGTATTATTATATGAAATATTTATATTCATCATAACTTTATCAAATAAACTACATTGTAAAAGCAAACTCAATATTCCATTGTTTTCAAATTATGAAGTTGTCATTCAGTGGTATTGTTGAAATATATGTAGAAGAACATTTATATATTTTATCAAATTATGTTATCAAGAAATGTTCCATAATACTATTCACCTGACAGTAATGTTTCTGTCAATCCTTTCATAATGTAAGTAATTATAAAGTACCTAGGTATATCAATAATAAATTAACGTTTTGCTTGTATTGATTTGGTAGTAATGAATTTTAGCGCCCATATTTATTTTTAAGCTAAATAAATTAAACACGGAGATTAATCGGTTCAATGGAGGTTATCCCGTGTGGATAATTATCTAAATTGCGTACTAGACTAAAAAAATAATCCAAAAGTGCGCCATCAGATTTTTCACACGTCACTCCGTCATACTCTGTCACCCCTGGGGCAGATTATGGATACCTTTAATTTCAGATCGGCAAATAACTTACAAAGGTTATTTGTTTGTATTTTATCGGAACTGTAACTTGTTAAAAATATGTAGTAACAAAGTAAGTAGGCTACCTTAGCTGGTAGTATTCTACTAGGCACTAAGCCACTTTATTGGATATATATTAATCCGACATTTTGTGGCGGCGGCCATCTTGGATCGATTACATAAAAAAGAACACTTTAAATTAAAAAACAAACTAAATCGGTTCATCCGTTAAGGAGCTATGACTACGGACAAACCTCATAGTTTTTGCATTCAGGGGTTAAAGATCACCACACCTCACAGTGACCAAATAATCTCAAAATTCTAGTATCATAGATATTATTTATTAGGCTATAACGATTTCTGATATTATTTGTACGCATGTAAATAAACTAAGGCGGATTACAGAATTAGTAGAAAGGCGCTAGAATTCTCAAAAATGCTTCTAAATACTCAACTGTGATTTTTAAGACCAACTCAATACGTAGCTAGATTTTGTATTATATAATGTAGGTAGGTACAGTCAGCAACAGAAGGGAAATGTACACTTGACAGTTATTTAACTCTTTTACAACAGGGCTTTAAACTGTTGAATATGTGCGACCTCGTGTTGGCTGTAAAACCCGCGTAGTTATAAGTCCGCTAAAATGTTTATTTAGCTAGTTCACCCTTTGAAATATTTATTTTTGTTGATTTATTATTTAAACATTTATTGTGAATTGTAGAGAATTGTAGTTTTCAATAAAACATACATATTTTGTAATTCAATGGTTTTCTTTACCTATCTGACAGTCGAAGTAGCGAAAAAAAAAAGACGATTCATTTCATTCGAGGTCCGCGGTTAGGGCGGGCTGCATTTGGCCCGCGGTCCGCTATTTGGTGACCCCTGATCTAGCGGATTAGTTTGACAATTGGCTGATTGAAGAATTCGTAAGAACACGCTAGGCGTATCGGTGGCATTGAATGTGTTTGATGAACAAAGCATTTTACTTTGTTGTTATTGACACCTTGTGAGGCTGCGTCACACCCCCTGCAGGGTAATTAGGAAGACAATAAGCGGCTAAACGACGTGTCGTACGTGTAGGACAGATGACCCTGCCGGCCATTAGCGATCAGCTGCGTCGTACCGCCGGTGTCACACGGTCAGTCTAATTGCCGGCAAGTGAAGCTATCGATTTATCGATTCCATGTGTACGGAACATTCAGGTTGTTTGAAGTCCTATACGATCTGTAGGACTCCTCATCATGTCAATCAAATGCCTTCTACTTGGTTGGCTTAAGGTCTCTTCTCCTTAATAGGAGATAGGTAATTGGTTCTCATCTCTAGCATTGGTATAATATTCTAAGTGTGGTGTCCAATATTGCGTAATTCAGAGTTATGATGATTACATACTTAACGATAAAAATCTGGACAGTATCTAATTGAAAATAGATACTCTTTATTTCGCAACAAACAAAACTTGAAAGCTATAAGACGTTCAGTGTAAGCAATTTCGGCAGCCATATCGCTGGTAGCGATATGTACCAAACATAATTTAGGCACAGGTATCCTATAATTCAGATAAAGAACAGTAGATAGAGTATGAGAGGGAGAAAGTACCTAATTAAGATTTCCTCTCACACTACGGAAACTCACTGACACCCGACACACAAATACGTGTTATGTAAGTAGGTACCCGTTTTATTAAACAGTTTCGGTTGCTCTGAGAATCTTATTTACGGATTATTATAAGTTATTTTGCTCAAATGAAACTCTGTAACTTATTAATTTTTTAAAAGAGTAACTACTGAGTTTCTTGCTGGTGTCTTCTCAGTAGAAATCGACGTTCCGAACCAGTGGTAGATTATATTATGTTTTAACATTCATAAGTGTTCTGTATGGATCTAACTTGAATAAAGATTTTTTCTATTTCAAGAAAATGTAACTGATTAAGCTGTTGTCAACAAGCATTCTTGAATAATGTGCCTACTTATTATGTAACGTCCACGTATACAGTAACAACCGTTATGTTTTGGTCAATCAAAACAAAAACAACAAAATCTTTTACGAAATATTAGATAACAATAAAATTATAAACGACAGAAAACCACGGTTGGCCGCTCCTGTGCCATCAATAATTCGTAGGCTCGTCGACATTGAATCGATGGAAACTAGGTCATTCATATAAACACCATCGTTACTTACACACCTGTCATAGGATCCTCATCAATTCCCATCAAAATTGGAAAATCAATCTCTTGAGTGTCTTTACAAAAATCATTGCCCATTTTGGTAACAACAACGTCAAACGAAGCAATTTATTCCAATTACTAAAAACAAGTCATAGGAAATCTTGGAGAATTAAAAATAAATCCAGCAATCCAAAATAGTTGAAAATGAAGAATCAGCAAGTGAATGTGGATTATTGGGCAATGGCCAAAGCCATGTTTATGTACCTGACCTATCACTGGAATGTGCTGGCTAATGCTGAGGCTGTTCAACGCCGTGTTCATGCTGCCGAGGCGATTGAGGAACCAGCAAGAAAACATACAAAACACCCTGATGGAATTACAAGTGAGTATGACACTTATTGAGTAGTGGAAGGAGTAGTGATTTTTTGTTGAAGTTATGGGCAATGGGCAAAGTTAAATGCATGTTTACGGCCTTTATCTAAACTGACTAAACTAATGAAATGTACATAGATACGTGAATATTATTTAATCAGCCGCACAATTTTACATTACCTACACTGCCTCGAATGTAAAACGATTGGAGTCCTAGGTTCAACATCTGAATTGGGCAAAAATTTGTACCTGAGGTTTTCTGTTGAGAAATTCTCAGCGACCGCGTCAGTTCGAAATCTGGAAGTTATGCGATCTTGTATCTCCGCGCCTCGGAAAATGTGTCACACTGGAACTGGACTGGACTGTCCCATCGAAATATGGGGGTATAGGAATAAACAGTGCTTTGTATTTTCGATCACACTTGTGCACTTAATATGTGCTGCATCGATGTTGAGATTGGCTGCCATAACCGAAATATCGAACCGAAGTACATATTGTCCCTCTGTGGCTTAATATACACCTAAGAATATCAAACAAAAAGTATTTTGCTTACCACCATGGGTACGTTAAATTGCTATCAATGTCGACTTTAGATATTTACTTAGGTTTCCTTCATTGTTTTCCTTATCAAGTTCCGTCTTGTCCTTTTATTAAATCTACGCAGTATTAATTAATAAGGTATATAGTTACTTTAAATAATTATGTAGGTCGTGGTGATTAAAGCCTAATCCCTTCATAGTAGCGATGACTTTGCCCAGCAGTGGGATAGTATAGACCGATACTTTACTTTACTTTTCCGTTGTAGGTAATATTTGAACATAAACTCCATCTAAATCTCTAAAGAAGTAATCAAAGAAAAGTTGTTTATTGTATTAATTTATCCCAATTTCAGAAACGTTTCCCTGACCTAAATCTAACTGAAGAGGACCTTAAAAATGCCGAAAAGGAGCTTGAAGAGTTCACCTTAGAAGAAAACGAGAAGGCAGATAGGGAAAAGGAAGACAGAGAAAACGAAACAAAAGATGGGAAACGGGACATAACGCAGGAGGAGGTGTCACAGATAGAGGATAAGAAAACTATTTAGTTTTATTTAAAGAAGTAGGTAGGTATAGGTAAAGAACAAAATAAATGAACACATAAAGGCGGCTTTAGCTGTCATCGATATCGAAAAGTTCGTTGACCTTCGCGCTAGGCAGTATATCATATCGTGGGGCTATACGAATGAAACTAGCGCCGCCAACCTATTTACACTGATTGTGGCGAAATTATATTTTTGAAGAAATTTATACATTACAGACTTAGATCCAAGTAAGTTGGATTTTTCAACATGCAATACAATATACATGTCGCGTGTTTCTAACACAAAAACGGCCACTTTTAGCAATAATTGACATTATTGTTACTTGTCGCGTGTTTTATATATTGTATTGCATCTTGAAAAATTCAGTTCACTTTTATCTAAGTCTGTAATGTTATGTTTTCTTAAAAAATATCGTATTTTCGCTACAATCAGTGTAAATAAGTTGGCGGCGCTAGTTTCATTCGTGTAGCCCCTTAAGTAGTCTATCTGTCTCATGGCCAAACACAGTGAGATCTCTATACGCTCATGTATGTGTGAGTAGCTTTTTAGGACGCGATGTAAGCAGCCAGGATTTGTTTCTATTTATTTTGTGGTATAGAGGTTAATATACTTTGGTTCTTACTCCGCTGGTTCAGCGACTTATAAATTGTTGAGACAACATCACATACATTGTCCTGGCCCCAAACTAAGGTTTTCCCTTGTGCTATGGAAACCAGAAACAACGAAGGTACTACAAACACCCAGACCCAACACAAATATCTGTTTCATCAACAAACATTTGTGTCGGTGCGGGAATCGAACCCGCGACCCTTACGTCTCAACCGGCGCTCAAACCATTGCGCTAAACGGGTCGTCAAAACTTGAACAGAGTCTTGGCTTTCAAAACAAGAGATCTCCACTTCGGTCGGTCCTGCACTAGGTACTTCTTGCCAGTTACCTAGAAATCGCGCAGATCAGTCTCAACAACGTTAATTTATAAGACTTTAGCCGAACCTAAGAAGCACTTTGCACGGTTGTAATTTGTACCTTAATAATATTATAATAGGTTCACAGATACATAATTAGTTTTCTTTAATTTCTTATGTTAAAACCCAAATGAGTAATTTATGTTCTAGTTGATAAGACTAGCATTTTTTTTTCAGTGTTTTGTTCAGTTGCAGTTTGATTCCCGGATCAAGCAAAAGTACTTTTATATTTCTATTTTCTTCCAAAATATGTCGGGTTTGTGATCAACTGATCTCCAATCCACATTAGACATGCGTGGTGATTAATTCTATTCCCATCATAGTACTTACTTACGGATAACTTGATTTCTATGATGGAGGCCTTTGCCCTGCAGTGGGAGAGTAGGTATTATAGGCTGATACCTACTTACTATACTTTGCTTTTATAGGGAGACAAAAGACTCAAAACAAAATAACAGTCGTATCTTGTATGTAGGTCATGTTTATACGACATGTTTCGAATAAATCCGTAGTTCTGGCAACCTATAACAATAGAAAAACATATTTTATTCGTTCTTCATGTACCTACTCGTAAGTACTTACGAACAGCCATTCATCAAACTACACAAAACTGTAAAAATCTTCAATTGACTCTCATCTTACTGTCACACAAATTAGGTTGAATTTCATTTGAGGAAATTTGATTGTGGTAACCCGATGTGTGGCTGACTGTACATATTTGTTTAATTTTGGCGCTGCGTGTGGCATGTTCACAGCTGTTTAGACAGTAACTGTCAGTAGATATCTAATCATGCGTGTTACCTACTTGTTTTATAACGGCAAGTATAAAATTGTTATGCTATTATTTATACATGTGACGTCTGTTATAATCCAATATTAGGATATGTAAACAAACACTGCTGAACAAGTTTCCGAGAAACAGTAATATTTTTGACGGAACATCCTCATGTTTTTAATTGTCATGCCATTTTTTTGTGTCAAGACGAATACCTAAAATTATCAGCGGCTCTTATGATCTCGCAGATTTATTCATCGACAATAGTTCGAAAGAGAGTTTAAGTGCGGAAAATTGTCCACTTTACATTACATTTTAATGGCCGGTGGTGATTATTTACCAACATAAGTACAAAAATACTCACTGGTATTGCGAAATTAGTAAGTCCTAAACCAATTCCTTTATACTTTTAGCTAATTTTACTAGTCATCAAATCAAAACAAAATGTCAAATATTATGTTGAGCAGTGAAGATTATTATTTTTTAAATATCCCTATTGAATATTACATCGATAATAAATCGGAGGGTTGTTTAAATTCTTATCAACCCTCACTTGAACCCCGGCGAAATTGCAACCCACAGCAGGGGAAAGCTCAATACCGCCCCGCTCCGCCAGATGGCGGCACGAGCTTAAAGCTTAAAGCTCGGGACCGGCCGAGGCGTGGTAAGGTGAGCTTTCACCCCTCGCTATCGATCCATAGAATAAACACAGCTTTTCTCTGTTTTTGTTCTTGCAAATTAAACAGCGCAATACAATTTCGTCCTCATGTGTGATACGTTGATAAGTTATCGCTGGTAGTGTAATAATGTTGATTAGTTGATCGTCGGCTTCGTCTGGTGCCGCGCGCGTTCGCCTCCCGTGATACACAGTGTGATAGTGCTGGCTGACGACTGATGCTGATGTCAAGATGACCAGGTCCAGCTACAGGCCTCTCGTCCCTCGCTCCTCGAACAATTCCATTGACAACCGAGACATGAGGTAAGTCCTTAACACCTACCATATTCCTTCAATCCCTGTTATAGATATTTATATCATAAAAACAAATGTAATTATTGAAACAACAGCGGCATTATAACAATACGAAGGTGGTTTAAAGGTACTCAACTCTTTGGATCTGTCAGAAATAAGTTCATTCAGAATTTCACAAAGGCCGGTCAAATTAATTTCACGCAGCTTTTCATGTTATATATAAATACGAAAACTCTAGTGTATCAATACTCTCCTCTTATATTACGAGCAATCTGTAAATACTTGTACTTTTTAAAATCCTACAAGATTGATAGCTAAGAAAAATCTCTGCCCAATTCTCTAGGCTACCTTACCGATTTACACATTGTTGAGCTATGGCTGTACATAGTTTTACGATTTAACTGATTTTAAGTAGGCCTACCATCACTTAAATAGTTTTTCCTATAACATGTCGCAACATGATTAAAAATATTAAGTTATTTGTCATATTTAAATGAAAAGAACAGGTCTATATTTTCGCACCTCAGAAATGGCTTACTTTCAAAAATATTTATTAAATATTATTTTTAATTTTAAATCTAAATAAAGACCTATGATCTTTCTTAATGCTGTGTGTAGATTTCTAAAGCTTGAAAGAATAAAGTGTCAAACAGGTTTCTTCTTTCTGTAAATCTTGTTTGATGTTGGGTAGGATTGTCCAAATCAGCTGTTATCGTGAATCGTCCCAGGGGTTGACAATTCCATTTAATGTTTTAACTCTGTTTTTATTGCTGTGTCTTTAAATAGTTACTGCAGTGATAATCTGGGAAAGGATCACGATAATTGTCACGGAAAACATACTCGTATCGTGTTGATTTTGCTATCATAAACTAAGCCATAACAAACTGTGCCTTTATTTTGATTGAAATATACCTACTGCACTTTTGATTTTTTTGAAAGCTGATGCAACTTTGATTTATTGAAAAGAAAAGAATCGGCTGATTTCATTCCCTTCAAAATTAGTACTAGGTAGTATAATTGTAGTAATAGTGTGGGTCCAGTTACTGCCCGTCACATTTTACGATATCATCGTTATATCTTAAAGCTTAGACTTCAATTAAGGACATGGAAATAACTTCGGTTAATTATAAAAAAAAGTGTGCATAACCGACTTACACGAGAAAATAATTGTCTTCCGGAACAGCTGATCGATTTTCAAATGATACAGATAAATACATCATCATAACCTTTACAGAATCATAGCTATCAAAAGCATAACAAGTCTGCATTGCTATCTCATAATTCATTACCATTAACCACTATCCAGGTGTTGGTGGCCCGGAGGATGTAAGGCTATCGCTCCCAAGGCTATCACACGGTCATGATGACCGTGGGCCTAGGAGACGATCTCTAAAAGGGAGCGGAGGACACAATAGATCTTATTGGTCGCAGTGTCCACTTGGTAAGAACGCTTCCGGACTTACAAATAATAACAATAAATCCAGGTGTTATACTATAACAACCCAGTCTATTGTCATCTTCTATGTTATCAAACAACTGACGATAAGAACAATGATGACGGGACTTCGGACAAGGTGCAAGGCGATATGTCAGTATACAGGTATAAATAAACAGTAACGATAGATGTGTCACACTCGTGTATTGTGAGATAAACACGTTTACGATCGTGAATCACGTGCATAACTATTGAGCGTAGGTATCTGACGTAGAACAGGTATCTAGTTATGCCGACTGCGTAATTGTAATACGACTTTGTCCCTTTGTGATCGGCATAATCCACGGAAATGTCTAGGCGGTAATTACATCTAAATATTGTTTGATATTTACCTGACTTTTGAAAAAAAAATGTTTTTTAGGACTCGACGTACAATCAAGAGCCTTACTTGATGGTAAGCGTCCTATGAACACCTGCAAGATCAGAGAGGTCGCTGATGCGTTGGCGACTTTTATTTGTTAAAAGACGATCTTGTTTGTGAAACATGGGCGCCATGGACCCAAGGGGACTAGGGAAGGTACCTAGTTTTGATAATTTATCTCCAACTCGATCAGGTAGGTATGTGCAGTCGACTGCAAGAAGATGTAAAGTCTTTAGTAGGTAGCCATCATATGAGAGAGATCAAACTGAACCATGCCGAAGCATGAATGGGAGTGATACCAGCTGATAACTGGCGTAATTGAGTGAGGAATCCAATACAGCGGGAATGGGGAAAAGTAGACAGCGCTCATGTCAATCCTCTCAAAGATTTATCTTTGACTGCACAGCTGCAGACGAGCAGATAGCTCACTTGTGATACGTGGTATAAGGGTAGGGTAGGGTTTATAGACCTAATACGCACGCAGGCCAAAACAGAAGAATGAATGTCGCCTAACGCCTGAATGAAGCCTAACAGAACTATAGTTCCTGCACTATAGTGCGGGTATGTTATGAAAACGTGACATCAACGTCACTATCACTCTTCTTGCGAATGCTCATACGTTCCGGTTATTCTACGCTGATTTGCAACGGATGCTTTATACCTAATGCGACAAGAAAGTCGTGACCGGCGGATGTTTGAGGAACTAACGAGTTTACATGTTTTATAACCAATGAGGCTACCATACTCTGGATGGAAAGGGCAGTAGGGCCATCAAATTATTTTCACAGCTTTATTCACGCACTAGTGGCCCACTCTCACTTCGCTTCGGGACCGGAATTCCGAAATGAACCAATAGATGGCGCTGTATATAATTACATCGCGCAAGCGTTTCGTGTTTTCGGTTTACCTATAAGCCTTGTCGTTGTCTATTGAAGTTATCTCTTTATAAATAGTAAAGATAGAAGATATACTCGAAGGAAGATGGTACGGCCACGTAATGAGAAGAGAGGAGGAACATGTTACCAAAAAAGTGATGGGTATGAATGTAAATGGGTGGAGAACAGAGGACGGCCGAAAAAGAGATGGATGGATTGTGAAGAATGACATGACTGAAAAGGGGGCGGATGATACGATGACGAATGACAAGGATGAATGAAAAAAGAAAACATACTGCGCCGACCCCAGATAACCTGGGAACAGGGCAGGGAAATTATGATGATACTCGAAGGAAGATAAGTAGTTCAATCTAGAATCTATAAACGGTTACAACACTGAAGTACAAGCTGCTACCTCTGATGGATCATGTGGACGTCCCTCTTATTTAACTTATCTAGTGCTTTTATAGATAGAAATGAAAGAAAACCATTTGAGGGAAAAGGGGTCCGAGGTCGGCAGCGCACTTGTTCTCCTGGTGTTGCAAGTGTCTATCGCTTACCATCAGGTATTCCGTCTGCTCATCTGCAACCTATCACAAAATTACCTAGGTAGTTAAAGAATATACTTAAATAAAACTACGATTTTTAATTTAAGTTTTTTTATTCTTTAGAAGACCTAGCTTGTAAAAACTCTGATTTGCCCCCCTCTGCCCCAGAACCTGGTTACGCCATATTTTTTTTTATGTGATAGGTAGCAGACGAGCAGGTGGATCATCTGATGGTAAGCAATTGCCGCCGCCTATGGACACATGCAACACCAGTGGAGTCACAAGTGCGCTGCTAACCTTTTATCCCCTTCCCCCCCGATGGGCCTCCGGTACCCTCACTCACTCGGCGAAACACAGCATAGGAGCTGCTTCACGCCGGTTTTCTGTGAGGCAGTGGTATCACTCCGGTCGAGCCGGCCCATTCATGCCGAAGCATGGCTCTCCCACAATTATTGCTTAAGTCAATGACCGTAGACACTTATCTAAACGCCTTCAACATTGTAAACAAGTTAAGAGCGCATATTAAATAATGCATAAGAGTAATGCAGTACGAAACCTTGATCTACCCTTAACAGGTAGGTAGGTATGCTTGTTTTCCGCTTCTAAACCACCTTTGTCTCTAGAATATACTTTGTTTACTTTGTCTAATAATATATTAAGTAGTGCTATAAATGTGATTTATGACGACTTGACATGTAAGTGTAAGTAAGTAAGTAAGTAGGTATATTGTGACGCTAATTCGTTCTAGAAAATCTAAATCTATAATTTTATTTTTGTTTTTATAGAATGATGCAGGGAAGTGTTAAAGTACGTACAGCCACACATCAAAGTAAACAAAACTGTCAAATTTATTCGATCGACTCTCATCTCACTGTCATACTCATTAGGCTGAATATCAATTGAGGAAATTTGACAGGTTGTGGTAACCTGATGTGTGGTTGACTGTACAAAGTAAGCAAAACAATTTGGTTAGGAACCAACCGCAGTCGTTTGGGAGAGATGTCTCCTGATATCGCGTTCTGTTTTGGCTGGAGGAGTCATCCCTAATGTACGGTGGCCTGCACATCAAGTTACTACAATCTGTCAAATTTCTTCAATCGAACCTCACTTTTATGTCAAACGTGTTTGGTTCAATATCAACTGAGGAAATTTGACAGATTGTAGTAACTTGATGTGCTGGCCACTGTACATACCGGCAAATGGAAAGCTCACTGAAGACATTGCATAGGCCTAGCCAGGTTTTAGTTTCGGAAGGAGTTCAAGAAAATAACGGACAAACCTACATAACTCCTTTATTTATGAGAAAAGAACATGTAATAAACAATTTTCTTTAATGTGATAGATAGATAGATATTCTTTATTGCACAGAAATAAACACAGAAGTGAAACAACAGCGAGTAACAGTAAAATAAGGCGGTCTTAGCCCTTGTAGCGATTCCTTCCACACAACCTTTAGGTAGATGAAAGAAAACGGCGTGTTGGACGTACAGTCAATAGCAAAAGTAGATGATCAAAATCAAAAACTCGATTACACATTGAGTGAAGTTCGCGTCAGAACTGTACGGTGTCAAATTCATACAGTTCTGACGCAAACTCCGTATAGCCTCAAAATTATTGATACAGTTCTGACGCGAAATCCGCTTAATAGTAATTATAGAGTTTTTGATTCTGATCATCTACTTTTGCTGTTGACTCTACCTAAGTATTGCAATTAACCGCTTTCCTAACATTCACAATCTCGAACAATAAACAAACAATTGTTTGCGAAGCCAACAATTTAAATAAGTATTTGCATAAATACATTTTGATTTATATGATGGAGGCCTTTGCCCTGCAGTGGACATATATAGGCTAATACTATACTATAAATATACCTACTAAATACATTTTGGTACTTATTTACTTCATAAAAAACATTCTCATAAACACATAAATTGCTAGAGTTATCGACCAAACTATAACCACCAAAAGTACGATAATAAATAATAATATTGCACTCACATTAGTTTATCTTTATCTGATAATAATATTGACCTAAATGACTTCCAGTTGACCTGAATGACTTAAATGCTATAGGATATTTCGGGACTCGAACTTTTGGGGGTCAACTTTACGATTGATGAAATAGGGACACGGAAGCCGACATTCCCATGAATGAATACAGAGGAGCTAGCACGAACATTTAAAAACTGCCATTTTAACCGTGGGAAAGCAACGCTTCGGCATGAATGAGCCGGCTCGACCGGAGTGATACAACGGCCTCACAGAAGACCGCAGCGGGAAGCAGCGCCTGAGCTGTGTTTCGTCGAGTGAGTGAGGGTACTCTCTAGTACATCTACCTCTGTAAGGCCTCGAGGGTACTCTAGTCTCGTGGTCGTCAAACTGCGGCCCGCGGACATTTGTCGTGCGGCCCGCGGTAAAGTAGATTCCTATAATTAATAGTAACTACACATCCGTACTTCACATATAATGCGGCCCGGAACTTAGTGCTCACATTGTTATGTGTGGCTCTTGAGCAGTAGGTAAAGTGTGACGACCGCTGCTCTAGTAGTACCCTGGGCCTCTGCTCAATTGGTAGGAGAGGGGGTTAAAGGTTGGCAGCGCGCTTTTGACTCTTCTGGTGTTAATGGGTAGTAGCAATTGCTGCTTTCCATCAGGCGATCTATGCGCTCGTGTGCCGCCTATGACATAATAATAATAATAATAATAACCCCCCCAAAGTCCATCCTTACGTCCGTGCTTGACCATCTGAGCCACGTGGGGGGCGGACGTTCGCAAATGTAATTACTGAGCGAGTGACCAACAGGGCCATGGCATACCCATGATGATGGAGTTGAGAAATAGAAAGTTACGTATATTGCCGCTTCCCGGGGGCGATCGCCGGGGCGCGCCTGGAGCCGATGCTGGGCGCCACAGCATACGAGCCATCGGTGGCGAGGGTTTAGGTGGGCGGCCCTCTGCCGGGGGACCCGCGCTTAGCGGGAATCCCGAACAAAGTGAGCTCACCCTCACAAATAGCCCGGATAGTTCTACAGCTACGCCAACCTTGGCTGTTTCCCAGGAGGCACGAGCCGCTAATCCTGCGACCACCAAGGCTGGTAAACCCAGAGTGCGCATGAGGTGGGGACACGATATAAACACATTTATCATGCGTACATACTATTATATCACCAAACTAGAAACAGACCGCACTATGTACTGTAGGAATCTCTATGACCAATTTAAACAAAACATGCCGGATTGTCAGGAAATTCCTACAGGACGATGCGCATCTAACAAGCCCGTTACCACAGCCAACTGCGACTCACTTGGCTTAGGCCCGTGAGTCCAGTTTAAATACCGCAGTACTGCGAGAGAAATATATTTCACCTTAAAAATAATAATAATGGCTGATTTGGGGGGCCCATCTAGTGGGAGGCGAGTCACCGTCTGCCATGATTATTGAAACAACAGCGGCATTATAAAAATATAAAGGTGGTTTAAAGGTACTCAACTCTTTTGATTCGTCAGAAATAAGTTCATTCAGAATTTCACAAAGGCCGGTCAAATTAATTTCACGCAGCTTTTCATGATAGTTATACGAAAACTCTTATCAATACTCTCCTCTCATAGGTATTCGTGCAATCTTTAAATACTCGTACTTTTTAAAATCCTACAAGATTGATAGCTAAGAAAAATCTCTGCCTAATTCTCTAGGCTGCCTTACTGATTTTCCCATTGTTGAACTATAGCTGTATAGTTTTACGATTTAACTGATTTTAAGTAGGCCTACCATTTAAATAGTTTTTCCTATAACATTTAGCAACATTATTAAAAATATTAAGTTATTTGTCATATTGAAATGAAAAGAGCAGGTGTTTATTTTCGCACCTCAGAAATGGCCTACTTTCAAAAACATTTATAAATATTATTTTTAATTTTAGATAACCTAAATAAAGACTTATATCTTTCTTATGCTGTGTGTAGATTTCTAAAGCTTCAAAGAATAAAGTTTCAATAACAGGTTTCTTCTTTCTCTAAATCTTGTTTGGTGTAGGGTAGGATTGTCCAAATCAGCTGTTATCGTCCCAGGGGTTGGCAATTCCATTTAATGTTTTAACTCTGTTTTTATTGCTGTGCCTTTAAATAGTTACTGCAGTGATAATCTGGGAAAGGATCATGATAATTGTCACGGAAAACATACTCGTATCGTGTTGATTTTGCTATCATAAACTAAGCCATAAACAAACTGTGCCTTTATTTTGATTGAAATATACTGCACTTTTGATTTTTTTGAAAGCTGATGCAACTTTGATTTATTGAAAAGAAAAGAATCGGCTGATTTCATTCCCTTCAAATTAGTACTATGTAGTATAATTGTAGTAATAGTGTGGGTCCAGTTACTGCCCGTCACATTTTACGATATCATCGTTATATCTTAAAGCTTAAGGACGTGGAAATAACTTCTTAATTATAAAAAAAGTGTGCATAACCTACTTACACGAGAAAATAATTGTCTTACTGAACAGCTGATCGTTTTTTAAATGATACAGATAAATACATCATCATAACCTTTACAGAATCATAGCTATCAAAAGCATAACAACTCGACTTAGTCTGCATTGCTATCTCATAATTCATTACCATTAACCACTATCCAGGTGTTGGTGGCCCGGAGGATGTTAAGGCTATCGCTCCCAAGGCTATCACACGGTTCATGATGACCGTGGGCCTAGGAGACGATCTCTAAAAGGGAGCGGAGGACACAATAGATCTTATTGGTCGCAGTGTCCACTTGGTAAGAACGCTTCCGGACTTACAAATAATAATAATAAATCCAGGTGTTATACTATAACATAACCCAGTCTATTGTCATCTTCTATGTTATCAAACAACTGACGATAAGAACAATGATGACGGGACTTCGGACAAGGTGCAAGGCGATATGTCAGTATACAGGTATAAATAAACAGTAACGATAGATGTGTCACACTCGTGTATTGTGAGATAAACACGTTTACGATCGTGAATCAACGTGCATAACTATTGAGCGTAGTATCTGACGTAGAACAGGTATCTAGTTATGCCGACTGCGTAATTGTAATACGACTTTGTCCCTTTGGATCGGCATAATCCACGGAAATGTCTAGGCGGTAATTACATTTAAATATTGTTTGATATTTACCTGACTTTTGAAAAATTTTTTAGGACTCTACATACAATCAAGAGCTTTACTTGATGGTAAGCATCCTATGAACACCTGCAAGATCAGAGAGGTCGCTGATGCGTTGGCGACTTTTATTGGTTTAAAGACGATCTTGTTTGTGAAAACATGGGCGCCATGGACCCAAGGGGACTAGGGAAGGTACCTAGTTTTGATAATTTATTCTCGAACTCGATCAGGTATGTATGTGCAGTCGACTGCAAGAAGATGTAAAGTCTTTAGTAGGTAGCCATCATTATGAGCGAGATCAAACTGAACTATGCCGAAGCATGAATGGGCCTGCTCTGCCGGAGTTATACCAGCTGATACTGGCGTAATTGAGTGAGGAATCCAATACAGCGGGAATGGGGAAAAGTAGACAGCGCTCATGTCAATCCTCTCAAAGATTTATCTTTGACTGCACAGCTGCAGACGAGCAGATAGCTCACTTGTGATACGTGGTATAAGGGTAGGGTAGGGTTTATAGACCTAATACGCACGCAGGCCAAAACAGAAGAATGAATGTCGCCTAACGCCTGAATGAAGCCTAACAGAACTATAGTTCCTGCACTATACTGCGGGTATGTTATGAAAACGTGACATCAACGTCACTATCACTCTTCTTGCGAATGCTCATACGTTCCGGTTATTCTACGATGATTTGCAACGGATGCTTTATACCTAATGCGACAAGAAAGTCGTGACCGGCGGATGTTTGAGGAACTAACGAGTTTACATGTTTTATAACCAATGGGCTACCATACTCCGGATGGAAAGGGCAGTAGGGCCATCAAATTATTTTCACAGCTTTATTCACGCACTAGTGGCCCGCCCTCACTTCGCTTCGGGACCGGAATTCCGAAATGAACCAATAGATGGCGCTGTATATAATTACATCGCGCAAGCGTTTCGTGTTTTCGGTTTACCTATAAGCCTTGTCGTTGTCTATTGAAGTTATCTCTTTATAAATAGTATAGAAGATATACTCGAAGGAAGATAAGTAGTTCAATCTAGTATAAACGGTTACAACACTGAGGTACGAGCTTCTACCCCTTAAGGATCATGTGGACGTTCCTCTTATTTAACTTATCTAGCTTTAATAGATAGAAATGGAAGTAAAACCATTTAAGGGAAAAGGGGTCCGAGGTTGGCAGCGCACTGGTACTCTAATGGTGTTGCAGGTGTCTATAGCTTACCATCAGGTATTCCGTCTGCTCGTCTGCAACCTATCACAAAAATTACTTAGGTAGTTAAAGAATTTACTTATATAAAACATACCTATTATATTATATTTTAACTTATGTTTTTTTTTCTTTATAAGCACCTAGCTTGTAAAAACTCTGATTTGCCCCCCTCTGCCCCAGAACCTGGGTACGCCATTATTTTTTTTATGTGATAGTAGCAGACGAGCAGGCGGATCACCAGATGGTAAGCAATTGCCGCCGCCCATGGACTCATGCAACACCAGTGCAGTCACAAGTGCGCTGCTAACCTTTTATCCCCTTCCCCCCCCCGATGGGCCTCCGGTACCCTCACTCACTCGGCGAAACACAGCACAGGAGCTGCTTTACGCCGGTTTTCTGTGAGGCAGTGGTATCACTCCGGTCTAGCCGGCCCATTCATGCCGAAGCATGGCTCTCCCACAATTATTGCTTAAGTCAATGACCGTAGACACTTATCTAATCGCCTTTAACATTGTAAACAAGTTAAGAGCGCATAGTAAATAATGCATAAGAGTAATGCAGTACGAAACCTTGATCTACCCTTAACAGGTAGGTAGGTATGCTTGTTTTCCGCTTCTAAGCCACCTTTGTCTCCAGAATACGTTACTTTGTTTACTTTGTCTAATGATATATTAAGTAGTGTTAGAAATGTGATTTATGACGACTTGACTGTAAGTGTAAGTAAGTATATTGTGACGCTAATTCGTTCTAGAAAATCTGAATCTATATCTTTTTCTTATTATAGCAATTCTTTGCAATTTATTCTTATGTAAATAATGCACTTAAAACCTTTTTTTGGTGCAGGGAAGTGTTTGGTTAGAAACCAACCGCAGTCGTTCGGGAGAGATGTCTCCTGATATAGAGTTATGTTAGCTAGAGGAGTAATCCCTAATGTACCGGCAAATGGAAAGCTCACTGAACTCCTTTGACAGGGAGTATTTCATAGACGAAGCCAGGTTTCGAAAAAAGTTCAAAGAAATAAAACGTAGCCCCTTATTCATGAGAAAATAACAATATGTAATAAACAGTTTTTTTGTATGTGATACGTGGCAAATAAGCAGAAGGATCGCCTGGTTATTTGCCACGTATCACATACAAAACAACTATGGACGTAAAGTCAACAACTAAAGTACTTAGATGATCAAAATCAAAAACTCGATTACTCACTATTGGGAGGAGTTCGCATCAGTAGCCTTACCATGAGTTTGAAATACTATCCTTGCTATCGAAAACTATCGCTTTGTGTCTTTCTTTGTGATGCATTTGAAAGAGGCAGAGCAATAGTTTATGTTATGTCAGTTTTAGATGTCAACTCATGGTAGCGCTACAGAACTGTATGGTATCAAATTCATACAATTCTGGCATTTAAGCTCCGTATAGCCTCAAAATCATTGATATAGTTCTGGCGCAAACTCCGCTCCGCTCATTAGTGATTATAGAGTTTTTGATTTTGATCATCTAATTTTGCTGTAGACAGTACCTAAGTACTGCAAAACCGCTTTCCTAATATTTATTTATTTAAAAACTTTATTGCACAAAACTTCGTACAATAGGCGAACTTAATGCCAAGAGGCATTCTCTGCCAGTCAACCTTTGGGTCAAGCAGAAAGGGCAAAGGTGCGGCGAAAGGAGGACTTTAAGCTTTAATGCAATCCACAGATACATATTCACAGTCACAAGTACTAAACAAACCATACTAAATACATTTTGGTACTTATTTACTTCATAAAACATTCTCATAAACACATTAAATTGCTAGAGTTATCGACCAAACTGTAACCACCAAAAGTACGATAATAAATAATAATATTGCACTCACATTAGTTTATCTTTATCTGATAAATAATATTGACCTAAATGACTTCCACTTGACCTGAATGACTTAAATGCTATAGGATATTTCGGGACTCGAACTTTTGGGGGTCAACTCTACGATTGAATGAAATAGGGACACGGAAGCCGACAATGTTCTATGAATGAATACAGAGGAGCTAGCACGTACATTTAAAAAAAACTGCCATTTTAACCGTGGGAGAGCAACGCTTCGGCATGAATGAGCCGTCTCGACCAGAGTGATGCAACGGCCTCACAGAAGACTGTAGCAGGAAACAGCGCCTGAGCTGTGTTTCGTCGAGTGAGTGAGGGTACTCTCTAGTACATCTACCTCTGTAGGGCCTCTGCCCAATTGGTAGGAGAGGGGGTTAAAGGTTGGCAGCGCGCTTTTGACTCTTCTGGTGTTAATGCGCAGTAGCAATTGCTGCTTTCCATCAGGCGATCTATCTGCTCGTCTGCCGCCTATGACATGAAAAAAAATTCGTAACATTGACATGTATGTAACATATACATTAGAGGGAGCTATAAATTTTTTTATACAATTTTTTACGATACATATTTTACGATTCTTTAAAAATTACGATTCCTTTAAAAAAATCGTGCTAGGCCCTCTGTAATCAGTGTTGACCTGAAGCTTTCAGGATGTGACCGCTACGTTCTAAATTACCACCGCATAATGGCCCTTCAGTCGAAGCGTGAAAAAGGTGACTGATTTTTATCTCGTGTTGTGCTTGCTTAAATTGTTAAGTAATTATGTTTAAAGTAAAAAAATAATCAGCCTATATTCGTGCACCCCATTCGATTTTCCGCTTTCCTTTTTAAAAAAACCGAGATTAATGTACTTATGTTTCGATTTTTTTTAACATAGCTCGGTTGTGTGGTCGTCGATTCGTATTAGGCAAGAGTGAATGACTTGATTTCTGTTAAGGACTATGCCAATCTATAGTGGGACTATAAATAGGCAACAAAAATATCCATATTGTTTACGAACTACAATAAATTTAGCCTCAAAAATCCTTTCTAATGTTTTATTATATTTTCTATACTGTATTTTACAGTCCACAATGTATTACATTCTCCCTATCCCGCTTACAAGTAGATTACAGGAATGGGATAAGCCAAAACAGTTGTAAATCAAGTTAAAACCTATTTTCAAAGTTTGACAATAGAACTTGCTGACACATCATATTTTTTCCAAGGATTTGGATGAAGATAGAAGAGTATGTACAGTGTATCAAAAATATATCAGCCATGCCTAAGTGCCTAAACAGTCAACATTTCTTAGCAACAAATTCGAAGGGCACTGGCAAGAAGTTTATCCTAAGAATCTAATTTGGAGGATCTAAAATTTTAAATTAGGTGCTTAAAAGGACGAAATGTCCTAAGCTGGTATTAAACACCCTTTCCCCCTAAACAGGTCACGTAGAACGGGCCGTAACATAAATATGTTATGTGAGCGCATGTTTGCAAAGTTTATTATGTTTATGAAGATAACAATAGACATATCTGGGCACTCCACGTTCCCAGGGAGTGAACGACTGGGTTACGAGCCTCTGCGTGGCTTATCAGTCCAATACGTGTGTTTATTCTGCTTAGTGAGGCGCTCCGACTCCAATATAACTCATTCTTTAGTCACTCTTTTGATACAGATAGGTACTAATAAATAAATCATTTATTTCTCTTTACAAAAATGTCTTATGAGCTAGGACTTAGTGTCAAATTTTAGATGCAACCCGTATTTGTGAGACTGGTGGCAGACGATACTCTTTGAGTACTAAGGGTTGCGAAGGTCAGATGGCAGTCACTTTATGGTTATTACCAGATTTACCACGTGTTGGTGACAACTGTACCATGAGGTACACTTGCCCGAAATCCATCGGATTTGGAAGAGGATATTATGTTCCACTGCAGATTTCGATTTTAAGATACGAAATCTACTAGGGTCGTGTGTCTTTAGATTAAAGAGTCCAATGATTCAATCAGCAAATGTTATAAAGTGGTTTTGTAAAGTAACGTTGAGGTCGTTTGATGAACTTTTGTGAAATATCTGGGTGTAATAAGTATAGTAATTTTGTAATACCTGTGTTGCTCTTTGCCAGTGAGACAAATGCTAAAGCTAGGTACGGGGTCTGGTCAATGTAAGTAAGCCATGTTGTATGAAATCTTTAAAAGATTCGGCTAGTCCCTTCACTACTGTTTAATTTAATTGAGACGCTTAGCAAATATTGTAGCTACTTTGTTTACTCGTAACAAACACGTTATTATTTTCTGCTTTGGAACGATATCTCTTGTTGAAGAATTTTTCTTTGTGTACTTTGTAAGAAAATGAATTCATTGAGAAATGATAACGTAGTGATGAGGTAGGTATAGCTTCAGACCCGCGGCGTTGCTCGCATGGACTAATGTGAGAATTCTAATGGTATAAAGTCTGTTGTAGAGTAAAATAAATAACTATAATTATGTTCAATATTAATAAAATAAGAACGCGGCAGTAATAGAATACTTGGTACGTTATAATATCGTGGACAGGTTAGGTAGAGGATTTTGGAAATACTACCGCATTTGGGAATAACGCCACACTCAGCGACGTCAATTAACTTTAAATTGTTACATAGGAAAAAAAAACGCAAGAACTACCTAACCATAAATTAAGATAATGAACAATAAGGTTAAATGACCTCTCTGAGTACGGCAGTTACCAAATTAATTAGTTATCATGGCACCAACCAAAATGCACTCTGGTGAGACGAAAGAACTTATCTTTGCCTATTACAAGTATAAAATAATCACATAATCATTATTATATGATTACTACATATCATTCCATCCGTTACAATATTTATAAACACGATAGATACGACATACGAGTTTACACGTGTAAAATATACACGGTACCTAAATGCGGCAGTAAGCAAATCGAAAAACCGTCACAACTGGCAAGCCGTCAAGTTCCCGTAAGAACTTATCAAGTGCTCTGAACTAGGTTGTGTCAACAGAACCAGCTGAAAGGAAATGGGTCGGCTTGTACTTGCTAATGAGAGCTGGTAGCACAGGAAGTTGTGACCTGTGAGAACACGATATATGTTACTTACTTAGGTTTCCATGCGATTCGGATAGCGCTCATAGTTTCCGACAGAAGTTTAAGATATTGAAACATAGAAAATAAAGGTACAATGATATCATTAAAGAGTAGATATTTTTTAATTACCATAGTAATAATATCCCAATTTCTTTTTAAATATAGGTTAGTAATAAATACTTACGTACCTAATTACACGAAATAAAAAAGTACATAAGTACAACTAGGGACCTAATGCCTTAGATTATTCTACTATTTATTATCCTTTATTCTATCATTGGGCGTTAGTCTAGTGGTTTAAGTACCGGGCCGTGATCTCGGGGTCCCGGGTTCGATTCCCGGGTCGAGCAAAAGTATGTTACGAATTTTTCGAACATAGCTCGAGTTTTTGATCACCAATCCGCATTAGGCAAGCTTGGTGATTAAGCCTAATCCCATCATGGCAATGATAACATGATTTCTATGATGGAGGCCTTTGCCCTGCAGTGGGACAGTATATAGGCTGATACTTTACTTTTTATCATTGGGCGTATTACAATATTTTATTTTATTATCGTTTTCTAGGTAATTTACTGTTTTCTGATGTTAAGGTACAGTTTCTAACTTTCCAAAACTTAAGTAGGTACCTAAGTAGGGTAACAAAACAAAGCGGAAATCAGACTGACCCAAAATGTAAACAAAATAAAACTAGAGCCAGCTCAATTTCCTATGCATTGCCCTAGAAATAGTTCGGAAACTTCAAAAACTTCGTAAATTATTTCCGCTTTTTCATGTGGGCTTGCCATGGATATTTAATGAGATGTGTCGTGATAAATTTTGACACAAATATCTTCAACGAATTTTATTATCAATGTTATCTTTTCAGTGCATCGTTTTACCTTGTACCTTTATATAGTATCTACTTAGGTATTTGACCCAGTAATAGTATCTTCTACTTCTATCTTCTAGACAATTTATAAAGAGATAACTTCTATAGACAACGACAAGGCTTTGAGGTAAACCGAAAACACGAAACGCTTGCGCGATGTAATTGAACACAGCGCCATCTATTGGTTCATTTCTGAATTACGGTCCCGAAGCAAAGTGAAGGCGGGCCACTAGTGATTTGATAAAATACGAGTACTTTTCACTTCAATAGCAATGTGTAGTGGGTAATGTCATCGAATGTTACCGTTCAGTATTGTGTAGGTTTATATCTCCGTAAAATACTTAGTCCAAATCGCAAATTTATCAATACCCCAGGAAGTTGATCTACGATAAAGGATAAATTGTTCAATCTACTCTACATTTTAATACTCAATGCTAATATCCTTCTACTATTATAAAGGCGAAAGTTTGTAAGGATGTATGGATGTTTGTTACTCTTTCACGTAAAAACTACTGAATGGATTTGAATGAAATTTTACCACAATATAGCTTATACATCAGAATAACACATAGGCTACAATTTATAAAAATATATTGTGTGGATTGTCCAAGCACCTAAGTAAATATATCCGGCAAAATGCTGTCGAGTACCCTTCCGGTGCCAGCCTTCTATACGCATCCTTAATAGTCCCTTTTCCTTACCCTTGTGAAGGGCGGCATCTGCCCAAGGTTACACTCGTGTTTTTGCGCATTGAAGCGGCTTCCGTAGGGCTCAGTATAAGTGCTTAGGGCTTTTCCTTGCTTCTACTGTCACATTTTTATATTCATTTCAGAAATGGGTCTAAAACATATTAAGAGCGGTGAGGGGTTCTTTTGCTTGCTCGTGCTAGTTACATCCTTCTGACTTAACAGTTCTTTATATTTTCACGTTACATCATAGTAAATTAGAAAGTACTTACTTAAAATGTAACATCAAGTTAATTCCTGTTTTTATCATCTAGCGGCCCGCCTTCTTCATTTCGTAAATTAGTTCCAAACAATACCTACTAATAGACGGCGCGCTGAATATGTCGGTTGCATCACGCAAGCATTTTGTGTGTTATCGATTTACCTATAACCCTTCTGTAAAATTTACCTGTTTATAAATGAAATAGAAATAGGAATATTTGTTATAATGGTATAGAAGATATCTTTAAGTAAGTAAGTAAGCATTTATTGACCACAAACAAACAAAATATAAGTAGGTACCTAAATGTGTGGCCCATAAACATTATCTATCTGTCTATCTACCTACACAAATTACTAGAACAGTAAGTAAGTATAACATACTAACTTAATGCTAGCTACTTAAATAAAATACTGTAAGTCTTTCTTAATCTTATTCAACATACCTACCTAAGTAGGTATTGTCGTCCAAGTGGACAACAAAGAAAATGTAAGAAAATAAAGGTGTCGGTCTCGAAAATTTCTCAGACTGAATATTTAGTACTAAAATAAATAGTTTTCAAGACGTCGGTAGGTAAGTAACTATTTACCGTTCCCTGTTTACATTTGGCTGCCTTTCTGTCAACATGAGGTACCTACATCGCGGAGATAAGTACCTACGACAGGAATACATGTATGTCCTAAGATAGCAAACCCGCCGAATTTCACCAGAAAAAGCCTCGCATTTTTTATATTTCAGAAACTTTGCAGAAAATATTTCTTCATTTATTAGGTTAGGTACGACTGGTACCCTGCCCTTCCCACCGAAGGGACTGTCACCCCTTTTGAATTATACGTTCTCAGATAATGAAATAAGAAAGCGGTCTTTATATAGACACAATGGCTGACCTAGATTTCCAGACTTTATTCTAGACTAAAAAAGTGCCTTTCAACACTTAAAGTTTTTCTCATGAAACTGTAAATGCTTACCTACTTTCCTATATTGCCTCTAAGGCTTTATAATGAGAAATATAGAGTTATCTATATTGACATGATGTTTCATTAATTCGATGATTCATATTACTATGTAGTAGGTATTCAGGATGTCGCAAGATCATAGTCTTGTCAAAACCGGAAAAAATGTTTTGTTTCCTTTAACGTCGTAACACCCAGACAGCAGACACAATGGAAAATCAATTGTTTTATGCCTTTTAAAAGGCTTATGGGCTTTACGACGTTAAGTAAAACTTATAAATTAAGGCATTTCCTCTTGATGTCCTGTAGTCTTGGGATGGAGTCTAGGGGCGCCCTGTATAGGTCTTGTATTTGTCCAGAAATATATAGGTAGGTAAGTATTTCGTTAAAATATAGATACATTACTAGTTTATAATGCGACTCTACGACACCTTGTCGAAAAAAATGTGGACGAGTAAACTTGACAAGAAACTTATCACTAACTCTTTTTAACAATACACAAGCATCACACAGCTCTTTTCACGAATAGATTGTACATTGTGCATTTATACCTTCTTATAAATATTCCTATAACAAACCTATAGGTTAATACTTATGGTGTGACCTATTGCGCAACTGAGTGTACAATCTAAGGGTGGAATATCAGTTACACTATGTAGTTAGGTACATTCTTTCACAAGAAACCTGTATGAAGCTTTCGTAGAAATCAAATGAGTTGTGATGTTACTCTAATAGAGCTCCTCATGTCCTTAGTTATAAATGTCGATGGAACAAAAGGTTAAGTTCTGACGCAGCAATGGAGCCCTGACATCATGCGCTTAATTCACTTGAAACTATCATCATAAACATTTATTGGTTATAATAATACTATGTAAGTACCTTAGCTGCACATTACCTGAGTCAAAGTAGAAATCGGATATACTCACCATAATAGGTACTAGATATGTACCTACTGTTTCGAAGCGAACTAGTGTCTAAGCTGAACTACTTCAAATAATTATTATAATGACGGTTTTATTTCTATGATCATGTACCTACTAAGTAGAGCTTTTAAAATGTGCAAGGTAATTTGGCGCATTCATCAAATGCCGCGCAATATTTCTTAAGTTTTTCTTTTTTGTCAGTAAAATAATTTCAGTAGGCACTCATGTAATTTTCCTCCAGTTGTGTTGTAACACGCGTTATATTCCCGAGCTCGTTAGCGTCGAGTGCACAATTAGCGTGACGTGGCCCGTAATAATTAACGCGCAGTGTGGCGCTAATTAATAAAATCAACCCGAGGTACTCTAACATTTCATATTCCGGAAAGTAGCAAACAAGCTTACAAGTACGTGTAGTGATGTAGACCTGTGACTGTGACTCTGTCAGAGAAAACATCACGAGGAAACCTGCACGTTTGAGATAGTATCAAAAATAGTGGGAACTCTTTGTTGTGATAATGATTTTGAACGTACAGTCAAGTTACCACAACCCGTCAAATTTCCTCAATTGATATACAACCTAATTATGTTGCCAGTAAGAAGAGAGTCGATTGAAGAAACTTGACCGTTTTGTATACTTTGATGTGTGGTTGTACTGGCTGTACGTACCCACTCGTATAACTATGATCCAGTTCTAGTTTGATAAATTACGCCAATGGTTTAATGGTAATCCCACTGTTAACTTCATAGATGTAATAAATAATAAAATAACACTTTATACGAAACTAGTGACCCCTTAGTCCCATTCTGCAGCAATAGATGCACGGTCGATGTCTGTACCTACAGTTTATCTCTTTAAAAGTAGTATCGAATTAGACCTAAAATATACAATGTTGGAAAAAAAATCATCTGCCGTAGTAAGAAAAGTGGTGGTGGAGAAACAGAATATATAATTTTGTAATAAGTATTTTTTGTTTATATCGAATTACTAAGTTATTAATGCAGTAAGCGCATTTAGACACCTGTGCCCAATCACTAAATATTTAGATGGAGTGATTGTTCATGATATATTTTTTACTAAGATTTTCGACGTAAACAGGGTTAGCTTAAGATAGATGCGTTGTATAATAATGACGCAAATTAAACTCTTGCTGTAACTAGATCTAATCCTTCAATGAAACCGAACACTCCTACATAATTTATTTATGTAGTAGCGTAGTAATGCAAATACCTAGGTCTCTACATACTTAGATAAAATTATCTTTTGCATAACCCATACTAGTTTATTAACTAATCCTACCTACAGTAATTTAGTGTATCTATAGTTTAGGCAGCATAATCATCTTTGAAAGTCTACGAATCAATCTTCAGGATAGGCTTATGTGATAAAAATGTTTGCTTATAGTTGCATTGATTGTTATAGGTAACCCGCGACTCCGTCCGCGTGGAAAAGTAACTTTTTACCCCCCTTTCAACCCCTTACAACCCCTTTTCGCAATAAAAAGTAGCCTATGTCCTTTCTCAGGGTCTAGATTATCTATACCAAATTTCATTTAAATTGTTGAGTAGTTTTGGCGTGAAAGAGTAGCAGACAGACAGACAGAGACAGACAGAGTTACTTTCGCATTTATAATATTATATGGATAGTATATAAGTCTGGATTTTGGACTTCTATCCCCAAACAACTATTACACCGAGTATTTTTGACCGTCTTATCTACTCACTTTTCGTGGGCATACGTATACCTACTGATAAAACAATAAAAAATAATCTTCCAAGACAAAAGTGATCAACATTTTTTCGGGATTGAACCTTATAAGGAATAAAATTATTTTTTTATCAGTATAATGCCCTCAAGAAGTGAGAAAGACGATTAAAAATCATGTATATTTACAACATTAGTACTTAGTAGTTTACTTTAGAATTCCTACAATTTCGTAAATTTATTGAAAGTTGACTTCGCACTGCGCCGACAATTTTGGCTCCACAATTGAGAAATTTTGCCAAATGGGCGACGACCAGTCATTTCTGTGTAATACCATTTATTTATTACAAAATATTGTATCTACTTATCTATACCATACTTACATCATTTAGAATCTTAGAAAATATACCGTGGGACCTGAAGAAAACACATCTTTATACAAAACTAGTGGCCCGCCCCTCACTTCATCGCGCAAGCGTTTCGTGTTTTCGGTTTGCCTATAAGCCTTGTCGTTGTCTATAGAAGTTATATCTTTATAAATAGTATAGAAGATAGTGGCCCGCCCTCACTTCGCTTCAGGAACGTAATTAAGAAATGAACCAATAGATGGCGCTGTGCTCAATTACATCGCGCAAGCGTTACGTGTTTTCGGTTTACCTATAAGCCTTTTTGTTGTCTATAGAAATTATCTCTTTATAAATGGTATAGAAGACTAGTTGCCCGGCACGCTCTCACTTTGTTTTGGATCACAGTTTCGACTCTTTACGTTAGTAGTTCCAGACTGTCTCAATTAATAATAATAATATATCGATGTCAATTATTAATATAAGCCTTGTCGTTATCTTTACAAAGTACTTCTGTATAAATAGAATAGAAATAGATAGATAATTTTATCATCCTACCAGGCACTGGGCGACCTTTGTAAGCACACAGGCCAAAAATCTTACATAGATCTGTGACGTTAGATGCTCTTGGTCTTTCAAGTTTTGTATATTTTTTTATCAGTCTTTGTCCCTCTACTGCTAGTGTATTCAAGGGTGTTATCATTTATGCCATCAGTCTTCAGTAGCAGTGGCAGGATCACTACGCTTGTCTACCGAGATTTCAAGTAGGTATTAGAGGCTGGACGTTTTGAATATTAATCTATACTATTTATAAAGAGATAACTTCTATAGACCACGACAAGGCTTATAGGTAAACCGAAAACACGAAACGCTTGCGGCATGTAATTGGACGCAGCGCCATCTATTGGTTCATTACTGTCCCGAAGCGAAGTGAGGGCGGGCCACTAATACTAGTGATACAACTCTTTTTGAGGTCTGGATGGCGCCTGCATCTTACATCCATCAATGGTCTTATACTAAAGAAAGTACCTACATGTGCATGAATGTATAGCTATGTAGGTATTACCAGGAATGAAATCTAATGGTAGGATGATACAATGCTGCACGGGGTTTGAGTGACTCCGTAATAGGGTATTTGACTAATCTCGATATAGTAAAAAATATTTATACTTTTCCAAAATACTGGTAAATAAGAACCAATAGCCAAAATTTTCAGTTAAAAATTAACGTCTAGCTGGTTTTATGAGCATTCAAAGTTTTCATGGGCAAGTCCAATTTTAAAGTATTACAATTTAAAAAAATAATTATATCATTGAACTATCCGTACATTTTCCACCAACTTTTATTATAAACCAATTACTTAAACAAAACATTTGATATAGCTACCAAACAAAATTTCTATTCGCGCATACAGGATACGAGCATGTGACGTCACTTGCCTGTAGTCATTTGTTAGAGCGTTTTTGGGCTTGCCCAAAATATGTGCTCTAAAGTTATGATATCTCAAGTAATTCAAATCAAATCGAGTAATTTTCTCCAATAATGTTTCTTAAATTGGGAGGTCTTTTGATTAAACTCATAAAAAAAATTAGTCAATACCCTATTGTCTGTGTTTGACTTTAAGTGGATGTCAAGGACAATACAATCTATAGGTAATATACTTGGTCCTGGTATTCCAACAAGCCAGCAAGAACACAAATGGAATCGAAATAAATGCCAATCGCAGGAACGACATTATTTTTTATTTCATTTCGTTACAAAGCCAGGGCTGGCAAAGGGAACTAGTGATGTGATATGATTCCACTGATTCTAGGGTTCTTTCGTTTCTTTGACAATTCCATTCGAATACACGCGAGTGATTCGAGTGATTTTTAAAAAAATGTCACTGACACTCCATTTTTATTATTTAATCGATGTAATAAGTACGTGGTTCGTATATAACGTTAATCCTGCTTTGTTTGTCATATCAATCCTGCTTTTCTTTTTTTTGTTCTTTGAGAAGTCGTTCTGCACCAATTATAAAACACCATAATACTAACCATCAAACAAACAAAAGCAAATAATCTAGAGTTTTTACACTAATATTACTGATACAACCTACTACTCGTAGTATAGAACAAAGACTTGGAGAACGAGCTTATACTTTCTTAAAAGGCCGGCAACGCATCCGCACTCCTTCTGTGTAGCTGATGTCCATTTTCGGTGGTGACCTGTATCATAAAAATAACTCGTTTTTATTCGAATACGATCTTCCCCGATCCTCTCGATAGAAATAGGAATCGAATCGCATCCCTTTAAGGCCCGCCTTCAGAGAATCCAATCGCTTTTATTAGAGCCCATAGATATGCTCCAAGTGCCATGTTTATGAGCGTATTACACAGCGTGAAGAATTCTCGATAGCTTCCAAAAATACTGATATTTTTCTATTACATAATTTTTCGGGTTCGACGTCCCATGAATGTGTTTTCTTCCTCCTGATTGTACAGATGCTTGTGTAATATTTATGATAATATTTTTAGAAATAGAAATGTTCTTTATTCAATTGAACTCCTTATTTCCTTATAGAACATTTATGAATGTCATGTAAGCTACCGCTAATTTCGTTGTGAATAGAGGAAGCACGATTATAATGCTGCATGTCTGAATTATTTTTTTTTTGTTTATCTTTTTTCAAGTTGGGCGACATCTACCATCGCCCGAAGAAAGAAGTTCGCCACTACAGTACCATCCAACTGCCAGCAGATGGCGCTAATTGACTGTTCCCCACAAGATGCAATTTTCCCTTCATTCCTACATCGCGAAAGCAAGTTCGCATATCTACTGGACCTTGGTCCCCGAGCCAATACCACCCGGCTCGGCGGAAGATCTTCCCTTTTCATGGGAACATTCCACTCCCCAAAATGTTATTTTTGTCTCATGTAACACACCATAAGGTGGGCCTCTAGACCCTCACTCGCATGACGAAATACGCGCAGGCGTTGCTTCAAGCCAGTCTTCTGTCCGGCCGTCGCGAGCCGGCTCATTCATGCCGAAGCGTGACTCTTCCAAGATTTTCTCCGTAAACCAATTCCAACCGCAGCAATTTGAGGGCTTAATTTAAAATAAGCATAGGTTAGGTTAGTATTCTAGTGAATAGTGAACAAGAAAGTTTAAAACGGGTTAAATCTGTTAAACTCGCTCGGAGGGAAGCGACACGTCTGCAGTAATGAGAATTGACGCTTCGAATTGCATCCCGCCACATTGGAACTGGATTCATGCCTGTGTGTGACGTTTTTTAAAAAGTACCTTCCAAATCGAGAACAGCAAATTGTACTTCGCTTAAAATTATCTACACCCCAACCTATGCATATATTTTGTCAATGCGATGCCCTCGGACACTCAAGTAGCCAGCCACGCCAAGCCCTGTGCAGCTACTATTTCTTTATGAGTTGGTATGGAACTTCTCTATTCCAGGAATTGTTACATATTTTCAGTCAAAGGTCCAATTTAAGTCCAATAACGATTGTTTGAGTTTCAGGTGGTCCCAAATATGTATTCTGTTTCTGTGCAATAAATAATATTATCTACCCCTAAAATTTAGCCACCTTTGAGTGTATGTAGATTATAAGTATTTACTGCTACATGTTTTTTTTTTTCAATAAAGTTCATTATTAATTATAAGCTCATTTAAGTGCCTCAATAAATATAATAATAAACTAGCTTACTCCAACTATCCATGACCTTTGCCAAAATAAATAACCGTAGGCTGCGTGAAACAGGCGTGTGTTTTGGCTCCAGGCCAGCGGTGCAGGTCGCTGTAGTCGCCAAACCACGAAGCCTATGTGAGAACTGGGAGCCGACCTCGCTTGCTGCAAGCAGGCCATACGGCAACTATAGTCGGGCCGTTGTATCATGCCCGATTTGACAATACCTTTTTTTTAATTTTGCAC